>VZSF01010599.1:12243-125509 GCA_013398295.1 Chionis minor | reverse complement strand
GGGGGTGGGTAAGAGGGGGTGAGTGTAAGGGGTGTGTGTGGACTGTGTGTGTGGAAGGGTGTGTGTGCGTAAAGGGGGGTGTGTGTGTGGAGGGGTGTGTTTGGAGGGGTGCGTGTGGACAGCGGGTGTGTATGGAGTGTATGTGGAGGTGGGATGGGATGTGTGTGTGGGAGTGTGTGTATGGAGGGGGTGTGTGGAGGGGGTGTGTGTGAGTGTGTGTCTGTAGGGGGTGTGGAGGAGTATGTGTGTGTGGAGGAGGGTGTGTGAGTGTGTGTGGTGGGGGGGTGGAGGATGTGTGTGTGTGAAGGGGGGTGTGCGTGTGGAGGGGTGTGTGTGAAGGGGTGTGCATGTTGAGGGGTGTGTGTGAGTGTCAAGCCCAGAGGTGAGTTTTGGTAACGTGTGACAGCTTGGCTGCAGCCACCCACCTGATATGTAAAAGGGGGTTTTTTTGGAAGCCCATCCTGCTGGGAACTGTAAGAACGTGTATGGCACCCTGCTGGGTTGGCCTTAATGCTCACATACTGTAGTTTTTCCTTTGATTAGAGAGCAAAAGTAACTCTTTCTGTAATGAAAATGGCATATAACACCTGTTTATACATCAATGCACAAGCCCAAACACCAAAACAGTAGTCTACTAAGTACAAAATCATAGAATAGTTTGAGTTGGAAAGGACATTTAGAGCTCACCTAGTCCAACCCCCTGCCATGGGGAGGGATGTCTTCACCTAGATCAGGTTGCTCAGAGCCCCATCCAACCTTGATGGCCTTGAGTGTTTCTAGGGATGGTGCATCTACNGATGTGTGTGTGGGAGTGTGTGTATGGAGGGGGTGTGTGGAGGGGGTGTGTGTGAGTGTGTGTCTGTAGGGGGTGTGGAGGAGTATGTGTGTGTGGAGGAGGGTGTGTGAGTGTGTGTGGTGGGGGGGTGGAGGATGTGTGTGTGTGAAGGGGGGTGTGCGTGTGGAGGGGTGTGTGTGAAGGGGTGTGCACGTTGAGGGGTGTGTGTGAAGGGGTGTGCATGTTGAGGGGTGTGTGTGAGTGTCAAGCCCAGAGGTGAGTTTTGGTAACGTGTGACAGCTTGGCTGCAGCCACCCACCTGATATGTAAAAGGGGGTTTTTTTGGAAGCCCATCCTGCTGGGAACTGTAAGAACGTGTATGGCACCCTGCTGGGTTGGCCTTAATGCTCACATACTGTAGTTTTTCCTTTGATTAGAGAGCAAAAGTAACTCTTTCTGTAATGAAAATGGCATATAACACCTGTTTATACATCAATGCACAAGCCCAAACACCAAAACAGTAGTCTACTAAGTACAAAATCATAGAATAGTTTGAGTTGGAAAGGACATTTAGAGCTCACCTAGTCCAACCCCCTGCCATGGGGAGGGATGTCTTCACCTAGATCAGGTTGCTCAGAGCCCCATCCAACCTTGATGGCCTTGAGTGTTTCTAGGGATGGTGCATCTACCACCTCACTGGGCAACCTGTGCAAGTGCCTCACCACACTCACTGTAAAAAATTTCTTCCTTATGTGTAGTCTGAATCTACCCTCTTTTAGTTTAAAACCATTACCCCTTGTCCTATCAAAACAGGCCCTGCTAAAACGTTTGTCCCCGTCTTTCTTATAAGCCCTCTGTCATGGTTTAACCCCAGCCAGCAGCCAGAACACAGAGCCGCTCGCTCACTTCCCCAGTTGGGATGGGGAAAAGAATCAGAAGAATAAAAGTGAGGAAAAACTCGTGGGATGACATGAAGACAGTTTAATAGGTAGACCAAAAGCCCCTTGTGCAAGCAGAACAAAACAAGGAATTCATTCCCCACTTCCCATCGTCAGGCAGGTGTTCAGCCATCTCCAGGAAAGCTGGACTCCATCACATGTAACAGTGGCTTAGAAAGACAAAGGCCATCATTCCAAACATCCCCCCTTCCTTCTTCTTCCCCCACCTTTCTATGCTGAGCATAACCTCACATGGTATGGAATAGCCCTTTGGTCAGTTGGGGTCAGCTCTCCCGGCTGTGTCCCCTCCCAAATTCTTGTGCTCTCCCAGCCTGCTCGCTGGCAGGATGGTGTGAGGAGCAGAAAAGGCCTTGAGAGCTTAGCAACAACTAAAACCACCAGTGTGCTATCAAAAGTATTCCTCTCCCCAAATCCAAAACACAGCACTATACCAGCTGCTAGTAAATAAGTTAGCTCTACCCCAACTGAAACCATGACACCCACCCCCCCCCCTTTAAGTACCAAAAGGCCTTTAAAGCGTTCAAACATCACCAGAATGGAATCCTGCTTGACGGTTTGGGTTCCGAGACAAAGAGCGGAATACTATTAAGCTTCATTTGTTTTGCAGTTTCAGCCTGGTGGTACTGAATTCATGGGAATGTTGGCAAAGAGGTAATTGGGATTGAGAATTGTCTTGGGCATCTAATGACAACACTGTATATATAAACAGAAGCCAGTCGAACTATTAAACACAGCAAGCTCTTCTTTGTCAAAACTGTTTATGAACTCATTAATTCCTTCGAAGCATTTGGTCCATATTGCTTTCTGCTCCGCAGACTGGCAGGACTATACGAGACTCCTTTGCCCCAGTAAAGCTAATCACCAAAAAGGCCCCATGGTAGCTCTTTATGCTGTTTCCCACTGCCCCGCAGTCAAAATAATTAGCAGGGCGGCTCTGGTAGCTGGGCTTCACTGCGGTGAAGAAGCCAGGCTCCCTAATGAGGGATTTTGCCTCCTGGTGGACACCAGAGCATGAAGGACAGGCTGCCTAAACTGGGCTTAAGCTGAGTTTACGGCGAACTGCACAGCAAGCCGGGATCTGGAACATGAAAGAATCTTAAGAGAGCCTCCAGTGGGATCCGAGCCTGTGGGGAGAATAAGCAAAAGCCATAGGTAAACAAAGAGTCATTGTCCTGCCCTTTATAGCCATCATGTTGTTATTTTGAAACACAATATTTATGGAAAGTGTGCGAGTAGCCTGCTCTGAGTTATGGCACAGAGGTCAAGAAAATGCCTTCCAGACCCCTTTTAAATTAGTATCCCCCAAGTTCAGAATATTCCACAACTTCTCAATAAAACAATCTTCTCAAAACAAACTGTTCAATCTTTTTCTGAGCAGCCTCTTGTCCGGTCCCTCCCTCACATTTATTTATTAAAAGCTTTATCTTTTCTGTGGGCAAATCTGCAATACAGATGTGGTTTTGGTGTATCTGTACAGCAGATATAGATTGGCAAAGACTCTTCCAAATACAGACATCCTTTTGCCATTATAGGTAAAACAAGCTGCAAATTTTGGGAGAGAAATGACTGCTCTGTGCTTGTGAGTTACCACGTACCTGCTGAATGTGTGTATGATCTTTTCACTTTCCTAAGACATAGCTAGCCCAGTAAGGCTGTTAGGGGTGGCTACTGAATTAAACTCTATCTGCTCTACCTATACGTTCATCAGAATTTCTTTCCTATTAATATTTACTACTTATTCCAGCTATGTAACTAAACTGTATAACGTACGTCTTTCAGACCGTCTTATTCAACTTTTTATTTAGTTTGTACCCAGTTTTCGGAAAGAACAGAAGTAAAACGTTAACTAAAAATGTCACAGATCAACAATATAATGGAGCCCATGGGAACCTTTTTGTTTCCAAGAATTTTAAAGATTACGTACGTTTGCTGCTACATTAATTGTAGATGCTTTTTGTTACATTTTACTCAAATATGGTGTTTGTTCTCCTAACTACATTTTTCTGTCTTATTTCTGTGAAACTGAAAAAGCACTTTGTCTCCTGGCAAAGCATTTCTTTCAGGTAAAAATGATCCTGCATCATTTAGCGGTCCCTTGGAGAAGGTTTTGGGAACACAAGAAGCATGGACTCAAGTGCTTGGTGTGTGCTATGTATCAGTTAGACAAAGCATCATGAAGCTTAGCAGAGAGATTTTTTGTGGTTACCAGCCACCGGGTTGAGGTGGTAGCCAGGTACAAGGCCATGTTCCTGTGAAGTTTTTGCCATGATTTGCCGTGGAGGCAGGAGTTACATTTGAGGATGGGAAAGTTTTTTCTTCTCTGGCATATGACAGGAATCTTAATGCTTTTCACCTTTCTATAAAGCCTAGTATCTAGATTATTATTTTGTTTCACTCAAATGGATTCCTGCAAATATAGGGCTGCTTCAAGGCATGTACCTTCTGTTCAGATACATCTGCATTGATAGAGGGGGTAGGTGGAAGGCTACAAGTTCCTGGAGTATTCTAGCAGTTCCCTCACCTGGGACTGGTGTTTCATTCTGGATTTTGAGCAACAGTCATGCAGGGATTACTATCAAGAAATGATTATTTAAACCAGCTTCCAAAATAGACTTTTGTGTAATTTTCATATATCTGATAGTTCCTCCAGCTATTTGAACAGCAAACATTTTTTAAAAACATTTACCACAAGTAAATAATGGAGTTGCTATCTACAGTTAGCTAAAGGTCCAAGATATCAGTTATTAACTACAATAATCACAGACTGCAATGGTTCTCCGAGCCATTAGAAAGGTACAAGTTACATGTGCAGTGTTTTTTAGCAGCAGAATTTAAATGTGGAGGAGGAAGCTATAAGGCAGATGTATTCTGATTGAAAAGAGCAATTAGAGGGCAGCCTGTGGTCACAGCATCATGGTTGGTACAAAAAAAGGAGACTGGAAGCCTGTGGCCTTACTCTTCCCCGTGCTGAAAGCACTGTGGTCAGCACCTGCAGCTTTAGCCCAATCTATCATTTAAAGGGTGTGAAGCTGTATATGAGCTGGTTTTGTAAGCATTTCCAAAACTCTCTATTTTCTTTAATACACTGCAAACATTTCTCTGGCTAACACAACTTATTATTACTACATGTCAGGGCTTTTATTGCATAATCTTGGCATCAGCTGCAAAAGGCAACAGAGTGCTCCCAAAATGTATCTTACACAGAAAACCAAAAAAAGATAGAGGAGGCAATTCCAGCAAAACATCTGTGATGACATATTCAGCCCATTATTTTGTCAACAGTGCAAGTATTTGATGGCATAATAAAAGGATACACTTTGCTTAGCAAAAACATTAAGGGCTAACAGCCAAGTTAAATAGGGTGCGATTAAAGGTTTGCTTAACCCATGGGATTCCACTTCCAGAAAAATAAAAATAGAGCTGTTTTGATCCCTCCTTCCAAGTTCTATTTGTATGCTCTTGTTTGGGGGTTAAAAAAATCACTTTAAGAAAAGAGGCAATATTTTTTAAATTTATGTTTCATACTGAAAAAAGAAAAAGTTTTGTAAGTTAATCATAATAGCCACAAAAATCTGAATTGCAAAGGGGAAAAATCAAGCCCACCTGGGAGAAGAGATAACAGGAGTTAATCATGTGCAAACTGCTCTGAGGAAAAAAGAGCTCAATCCAGTTTAAGCCTCGTTTTAAATTATTCTTGTGCACTAATTTTCTGCTTCATTTTATTGACATAATTGATGCTATACTTCAGCACGTGTTGGAAATACACTGCAATGAGCATATTTCCTTCTGATACATATTTTTGCAAATAAATAGCAAAGAAATTATAATTTATTACAGTGTGTTTTTCACATGAAAGTTGACTTTCATGACAGTTGACTGTTTTTATGGGGTTTTTTGTGCTATGTTTTGTCTCTGCAAGCAAATACTGAGTTCTAAAATCAAGCCAGTGTTGTAGTGCCTATGAAATATTACTACGCTGGTAAGCTTGGCATTCCAGTGGTATTTGAGAGTGTCCAGAAGAAACATTTTTTCAGAGAGAACTTAGCACAGATGGCCAAAGGTATCTACAGAAATTACAAACATATACATTTTTCTGAAATATGTGCAGGGGCACATAGAGGGAAATAAATGTTGCTGGGTACAAACACGAGGAATTTCTATAGTGGCCTCCTTTCCAGAAAAGACAGTCAAAAAATAAAATAAAAATTGGGGCTTTTGACTGTCCGCTAAAGTTATTGTTATTGTAATTTCTGAGCAAATTTTCTCCTTGTGAAAAACCTGTACACAGCATGCACGCTTTCTAACTTCTATGGCAGGTCTTAGGAACAAAACTAAAGCTTTTTTTTAAGAGCAGCATAAATGTTGTGCCCAGTTGATGTTGGGACTCTTGGTGCAAGTCACTTAGAGCTATTTCCAATTCCAGAGTTTTACAAATTAAGTGTTATTTACCTTCGTGTTGTGGGTGCTGTGAACTCAAAGGTGACAGACAATGACATTTTTGAGACCGCAATTAAAACTCGGGAGTTCCTAAACTAGAGAACAAATGTGAGTCTGCCAGTAACTATCAAATTTTGGAAAAAGTCTGTTATTTATATTAGACGTCCTCTATTTCAAGTTTTGTAACAAGCTCAGCTGGCCCTTGAAACGGAGACCAATACCCTGCTAGAGGGTAGGTAGCGTGCCATGCAGCTGTTCCAATGACAAATACCGTAGATAAAGTCACAGTTCAGTTTTCCTGCAGGTAGACAATCCAACGATCATGCCTCTTTCAGTGCAAAATACAAAGAAAGAAACAACATTAGATAAAACTTGTTTCCTGGCAGAGGTTGCCATAAATTTCTCAGTTGGAACTCCTGCATAACACCCAGGAAAGCATTGAACAGGCTCCTGATTTACATTAGTATAAATGAGTGTAGAATGGCTGTCAGAGATGTTTTTGTCTTTTCCCTTCTCCTTTCTCTGTGTTGCATATTATTCTTCAAGAAATTGTTAAAGGTGATTCATCAAATTCCTTTAGATTCAGGTTTAAAGGCAGTCTAACAAAATGGCACAATAAACTCCCCCCCTTATTAGTGCTGTACGTGCCTTTCCTGCAAGGCTGCTTCAAAGAGACACGGTTCTTTACAAAAAAGAGAGCTTGGAAATGTTTAAATTTATTTTGTCGTTTATTTCTTTTAATCTTTCAGATTCTCACATCTGGTTAATACAGTCCTCAGTTCAGCTTGTAATGGACTCGCGACCGTTCTGGACTTTGTGAACCTTGAATCTGAAGGTAAACCTCCTGTCACTGGGCACCTGTGGATTCTCTCTGACTATTTGTGCCCTTAATGTTGTCTGTTGCTATACATAGTCTTTTTCATGTTCTTTTATTTTCAGTCATGTGATGCAATAATCTAAGTTCGGTACAGAAGAGTCTGTTGGGCTGCCAAAGCTAAAAGACAACCTACAGCAATTCTGAGTTGTGGAAGAGACATAGCAACCTTTGGGATTATTGCTTAGCAACTGCAAACACACAGAGGAGTCAAACTCACAGCCTGGCTCCACAGCAGGTCTGAGAAATCCCTAATTCACTTTAAGATTTTTAATGGTTGAGAACAGTTGGGCATATATTAAATTCCTGTTCATTTGCAAAGCTACTTTGAAACCAGGAGGAATAAGATCTATTTTGATACCTGCTCCAAAGGTAAGAAAAACAGTTCTTCAAAGCTTCAGAAAGCAAAAGAGAAAGTCTTTTTAAATTTTAATTGTATTGAGAAGATCATGTGTGAAAAGGATATTGGGCTCTTTGTGATTGTTGAGATAAACATGCTCTAGGAAGCATGTTAGGGAAAGGCAAAGCTATTTTTGAGCCATAGACCGTCAAAGAGATTGGACTCTGTTTCTGAAAAGACTTCTGTAACTCAAACACCTCCAAAATGTTTTAGCTAGACAAACTTTAGTCTTTCCTGGCTCTGTCCCACCCTTCAAAATCCCCCAACAAAATAACAATGAAATCATAAAAATCTTATTTATGAGCAGATTTGGGTTTTGTACCGAAAACGGAGAGATAATCTTTTTGTACCTGCAGGGATTCTAGCAAGAACATTTCTCTCACAGAAAAGGAGCCAGGAAAGTGGCATCCTAGTAAATAATGAAGAGCTTATCTTGCCTTCAGCTTGAACGAAGGCTTACAGGAAACTTTATATCACATTTCAAATTTCCAGGGTGTTTCTAAAGCTTGTCTCCGTGCACTATGCTTACTATTATTTGGACAATTAAGCCTCCGCTTGGTAATGTCATAGGCCTTGAGAGCTCTATATATTATGACCCAAATTCCCAGCTAATGTAAATCAGCACTGAAGTTCACGAGCCAGTGGTGGCTTATACAAACTGGAGGTGTATCCCTGTAATACTCCACAAATTCCAGGTCTCAGGGCCTGATTCTAGCACTCCTTTGTTGTTTATTTTAACAGTTGTGTGCCGTTTGTATGTTCTTCTGTACTCTCTTAGTCTCCTTTATCTATCCTGCACTAAAGCAGTGGGCATAGTTCTCTATATCCTGCTTCCATTCCTGGAGTTACACGAATGCCATGGGATTGAAATAGAACAGCCACACTCAGTTGTTTTTTGGTTTGGTTTGTTTTGTTCAGAGACATAGAGATACTTTATAAACATTTACCAATCCTCCAAATCATCCTAACAAATGGTTGAGAGGAGTGTAGAAAGTATATTCAACATGTTTCAGAAGCAGCCACCTCATAAAGCAGAGTGCAGTTGTCACTTGAACATTGCACAGAAACTGCCAAGCGGTTTCATATAGGATGTTAAAAAATAACATAAGTATTTGAAACTGCAAGAGCAGTTTATTTTGGCACAACAAAACCACCTGATTTAGACTGTGGCCAGAACATTTGGTTAACACTCTGCTTTGAACCAGAAACAGTCTGGTTTTACAGCTTATTGAAAGAAACCTAAGCAAGGAACGATTTGACAGGGTTAACGGGTTTTCCTTTCTACCATTATAAATCTGGACTTCTTTACAGCACATGTCCTTTGGTAGCAAAACCAGCTACCACCTTAAAACCCTCTGTGTGGGTCAGGCAGGCAGCGTGATTCATAAATCCATCTCACTCCCCAGCAGGTAATCATCTTTGAAAACAAATTACCAGAAGATGCCAACATGCCCATTGAGAAAACAGACATAGAAAATCAGTGCTGTGAAGTATCCTACCTATCCAAGCAATATTTGAACTCAAACAATAGCTATGAACCAGAAGGTCAACATATTAGTAATTACATTTGTGTGCCAGGAGGGCTGTAGATCACATTTATGCCTTTCCTGGAAGGCTGAACTCTCTTCAGAACAGCTACAAATGCTTAAAGATGGAGAGCAAAACATATCAAAAGCAATGGTATTGCTATGGATACTGAAAGGCCTTAGTGAAAAGTACCTTTAAATAGGAGCTTGAAAAGGATAGTGTGGCAGCAAGTTCAGAGTGGAGTTTTGTCTTTAGTTTGGAAAGGTGTTAGGCTCTCTCTATTAATATCACCCTTCCCTTGGTGGTGTTGAACACTGAGCTGGGGTTTTTGCAGCATGCTGGTGATTTTTCATGCTTTGAATCAAGTAGTTAGGCAACATTCTGCTCCATTCTGCATGTGTGAGTCCCGTTACAGATGCAAACTGTTATGCGTGGAGACATACAGCAACAGTTTTCAAATTGTGCCTGGTGAGTGTCTTGGTTTCTTCCTGATATTTCACAGAACGAACAATTTTGAGAAGAAAACAGTGATGTTTGGGAAATTGTAAAGGGACATATCTGCAACTCTCTGTAGGTCTGTCTTTTACAGAATAATCTACAAGATTAAGTGCTTGTGAACAGTTTAATTACAGAGTATATGGTATAGAATGCCCCTTTCTGTAGGAGCTCTGCTGACCCCTACACCTATGTCCTTGTTAACTTAACAAAATGCCCAGAGGAAAAAATAGTTGCCAAAGTAGTCTATGGGACAAGCTTCTTCACTGTTTTTCACAGCTGCAGAGAAGATGAAGCAGAAGGCGGCATGTGAATAGAGAAATCTTGCTGCTAGGCACCTGGTATTTTCCATTACTTGCTTCCTTTGTTTCATATCCACTGGATTTCCTGGAGGCATGGAATGGGACCTAAACAGAAATAATGATACTAGGGGTAAGAGGAATCTACTGGTTAGAACTGGGGGACAAGACTTCTGAGCACTGTTCTCCACTTGGTTTCTGAGTCTCTAAGTGACCTGGAATTAATCACTTCTCTTCTTGTCTCAGTTTCTTCTCCCGCAAGAAAGGAACACACTTACTTAGTTGCTCTGTCTCTAAGGGCTGTTGTGATACATAATTAATCTTCATAAATCATTTATTGATCTTTGAAGTAAAGGGGCTGTATTTATTTAAGAGTACAAAGCAGCAGTAACAATAAAAAAAGGAACATAGAAAAAGAATATTAGTTAATTCCTAACAACAGACTTGCTTCCCATGTCATCTGCTAGGACACTGCTGCATCTTTTGGCACTGTATAACAGGCTGCTTTTGTTCTGTGTCGCAGTGATTGAAGTATGGCTGCTCAGCCAGAAGAAGCAGCCCAAGCTGCAGGTCTAAAACATCCCAAACTTGGAGGTAAGAACATGACTGCCACAGAAATGAAGAGAAATCAGGGGAATGATGAGCTGCCACGTCTTAGTAATTATGCTCGGTGGAAAGACTGTTTTTATGAAAAGGTACAGCAGAGGTGTCTGAGTCTGCAGGAGACAAAGGTGAAGATGATTCACGCACAAAAGGCAAAAGAAGAAAAGGTAAAACAGAGGGAACCCTGTGACTGGCTGTCCAAAGAGTGGTTCAGTGAAGACAAAGAGTCACTACATACTCGCATCTATTTGCTTGACAAACTTTTACCTACATTAATCCCAGGAGTGGAAAACCTGTTAATGGAAGTGGAAAGAAAGAATGTGCTTGCACCAGGCAGTGAACCAACCAAATTTAACCCCCTTGATTTTCTTGGAGAATATCTGATGAGACATCACCCTCAGTATGGTATTTCTACAAAACCAGGCCCGTACCTGAGAGGAATGAAGATGGTCACAGAGGAGCTAAAAACTGAGATGCCAGGTACAGCATCAGAGAGGTGAGAGAGTTGAAAGCGTGGCTGGTCACAAGACCAGAGACCAGAGCTGGTATCTTGGTCTCTGTTTTACAAAATGAATGATGTGACTGCAGCCTGGCTGGCAAACTGCCGAACAAAATGAGCCCTGTGGAGTACAGTGCCAGAGATGGTAGTTGTCTTTCATAAAAACTTGAGATGCAGGATAAATGCCAGAACATGTCACAAAAAAATGAAACACTAGTTATTCCTGTTTAAAGCAATATTCAGCCCTTCAGAAGTATATAATACCTCTTTAGACTCTATCTTAATTACATATATGGAATGCAAACTGCTTTCAAACCAGTCTAGGTTAGTGACAGCAGTTCTTTAGGACAGGTGTTAGTATCAAAGGTCTATGGATTCTTCAGATCATTTCTTCTATAGTCTTCCAAACTTAATAAAAAGATAAGCTTCTTTTCCTCCTTCAGGATGACTTCTCTCGACCAAACCAACAACAATATTGTCCTGGAGCATCACAGAAACTCCTTCTTCTGGGATTTTTACTTTAGCCTTTCCTCTCAGATAATTTTTTCTCTTTAAAGTAAAAACTGTTTCATATTTTATGTTGCTTATTTCTGGGATATATTCTAGGCTGCTTGCTTTAGTATAATATTTAATTAATACTGGAAGGGGGTTCTATGGCATCTTACAATATGCTAAGGTTAGAATGTGAGTGCATTAGAGAAACAATAATTGCTTTATTTAGAAAAATATAGAATTTTGAAATATAGAAATTGTGTTTATAGATGACCCAGGGGTGATTGTGAATGATATCAAAATTACTCATTCACTACTAGATCACTTTATTTTATATCTGTGTTTGTAGAATAATGACTTCTGTTTGAATGGCTGTCTCTTCTATTTGCATAAATAGTACATACAGCTTGAAAATTGGTTTCAGGGTTTCAGTGTCAAAAATGAGGGAAGTAAAATGCTGAGATGTCTTATGCATAAACTCTAAATGAAGATAATTGAAGTTCCCAGTATTACAATGAATAAAAGAATATGTTAAATCTCTCTCTACCGCTTTCAATTTCTGTCTCTCTACATTTCTAGTCCACATACTGTTACAGTTCATAGGAACATGCCTTGTGTGAAGGCAACTAAAGCAGCGTGGTAAGTGAATTTCATACAGCCACTTACCTCCTTTTTCCCCACAGATAAAAATAATTCTAACTGGCTCATCATGGTCAGCGTGTAAGAGGTCAGCTTTTTGGCTTTTCTTCATAAGCAGACACAGAGCGGGTAAAAGATTTTTGATTTGATTATTTATTTTGGTCCACTGAAACAAATGATCCAGGGAACATTTTCTTTTTCAGTGAGCTTTCAGTCAAGCACAGGCTATTCTGGGGGCATGTTTAGAATGCCAGCCTTCCCACACCATTGTTTGGGGGACTGTTTCACCATTCACATTGCTTCCCAGAGAGACACCCGGATGCAGGAAGTTCAGAACCATATCTTATTTTTATTTTGCAAAAGAAATTGAATTAAAAAAACATTTCCTGGGGGTTTGGGTTGGTTTTTTTTGTTTGGTTTGGGGGGGTACTCTTAGCTTTCATTGTGAATCAGAGCTTATTTCTGAAGAGGTCAGATTTTCCTGTAGTATGCAACGTGTTGGCTACCAGTGCCATATTATCTTGGCCTTGGCTGTTAAGTCCATGTTTACATTTGGAGACAGATTCTCAATTTGTAGCTATCAGAGCTGATGCAAAAGAGTGACTATCAAGACTTGTAGAAATCAATCTCTCCGTAGACAGCAATGCCATGGGGGTTTACATAGCCATAGCTGTAGCAGGTTTTGCATATCCGCTGGTAGTAGTATCATGGGATTTGCATTCTCAGCAGCTCAGGATTTACATACTTGTGATGGCTGTATTGTGGGATTTGCATAGGATTTTTAACCCAGAGCAGCACAGAGGATTTACTGACACCGTGTAGCACTGAGATTCCTACTGTGAGTCACTGGCTTTCTAAACAGGAAAAAAAATGTTACAAGAGCAATGCCAGTTTGTACTCAAAATCTCTCACATAAGCACCAGAAAGATGAGTGAAATTCTGGCCCCAGTGAAGCTCCTGGGAGCCTTGACATTACCTTCAGGAAAAGGCTGGATTTCACCAGAGGTTCTTCTCTAAAGCTTACCAGTCCTCAGCAAGCTCTCTCAGGCTTCCGCCAGTCTCTCCTTAACTGCCGCCTGACTGGGAGTCAAGGCACGCAGGAGAACAGATGGAAGAAATTCCTTATCCAAATGGACTGGTACCTGAATCGGAGACGCTATTTGTCCGGGGATGGTAGTCCTTCAGTCTGAGTCACCCATCCTTGTGTGGGAGTTAGGCGGCTGTCTTCCTGAAGAAACATGTTTTATTCTGCAGGGAGAAGTCACCCTTGCTGCCATCTCATCTTTTCTTGGAAATGTCTAATACTGAAAGGAGCTTGCTTTGAAATGGGTGCGCAGCATTGTTATACCCTGTTTTGCCTTTATTGTCTACGGGGGAAACATTTTGTCCCGCACCAGGAACACCAGGCAGGAAATACAGCTGCCTGGTTGTTTAGGACCCCAGAAATAAATGCAAAACTGCAGCACGGTGCAGATGCAGCACGCAAGGTGACTTGTGTTGGGCACTGCCCAAATTAATCGCCAGAGCACCCTGGCACCTTCTAGCATGGCCTTAGCTCTGCTTTCAGCTTGCAGACTGCTCCTCAGGAGGAGCTGCAGCTAGAAATGCTCTGGTTTTCTCCTTCTGTCTGTAGCATATATTGGAGAAAAATCTGTTAGTCCATTTAGCTTGGCACCTGCTCTGTATCTCCTCTTTGCTGTGTCTGAAGGAGTCAGAAGACAGGAAATTATTTTACCCTTACCCTGCTATCAAAGTGCCGAAGGCTGAACTGCCTCAGCAGGCACTTGTGCAATGCCCACGATCGATTAAGGAACCTCAGTTATTCATTAAGAAACCTCTGTAATAAGTGGCCATGAAGAACAAGTACCTACTGATAAAACTGACTGTGAACAAAGTGTATTGCTCTAACACATTCAATAGGCCTTTCTATGCATTAATGAAAATATCATTGCTTTATAATTTCTAGGATGACCCCATAGCAAGAGAAGGGAGCGGGGACAGGATCAGCCCATCTTTACAATATGTGAAACACAAGGGGAGGAAGGGAGCAGAAATCATTAGTTAAAATAGAGCTTCTGGACCAGTGTGTTCGCGGGTGCAGAAGAGGAGTGATTCCCTTGCTCTGCCTGGCTGTGAGGGTGTACGGGAGAGCCGCAAGGCTGCGCAGGGCAGCTGTCGCAGCGCAGAGAGTCCAGCAGCCTCCGTGGGCCGGAACTGTGCTCCCCATGTGAATGGATCCCTTGGCTTTACGCATTTTGAACTTCCTAAAGGCTTTTTTTTTCTTTTTCCATTTCATAAATGAACAAAGTAAAAACCAAAGCAGGTGAGTTCTATGGGATCAATTTTATTCAGTTCTTTTGTTGTGCGAAATGGAGGATTGGGAAAAACATGGCTGGGTTGATTAGAGAAGCAAAGAAAATGATAGAAGAAAGGGAGGTACTTTTAGTCCAAGTCTGCAAACTCTGTGTGTTCAAAATGACAGAGAGGTAGGTGTATTATCCCTGCCTTAAGGCAGTAAGGACTTTATTGTGTGAGACCGTTTAAGAAATTTCATTGAGCGTTGTTCTTTGCCAGTGAAGTGCTCATGTGAAATGGTACTTAGGCTTTGAGACAAATGCATACTGATGCAATTTTGTTGGTAAAGCAAGTGTAGCAAAATTAGGCACTTCTGTTCCTACTGAAATTGAAAGGGAGTTGAAGGATATCTCCACAATAAATGATTAATGCCATTATAAATGTGAAGGTAAAATTTAACACTGTTGAAACTACACAAGCAAAGAGAGCTGTACAGATGACTCTCCCTTAAATGTTGACCGTATACTGTACAAGAGGCTCTCTCTACATGCATGTATCTGGCACTCAGAGGTTATTTCTTCAGATTCACAGTTAGACCACATTTCAGGAGATGATACGTGTCAGAATACAAACACCTCCTTGTAGCTGCCTTCTGACAACACAGATTACTAATATCTAGTCCAATAGTCACACTAGTACTTTTGTGCCCTAAACATCAAGTATTTCTTTGGAGAAAAATCTACTTGTGCTAAAAGGACAAGAATTTCAGGAAGAAGTTACTTTCTTTTCCTTTTGTTCTTCAGGGTAGGCTTAATCTAGCTTATACATATTCATGACGATATCTTTCTAAACCATATTCCCATGTCCTACAGGCTGGCCAGGATGAAGTCAGAGGCAAAGAGCAAACAGAAGGAAAGGGAGCAGGTGGACAATATAAAGTCTCAGGAGAAAGAGATGAGAAAGGAGGCGCTGGTAATTCAGTTCAAAAAGTGGAGAGCGGATGTCAGGGGCAGATACCGGCTGCATTGGTAACTGGGGATGATCCTTGTTAACACACTGCTATGATTGCTCCAGACAGAAGGCAAAGGTTGATGTTATAGTGCAGTCTGCCCTGGCACGGCAGCATGGCCCACAAGGGTGGGTAATGGCTCTGACATCCCTTAGGGTCAGGGTGCAGGTTGCTGCCTACTGCTTAGCTTCACCAAGCCCTGATTCCTCATGAGCACGTGGAAGGACTGCAATGTGTTCTCCACAGACATCCTGGGAAGCTAAATGCCCCGTGAGGTACTCAGACACTCCTGAGGCTGTTGGATACATACCTCATCACTGAATATTCTCCTTTGCAGCTGCTTATACCCCAGAATGCCCTTAAAATGTCTGGGGCAACCACTTTTGCTCTCCTGTGTCCTCCGTTAAATCTTCTTTCTACCCCTGTGACTCAAACAAATTGATACTGCAGCTCATAAAAGATGAGATTTGCACTAATTGTAATGCATCTCTCGGTACAAGCATCTTTCTTACAAGTCACACAAGGTCCCTAGGAAATTGTCCTGTGGTTACACACAATACAACAAAGACAAAATCTACATTTAACAGGGCCCACCTATGTGTGCTAAGAAGCATGGCTGGCCCATGCAACTAATTATTCCAGGTAGTCTATTTTAGTAATTGCCTACTGTTGTCCGCATGAAACAGGGCTTTGACTATTACCTTGATTTGTAGGTTCAGAACGCCCTGAGGTGCTTCCCAGATGTCATTGCTTCTATTCCCATAGATATGAGAAAAGGTAAGTTTTTGACGCGTCTCCTTTAGTTTTATTTTGTGGTCTGAATTCAGATGCAAACTGTGAGCAAACAGCAAACATTTGATAATAGAGAAAGAATCTTTAAGGATGCTTACACCAGCTAGGATATTAACCACAAATCTTCAGATAGATTGGAAAGAGACTGAACCACCATGTGGTTCACTGATACGATCTTGAAGAGAACAGAGAGAAATTTAAAAAAATTTCCCAGGCATGCCAGTGACACACAACACAAGGGCCTCTGTATCAGAGCACTCGGCACAGAAAGATTTCCATAATTCCTGTCCACTTTACGTAGCTTACACTTGACCTCCCCGAATAATGATAATTGAATAGATAGAGCCAGGAACATTGAAGTGGCAACATACAGCCTGCTGCCAGTCCTTTACATCAATAGCCTGTAATGATCATCAATAATAACAAATCTGCCTTTGCTGGAAGATGGGATGATAAGCAGGGAACCTCCAGAGTGCATTTCTGCTTGGTGCTGGAGTCACTTCTGTCTAGGGCTTGCCCTTGCTCAGCCCTCTCTGTATTACAGAATTGTTCCTCTGAGTAATCAGCCTGTATTGGTAGTACATTGTGCGAATGCCAAACGCAGCCCTTGTGCTCCTGCTGTGGTGGCTGTGGTCCTCCAGTGTCAACAGATACTGGGACATGAGATTGAGAAGGAAGTTTCTGTCCAGATAATTGCTCTACAGATGCTGGAGGTGCTTTATGTCGTGTGTCACTAACATTGTGGCTCCATTTCTTAATCTATTTCGTTTAATAGCATCTGATATACATTAACAGAACATTCAGCTTTCTTTTATAGTTTAATAAAGATAATGTACAGTTTAGGAATATCTTAACCAACAGGAGATAAATGCATTCTATGGTGAATGTTCTCATCATTCCTGATATACTGTAGAAGAAAGATCAGAAAACTAATCTTAACAGAAATAGTGTGTTTGTGCTCAAAGGTCTCATTCAGAAATTGATTGTAGACACTTGACATACCTTCTCAGTTCCATTACAGCAGACCAGAAGCTGACCAAAAGACAGTTTTGAGTATAATCATCAGTAAAAATACTCCCACAGAGCTTCTTGGGAAAATTACTAGGATTTCCAGGTTCCTCTCTTGCAAAGCAGAATCTGTGTCCCCCGAATTTTAAGGCAGTTTTATGTGTTTGTTAAATCAAAAATAATTTCTTCCCTTACATAGTTAGCTTAAGTGCTGTTAAAATCATTGCAATTTGCACCAACATATGTCAAGAATAAATATGACTATATGGTTCTGAATAGGTAAGTGCAGATTCTCAGCAAGAGAAATATGTAAGAATCAGATTTAGATAGCCTCTATACAGTCAGATGCTTCAGCTACTATGTAGGATAGCCTCAAATAAACGCAATCCAACATGAGAAAAAAGTTAATGTAACATACATTATGCAAAAAAAAGTGTACAATATGCAAAACCACAACTGTTTGCTTTCTAAACCAGTATGTCTTCATTTTTTACTAGCAATCTATGACAGGAAGCTGGAAATTGTAGATGCGCTGGAAAAAGAAGTAAATATAGATGAATTCACAGAGGTGAGAAATGGAATAAGAGCATCTGATTCAGAATATGATGTTTACCACAAAGTAGTAGCATATCCTTGTGGACAGATGAGTAAGTGAAGGGCTTCACTTCTCCAGCATCCCAGGTAACTGGTTATGTCAGGACATTCCGTGTTTCATCTCCATGTCCATCCTCTGCTGTCACAGCACCTCCATTCTGGCCAGCAAGGAGGAAGTATTTTGTTTTCCTTGGAGCTGCAGCCTGCACCGCTCTCTGAGAACTTAATCTCTAGGCAGTGGTTTTTAAGACATCCCTCTCAGTCCCTCTCTGGAACGCCAAAGCCCTCTGTCACCCATACATTGCAAGGAGACAAACCTGGAATCACTTGTGAATTCAGATTTTGCATTGGCTATTCAAGTGAGGTTTGGTGTCCCAATATAACTATTAGCCTGAGATAATTAGTACTGTCCCCAAAGTATTGTTATTTCTGATGAAATTCTATTAACCATAGCAAAATATAACAAGTAATTAACTGGGATGAGCATCTCTACCATTTTTCGCCCTGAACTATTACTGGCCTGAACCATAACCAAACTGCAACAAATGTCACAAATGTCTGTGAAGCATAACCAGGCTGAAAAATATGCAGTTTTAAAATCAAAAGCTGTCATTGAGAAACATCAGAAGTGTGGGTTTAACTCACCAAAATCAAGAAATGTAGTTGGAAGTTTTACCCCATTACTCTGCTCTTCATCAATTTGAAAACAACCAAATCAGTTCAAACTAAATTTACTTAAAAGCTCTCCAGGCCAAGACTTTGCCAGCCATTTCTACCTACGACAGAGCTAAATTTTATGGCTGGGTAATTAAACCTGTGAAAAGGGGTTTTTGGAATAGAAATAATGACAGACCCTCAATTGCAGCAGTGCTAGTGGGTGCTGTTACAATAATTAAAAACAGCGTATAAAGCAGCTGTGCAGAGACTAATTTCAAGAAACTATGTGTGATTTTTGTGCCTTCTTCGCTCTCAGGAGACTCACATGTTTGGTATTTTGCACAGAGATGCATTTTTATGATAACTTGTTGCAGGCTTTTTTAAGCTTGAAATGAGGTATTTTTAAATTTAACCTCAGAATAACTGCATTTAATTAAGAAAACTATTGTGGATAATGGGAGCCCAGAGAATTGCTTTTGTCAGTGAAATGAAGCATCAATCCATAACCCCTACGGTAGATGTATAAGCACTGAATGAATTCATGCTCCATTAGCATTAGAAAAATGTTTTAAAATGTGTTTTGTTTACTCTTTATTTTAACTCAGTTAAAGATATGACAACAGAGATCAGAAGTACAAAAGACATAGACTGTCAAGCTGTCTGATTTACCAGTCAGTGCAACGTTTTCTCGGAATATATTCTCTGATGCTTTTTCCAGTCCAGCTTTAATTGAATCAAATGATGAGGCTTTCATCACTTCCCTTGGGAACTGTTCCATAATCACAGGCCTCGCTCTCGGACAGGGCTGCTTCTAATCCTCAGCCACAATTTACCTTTGTTCATCAGTTTGCATCATCCACCACACCAGAAAGAGAGATGGTCTTTCTCCACACTGGTCTGGGCCCTTTCACATGTGGAAAGCATTGCTTTTTAATGGACCTTAAAATTAAATGGTGCTTTTTTTTTTCTTCCTTGAATTCAGTGCAGCTTTGGGTTACTTAAAGACTGTTAGACACAGTGGAGAGACCTCACATGTTGTTGTTGGGTTTGTTTTTTTTTTTTTCAGACATGAAATACAGTGGCTGTTGTATTTTTACATCCTTCGTGACAAGTTCGTGGGGTCATTTATATTAAAAGCATTTAAATCCCAGAGACCAGTCATTAATAGTTTATTTCACGGGCTTTGTACTCTAACATGCAGAACTCCCAGTGGTCTGACACAAAGCTATCGACACCAAGGGAAATACTCATATTGCCTTTGTAGGGTCAGAATCAGGCTTTAAAGGCGAGATTATTTTTCATCATTGCATGTGGCTTCCTCGATTTCTACTGAAATCAGCAGGAAAAAAAGCAAAAATCCATTGTTATTGATGATAATGTGTTCACAAACTACAGTGAGGTTTCACACTGGGTAGCAAGAAGGTGTGCCAGCTTTCTTCTGATGGGTGTCAAAATCTCTTGGTTAATAATAAATAAGTGTATGCTTATTATGTGTACAGTACTTTACACAGTAGAGTACTTTACACACATGAGCTAAGAAAAGCTTATGACTCTACGATAGTTCCTGCTGCCCACATAGCTGAACATACGCTTCTCAAAAATTTTCTGTGGAGCTGTTAGACAGCAGTATTAATACACAAGCCTTTGGATGCGTCATCAAGATGACATACAAAATAACAAGCTGCTTGTCCAACCTGCCTCCTCCCAACTGCTGTCACCCCTAAGGTTCATCTGTCACAGGGCTCCAGGTTGTAATAGCTCTGAGAAGCTAGTAGATACACGTAGCCCCAGATCTGCCACCTTCTCTCCAGCCCACCTACATCCTCTCTTTTTATCCGGAAATGCAGAAAAAACACACATTGCGTTAGAAGTTCTTCTTTCCCACCAGCCGCCCCTCAGGCCATTGGCTGCTGCTTTTTTACTCCTCCTCTCTTCTCCACTTGTCCCATATACTTGGAAATTATGTAATATAGACATGAATAATAATAACATGTATTAATATTTCAGTTCGTTAATGCCTTTGTGGCATTTCAACAAGTCCAAGATTTTCTAGCATTTATGTCAGGTATCCATACTCTAAAAATGGGATAATGGGAAACATTCTGTGTTTGCAAATTCCTCCTTTTAACTGTATAGGCTCCCTGTTACTGTGGCTGGCTCCAGAAACCTGCTATAATAATTCAGCACAGGCTTTGGGATTGTGGTTTGTTCTGATGGCCATTATTATTTATGTCATGCACACCACATTTTTAGAACCATATTGCTTTTGCTCATAAAAACCACATGGCTATAAATCCAAAGTGTTAAAGTGTCTCCAAGGCTAGAACTTAAAATAAATCTTGAGTCAGTAGTATTCCCAGTGTCAGAGGACTTAGGTGACAGCAGGCTCATTTTCAAAAGGTTCTTTCCCCCTTTTTATTGTATCCAGACTGGTTCTCTAAACACTGAAATTGTGGGCAATGGTCATTTTGTGGCATTAGAGAGTTGAGTGACTGTCAGTTCTGCAAAAACTAGTGGCTCAAAATGCTGCCTTGGGAGCAAAGTGAGGGATACTAAATGCTGCAGAAAACCATGGGGAACTTACATCGTCCCCGAGATAACCTAGCTTAAGCAACGACATTTCACAGGAGGGATTCTGATCCAGCATCTCTGAACATGATAAGTGACCTCTGGGCCAGGAGAGGAACTGCTCGATATGCATTTGAGCAGCGCCTAGTGCAGCAGTGTCGCAGGCTTTTTTGGAGAATATTGCTGCTTCTGAAAGAAAGAACAAAGTGGGCAGTGTAGCATCCCTGCACCAAGCCTGCGTTACTTTAGCAGATTAAACGACAAATCCCTATGTATTTCATTGCAGGTAGTAGATATTTAAGAGTTTAAATAAAGCTGAAAATACTTGAAGAAAGTTAACCATTTACACTGCTGCTTTCTCTCTGCAGTATGTCCATTTCTGCACTGAACACTTTTCAAATGACATGTTCCAAGAAATCCTGAAGCATCTCTGTCAGTGTGCTGATGACTCCCAAAAAGCAATAAGACACGATATGCAGAGGCAAATGTTTACTGACCTCTTCCTAGATTGTGATTATGGAAAGGTAGGCAAAGCAGCTCTAAACGAGCTTCAACATGGTGATGCTACCAGTTTGGTATTTCTCTGGGTCACTGCCTTCTTTTTATTCTTCATGACTCCAGATACTCTTTTTGTGCTTTCTCAGCATTATTTTAGAGGACAATAGCTGCTGCATTGCCTTCAAATTCATAGTTCTTAGACACAGAAATAGTCAACAGCCTGTAAGTTGATGGCTAATTAGAAACGGAATGACCTTAGGTGATGACTTGGGGCTGAAGTTTGATGATTCTGGAGAAGAAATTAACCACAAACTTTACTAGGTCTGGTCATTACCAGCTCCCACAGCACATTCAGAATGTTTGGGTGCTAATTTGTCTATTCAGCCGTGCTTCAGAAAAGATAACCTGATATAGATTGACCTTAACAAATGTCCATATTACTACAACAGTAACGTATATTGCATTAATTATGTTGCATTAATTTATATACCTTTAGGGCTTCTATCAATAAATCTCATAATAGTTTAAATTTAAAATGCAAAATAATATATCTTTACAACCTCTCTGAGAAAAGTACTGTGAACTTCAGCCACAGTTTATGGGCAGGAAATTAAAATACAATGAGTCAGTTACAGAGCTGGAACTGGAACTCAAAGGGCATAATTTAGTTTTCAGAAGCTCTAAGCTCTATTTATCATCCTCTGAATACACCTGCATCCGCATTAAAAAAAAAAAAAAAGCTATATTTATTAGAAAAACAGTAAATAGTAGGAACTGAAGAATCAGTGGCAGAAGCTATTGCTAAAAACTTGGGTTTCATCCAAAAAGTATGGTACTTGTTATGAGTAGCCTAAGTTAGCCAGTTACTGTCTACTACACAGCAAAGGGTTGCCATAATCTTACAGTTTTTCCCCTTACATAAATTTAATATTCCATCCAGCACTCCTCTAGTTGTGTTTACAGCGTGCCTACCCAGAATGAACTGTGCTCTACAATGCCATGGTAATAATGTCATTACCTCTAAGAGAATGGAATTACACAGCACGTTTCAACACCAGTGGTGTGTTTTCGAGAATAGCAGGCAAGTTGCTGTTTCAGGGATGAAGAAAGAAATGTGTCTACTTCTCAGAAGACATTTCATTTTCCTATTGCTCTATCAAGAAGACCTATGATGGATCCTCCTGGGTAGCGTAATATATAAAGCTGAGTTCTGTCTTTGCCGTGCATTTTGAAAGGATCCCTTCTTTCCGTTTCATGTTTTAATGTGACTTTCTTCCTATTATTTCTGCAGCGGTAATCACCATCTCCATGCTACTAATCCCAGCGGAATCTCAGAGGCAAAGAGCCAAAAATGCTAGCACAACATCACAAGAGTGAGCAGCTATCAGCACAGACACCATCGCTGCCCAGAAAAAAATGATCCGAGCACAAACATGGTTGCTGTTTCTAGCCTCCGAGGTAGCCTTGCTCTGCAACCGGAGTCCAGTGAACTGTAGTGTGGACCATGCAGTTCTTTTAAACCTGACCTGGTTTCTTTTGTATAGCTCTAGTAAGTCCTGCCATACTGTGCCCACAGGGAAGATAAAAGATGCAAACGAACCCAAGGACTTCTGCAACTTGAACGTGATCCATTACCTGTAGTACTCATTCTGCAAAGCACAGTAGAGCAGTTGTTTCAGTTCCTAATTTACATGTGTTTGGTAGCAGGCAGTTATTCCAGTCTGCATGGTGAGTGTGGCTGGCTGCCTCAGTGAGCTGCAATTAAGGCCAGGGAGCTGAAAAAGCAGTGTTTAAAGTACAGTCAAATTAGAAGGTATCCACATGATCATTATTATGATTTCAAATGCATGCATCCAGAAGGATGGCAGCTCAGCAAGAATAGCCTGGACTATACAGTGAAGCAGAAACTTTCCAAGACATTACCAAAACACAGTAGAACCACTGCGCTAATGCCCAAAGAGGGCATTCAGCCCTGTGAATTTTAAGCTTATTGTGTCTCTGGGCTCATGTGTATCAAGTATAGTTTATTTTATACATTATAACAGAATCTGCATTAATTTTCAGGGATGTTTTAAACCCGGGATCTTTAAATGTAACTGAATTTAGTCAGAGATTAATTTTCAAACTAACGAAGTTTGAGACACTTCTGATTACCTTTCTTGCAGTACAGCAACAACAGTCTGCTTTCTGACCTTTTCTGCGTGTCTGTTCTTCCCATCTTGCTTGCTAACAAGCATATTGTGGTGTTCAACATACACATATCACATTTCCAGAAAAACAATCAAGCGGTTAAACACTGACCTATCGCTGATTAAATGGCAAGTCTGCTATAGTCTGCGTTGCTGAAGGAATTACTCATGGTTCACAGAGCATTGCTGAAAACAACCGAGAACATCACCTGCCAATATCTAGGTGACAAGAAAATTGGGTCACCATGTTTCAACTCTCCAGCCACTAAAGTTGGCACTCATTAAAAGTGGAGACAAGTTTTGGGCGGTTGTACACACACAGATGGCCTGCTGTTATTTATAGTGGATGCTGTACCTGGCCTGCCGACAGGGCTCAGGAGAAAGCACTGATGGACAGGAATCTTTCATCAGCCTCCCCAGTCACATAAGAAGTACAAAGAAACATGACCTTTTCTAGTAAATTTAGGAACTCCGAAAGATAGCATAACCGGGTATGGGAATTTGAAACCGGTTTTCCTGTTGTGATGCTCCTCTCATCTATAGGTAGCTTTACCGTGACATGGCTCTCCCACAGGTAAGTTGTAAGGAAAAGTGTCCTGAAATAACAGGGACCTCTGGTAGAATCACAAATCTGTATAAATGGTAAATGTTAAAACAAGGTGGAAAAGATACCCCTAATTCATATTGAGTAATTTCTTATGAGTTTACTGTTTTTAATGTAAGAATAAAATTATATAGTATAAATCACAAACCTCTTCCAGAATATGAGTTATCTAAATTCTCCAAGTATATTATTTTAACATGACAAAAAAGTATCTGAATCCCAAACCAAGGTTTTTATTTTCCTTTTAGTAACACCTCGTTCATTGATTTACCTTGGGAATGAAATAAAGCTGTGCATTAGTGCTGCCAACTTCAAGGCAACCAGCAGATGATTGTGACAAGTAACAGCTGAGGAAATTTAAAGGGAAACTTAAGTGTGTGTAATGGAAATACTGAATGGAGAATCCAAGTATTACACAGTGATCTGGTAACGTCTCCAGAAATATGTTCTGTGTTTGTGTACCTACTAAATGGATGCAGAATCCGATCTGATATATTCAGTTGAAAAACAAACAGCACAAAGAAATGTTTGCATGGGAGTGTGCAAGGTATTTGTATATTAATGTCAAGAAGATGAAGACACTGGGAATCAGGGCCTACATCTTGTAAGTTTAGGGACTGAATTATCTGTTGACATTTGCAGTTCCAAACCCAGACAGGCCTGAAATTCAACTGTAATTTCCAGCATTTTTTTACCAGGAGGAATTAAGTTACAGGAATCTGAAACACTAAGGCTGGACTGAACAGCTGCTTACATTTCAGTTCTGATCTTCCTCAGAATTTGCAAAAAGCTTTCAATTCCCTGTAGAGGAAAGGGGTTGCAGTAACAGAAAATATGATGTATTCACTTAGTTTTCGGTATTAGCTTCCTCGGGAGGCACTTTACCAGTAGAGATACCAGGAGGGTATCTCTCAGTTGTTTTCAAATCCTCTCTTCCTCACACTGATGCCCTTAATTACGGTTTTAGATTGTAAATAATGCAGTCATCTTGAGCTCATTTCCAGAAAAGAGCAGCAAACTTCTTCCTTTATTTCTTCAGCCTAAGGGCAGGAAAAGTTCACACAGAATTAAAAGCTTGGTGAATTTTATGTTTTGCAGTTTTTAATCTAAGAACAAAATGTGAAAAGGAAATCAATAATTCAGTTGGAAAGCTACTTGCCACAAATAATGAACTTAAGTAAATCTGTTCTCTAATTAACTACTGTATTTCACTAATGAGAGGGAGATTACAAAGGTGGCAGGACTGAAATAATGACAACAGGAATTCATCATAAAATGGAAAACTTAAAATCGTTTAGACTTGCTTTACTTTTTAAACTCACAATTTCCTGATTGGAAATGACCCATTTCATTGTCTTTTCCTGGTTTTATTGCCCGTGTACACTCACCCTGAGTAACAACGACTTACTAAACTCTGCATGTTCCTCTGCACTGGAACTACTGATACATCTCTCACCTCTCTGGTCAAATGTGTTTGAATTTTTAAAGGAAATAAGGGAGGTTGTCATAATAGCTCAGATTTTTGGACTAATTTTCCCAGGCAGTTGCCAACACATAATGCTTCAAAGGAAACGATGGGGCACAAAACCAAACTACGATATGCAGTCACTAACATAATACAGCACAGCCCATAATATGTGAAAATTCTTCCATAGTACTGTCAGGCAATCAATATCTGTCTTGAAAGTGTGAAATGTTGAAGCTTTGATCTTTGTGTGAAGAACTCCTTTGGCAGAAGTGGCAGAAGTTACAATCATCCAACTGTAATTTGCCGAGAATATGCAAGAGGATGTGCCTGCAAAGTAATATGTATGAGGAGTTCCAGAGAAGAAATTTTTGCCTCTGAAATAAATTCACTTCTTTGAAATTTGTACTGATGTTCTGGTAATGGATAATTTTCAGTCACGGGTAATTCTTAGCTAATGGTCTCTTTGTAATGCTGCAAATGTTGATGTAAGTCCCAAGAACCATAGGAAAAAAACCCCAATAATTGTAATCTTTTTGCCTAGGTTGGTCTCTTAGATAGAGAAAAAATACTTGCCCTACTGGTGGACTTCTATGACAGAAGCCCGGTGACTGCTAAGAGGGGATTCTGTAACCCAAGACAGTGTAAGTATTTAGGATGTTTCAATTGTGGCTAAAACATTGGGAAGTCACATGGAGTTGCGTAGTTAATATATATTTTATAAGTGTTACTAGAAATGAACAGAGCCTGCTGGATGAATGAATGTTGTCACCTATACACCATAATTGGCAAACATGTTTTGCGAACTGTGATGCAGTGTTCAGAAATACTTCATCATCCAAAACTTTTCCTTCCTACAAAATTCTGAAGTACCTTTTGGAAGTAGGATTAAAGAAAAATTCCTTTTCCTGAAACAATTTTTCTTTCTTACTGGGCCATATTAGAAGTTAATCTCATGTTTACACTAAGATTTCTCCAGGAACATGGAAGGATAAAGAAAAAACACACAGAAACATCTATATGAAAGTAAGATATCTTTAAGATATTGGACATTAATTAATTGCTAAGATCAAATGCAAAGCAAATTACAGCTTTCCTTCTTAGACTGGAGAATTATGAAACGTGATACTCATTTCAAAAGAAATATGGCATAATCCACAATGACAAGTGCAGTTCTCTGCAGGCAAAGACATTATTCTGAAGCTCTGTGTTTCCGAGATGTGTGTTTGCAGAAGGTGCTTTCTGATAGTTTGTATTTGCTAGGGAGTAACTTCTTTCTTTTTTTTAAAAAAAAAATTCTTATGCAATAGTAGAGAACATAAAACCAATGCAAACTATCAACTTACAATATTTTTCTATTTTAGGGCCAATAATAGAGCTGCAAGAGATCAAGCTTGCAGATTTATGGGGAGGCCTTGATGACCAGGAAGATTGTGAGGAACTGAGTGAAAAGTTAAGCTTGTGTCAAACAGGAATTTCTGAGGGAGAGGTTTTAGCGTATCAGCCTGTAGGTGACAACAGACAGGGCACCTACAGAATAAGAACTAGTGTCAGAGAAGGTCTTTTTGAAGAAATGAGCATGCGTGAAGCTGAGACTGGAGGAACTTCTAAGGAAGAAAACCGAGCAGCAGAATCAAGTGATGCTGAGCTGAGAAAAGAAAGTGAGGACGCTGTGTCAGCAGTGAAAAGCACTGATTTTGAAGCTAGTGGTTTGGCTGGAGATACAATATGTACTGAGAAATCCAGTTTCCAGGAAGACACCAAAACTGAGAGGCAAACTGAGTTTGCAAGTGCAGACAGACTGGAGGAAGATTTCCCAAGATTGGCCTTTACTGGCTACAGTCTCAGTAGAGATGGAGAACCTGGACCTGAAAAACAGGTGAAGGAGGAGGAATTTAGCCTGGATAGACAGCCTGATACAGAAACAAGTAGGGAAGAAGACTATCATATCTTGGACAGAGAACCTGGATCGGAAGGGCAAGTTAGTCAGGAGGCGACTGATTTGATTGCAGAGGCAAGCAACACAATTTCAGGCCCAGCAGCTGAAGGTATAATCATGACCTCAGAAGACACAGCTATGGCAGACATGGACATCATTGCTTCAAAACAGGATGCTCCAGTTGCAGAGGTTGTGAAAGAAACTCCTGCGAGAATAGAGAGATTTTCTAGGCAGCATGGCAGCCAGTTTGACCAACAGACAAGCTCGGAGACAAGACTGCAGGATGAGGACCTTGTGCAAGACCAAGGTAAAGGTAAGGCATTCTCCTTTATTCTGGCAGGCCTTAATCTTTTCCAACATATACATTTGAACTGGTTTAACTACAGGTGTGTTTTTAACCCATTTCAAAACTATTTGTTTTGAATGTGAGTGATTTCTGAATACGCAGGACCATAAGCTTTGATACCTTCTCAGCAGGGTGTTTTCTGCCAAGGTTTCACAGTGTGTTCCTCTCACAGGATGGCAGGTGAGTCACTTTGCTGGCAATCTGTATTCAAAGCACTGAGCAGACACTTTAATTCAAGTAGGGACTTTCTGAAGCACTGGCATTTTTATAATAAGGAGAAACTTTATGTTCTGTTTCACTCCGTAATATTAGGATAGCAAGACGGAAGACTGAGCATGTTAAATGTAGAAATGACTTTTAATAATTTTTAGGCTGTAATTGCCCATAGGGAGATACATTATGAGATCATATAGAAGGAACCTTTTATTTTGATCTCTCACTGTGTTTCTAAAGGACTACCACACTTTTTAATTGTGTACAAAGGCCCTTGTTCTTGGAAGGCTGTGGTCAGGCAACCGTGTGTTTCCTAAGAGGTATCGAAGGACCAACCTCCTTGCTACGGCTCAGTGAATACACTCTTGTGTCTCACAGTTTAAAACACTGCAAGAGATGTGTCTACGTTGCCAGAGCAGCCTAGTGACACACGTTACATAAAGGGCTGTAAAGCTGGTAGTACAGCCCACTGGTACCTACAGCTTTTTGTGGTTAACTTCCAGTACACAGCACGTGCCTGTCATTCAGCCGGTCCCTGGCTGCGCATCCCACATTGTTTGGGGCATGCAGTACTTCCAACTTCAGAGCAGATTCCCACCCTGTTCTTGCAGAAATTATGGTGCGATGGTACAATGCTCTTTGAGAGAAAAGTGGATGGAAACAAGAAGTCTAAATATCATTTTGAACCTATCTTGGAAAAGAATTATCCTCTTATTCTTGCTAAAATGGATATTTCTAGCTGGGCTTAAGAAATGTAACATTCACCAGGTGAATTTCAGGAATTTCCAGACAGTAAAAATAAATAGCTACTGTTAACAAGGGTAACTCAGGGACACAGAGGTAGATTTTACACATTAATCAGCAGGGTGCTCAGCCTAGTAAGCTCTGGTTCATGGAAGATTTCTTTCTAAAATTGCAGGTCCGGCACACTCAGACAGAAAGGATTCTCCAGCTGAAGCTAGCCAGGAGTTTGAAGTGCCACGGCCAGGTGACCAGTCATGTCAGCTCTTTTCACCTCCTTGAGAAACTATAGCTTGGATATATGTAGTTAAAGGCTTTTAGAAAAGCTGTATCATGTC
Organism: Chionis minor; assembly: GCA_013398295.1. Lineage (NCBI taxonomy): Eukaryota > Metazoa > Chordata > Aves > Charadriiformes > Chionidae > Chionis > Chionis minor. The sequence continues at coordinate 96,254 of VZSF01010599.1, read as the reverse complement.
TTTTTTAAAAGCTTGTATCATTACAAGGTGTATTTTATCTTTCATCAGGTGACCTTCTGACTTCTGACCTAAGTTGCAGGTACAGCAGCTACGGAGAGAAAATTCCAGAGGACTGGAAGTATGACAACACTAGATTTCCAGGTATTTAGTCAAAGTTGTGTGCTCACTTGGGCACATAGGGGCTGGTAGTGCCTGCAGCCACACCAGTACTGCTGTGAGCTGAAAGTTTGGGCAAGAATACAAACACTAATTCCTGAAGCTGACTTCAAGATAAGAGCAGGGTAGTCTTTGTCTCGGAGGGCCACGTGCTGTGTAACAGCAATTTCAGCTCACCTGTATTCAGTGATTTGACCTGGTTGTGTGATAGCATCCATCCTAGACTGGAGCATAAATCTGAAGAGATACTATTAGAAAAGCGTAAGCAGATTACGGCCTTTAGTCAGCGTGGAGTCAGTCCCTATTCAGCCATTTTTTCACCGGATAGGAAATGCAGGATCCAGGGCTGTGTTGATAGCTGCCACACGGCTGGCTTTAGGGCAGCATTTGGCTCCCTGTGACACGCTGCACTTTCTGCCTTTCAGACTTATGTCCCATCATGGCAGAGATTCAGAACCGTTGGGCTTCTCGTACCAGGAGTGCCTTTGATGAACACTGCCTCAACCTGCCACAGTTTGTACAGCTCATGGAGATATTTGTTGGTGAAGACATTTCTCTGCCTACTGTGAAGAGGCTTATTGCATTTATCAAAGAAGAATACAAACAGACAGAAGAGGAAAAAATGGAACAGCTAAAAAAAGTAAATATTGATAAGTTTTGCTGATCCCGTGTCCAAACAAAAAACAAGCAAATGCCTACAGACACTGACAACGTCAACTTTTAATCTCATGCTGGCAGAGCTACCCACTTGCAGCCTTGCATTCTGTATTTCTTCAAGAGACCTTTTACCCCTTTGTTTTCACATGGATCCTTCCTCCCTAGCCCTTAGCTCTAGAAGTGATGACAGACTCATCCTGTAAGAGGTTGTCTGTCTGTTCTAGAGCTGGACTCAGTGAGACAGCAGGCTGATAGTTAATTGTGAAAGAGCTCAAAACATTCCATTCTGCTTATTCACCTTTATAATAGCCAAGAACCTGATCTCTGACCTACTGCACTGGCATGTACATATGAGGTTGTGGATGTTTTGGGGAGGATTTTAAAACAAGTGTGTTTTGTTTTGCTGTGTGCGTGGCTCTATGTGAATGTTCACATGCTTCTTTGTGTTTCAGTTACAAGGTGCTCTTGCCATGTGTTGAAAAAATATATTCTACTTCAGCAATATTCTCTTGCACCGCATCAGGGTGCCCCATATCGCTTTGGAGTACAGATATATTTTGTGGTGGATCTATCCATAGTAGCCTTTCTAGCTGCATTTTCCTCAGCCCTCTTTCTGGTTTCCCCCTGTGCTGCTGACCTAATTTGGATGAGATATTGGATCTGACGGCCCTACTGCCCTCACGCTGAACACAACACACACTGCCAGGATTTTGGCCTTTGAGAGAATTCCACTCCAGCCATTTATCACTATATGCTGTGCAAAGGCTGGGTTTAAAGGACAAATTGTATATGCATTTGCTTGGAGCCCACACACGTCAGGGCAGCACCAGCAAAATAACAATGTACGGAAATACAAACTGTCACATCTTTGGGTGTTACTAACAAGGCTGTGGTTAGTTCTTACTGGGAAGACATTTGTATTCTGGGAAACTTGCACTTGAGTTGATCTCACCTTAGATCCAGCACGGTCTTCATTTCTTCACTGGGAAATAACCCTCTGCAGTGCTGATTTTGCCTGGTAAAACTGAACTGTTGGCTGTATTTAGCGTTTCCAAGTATCTCCCAGGTTTAATGATTTATTTCCAAGTCTAAACTGTGTATTTACAGGTTTGGCCTGACCCCTAGGAGATACTGTGTTTTCCAAATTTGTGTAGACACTGAGCGTCAGTCTCCAAGAATTACCAAAGAGTGGCTGTTTCTCTGTTGTAGGTTCACCGCATCTCTCGTTTGGCCCAACGGAAACTGCTCCTGGAGGCACTTTTTGAAAAGTGGGACATCCATGCATCCGGGTTTCTGGACCTGGAAGAGGTGGATGTTGTTCTAAGCACATTCAAGGAAGGGATGGAAAAAGAGGCCTTGAGGAAGGGTAAGGAAACAGCTCTGCTCTGTGAGAACAATGTCAACACAGTAGGCCTTGAACCATTCAATGACAGTGCTAATGAAGTTGTTGGCCAGCACGGGTAATTTTTTGTTTTTGCAAGGAGTTATAAGCATACAAGTTATGATGTGTAAAATGAAAAGGAACAGTTACCCAGACCTACTTGTTAACGCATAGCTCCGTCCTCTCCTCCTGTGTGAGACTCCTCTGTCACAGATTCCCAGTCAGAGAGCTAGCCCGATGCTTTCATAACATTGTGATGTGTTGAAAAATTATTTCAGCTGTAACATGCAATATATAGTGGTTATATGGCAGTGAAAAACACATGTAAAGCCTGAGGACACATTTTGCACTTTTAGTCTAGCCTGTCTGTGTTATCTAGGTATTTTTAATAGATACATTTTACTGTGCTATCTGCAGGAACGTATCTCATAGGAGAGAACACCAGCTTTCCTTATGGGTCTCAAATAGCCTTTAGTAATCCACACTGTTGCACAGCTCTCATGAATTAGATAGCAACTTGGAGTCTCACTGCTCTATTGGCTCATTCCTCCGAATAAACTCAGCAAATTTGGTCCTTGACAGAGTAGACTCCGGTCAGACAGAAGTGCCCCTGGACCTGTCTGGCAGCCTCATACATGTTAACATGTGGGCATTAAGTGCTTTGAAATACTGTATTAGCAATTAAGAACATGTCTGCATGCGCGCTTGGGCGGAGAGGACTGGTTTATTCATCTCCACACATATCTTCATGTTGCTTGTTCTGCCACTTATTACTGAGAATGGCTCATTTTGGCAACAACCAAAATCTCTTTATTCTTTAGCTCACTTGAGGCAGCTGGTGGGGTGGGGAGCGAACCGGCATGCTACAGTTAATTGTCTCTAGGCTGCACAGCCACAGAAGAAACTGGCAGTTCACAGCTCTCTTGTATTCAAAGCATGCCAGAACACACTACAGAAATATGGAAGGACATAGTACCTTCCATGAAGGGCTCGTAAACTAAAGGACAAATAAATAGAAGGATAGCATAGCAAAATCAATACCACCTACAGCAACATAAAACTATTTCTAGCAGCTTCAATCTAATCTCTCAAAGACATTGCAGGTTTGGGGGAAGGGTTCACAGACATCGCACTCCTGGACGGAAACACAGAGGGAAAAGTGGGTAGCATTATTTGATTTTCCTTATAAGTGAAAAGCGTAACATTACAGATGTAATGAGGAAAATAATTCATTATGCAGTGGCTCAGTAATGACGGCAGTGATCATGCCATGTTCAACTTCATGTGTATTTCTTTCTTTACCCCTTTCTTCAAGGAAAGGAGAAAGTGGAGGCAAAAATCCAAACATTTTTATACCACCAAAAAATTCTCCATCCTAGTTCTGCCAGAAAATCAGAAATTAAATTAAAAAATACTGTTTTCTAGATGATGGGCAGGATAAGACAGCATTAACAATCAGCTCCACCATGATTTGGGCCAGTTAGTACCTGCTACTTCTACAGCTAAAATCAGTGATAAAATACCCCCTGACTTCTAGGGGGGAAGGAGGAGGCTCTCAGCTCCCAGAAACATCCGTGTCTGGGGTGCACTGGGAGGCAACCAGGGCAGACCCCTGTCTGCTCCTGTGCATCGTGAATCAAAGCATTTTCTATTACACTGTTCCTTATAGACCACTGTATGTACTGATCACAAAATACTCCCTGCCTCCCAGCAAAGTCACACCTCTCCCTATATATCTTCGCTTGCTTAGTTCTCTAGTCGGAAGCGGCTTGACATAGAGCTCTTTTTCTTTACTTCGAGTCCAACAGGATTTGAAATCAGGATGCAGAAAAAAATGATGAAAGCGTTAGTCATTGCAGCGCTCGGGAGAGGCACAGCCAGGAGCGTGATGGGGCAAGCACTGCTTGGGCAGAGCACCCGGGAGATCCCGGTTTTCCAGCGCCGGGAACCTGCCCGCGCCTCCCAAAGGCTGTGCAAGAGCACCCCCGTGAGCCCGGCGCGGAGCTGGCACGGCGCTGGAGCCGCTCTGGGGGACTGGCTGCTCCCGTCAGACACGTCTGAATAGAAAGCGGGGGGGTACATTCCCGTTTTCATGCTCAGTCTGTTAGGATTACGAGCCTGCGATGAGTCTCATTTGTCTTCAGGACCTCTGAGCAAACTGGAAGTTTGTGGACTAGAATGAGTAGGTACAGGAGAGCGATTCTTGGGAATCACAATTTGACCCCTTGTGGCATTGCTCATTCCCTCATCCTCCAAGCAAAAGGAAACTCCGCCAGACTTTTCTGCTGCAGCTTATTTGCCCGCATTTGGGCCAGCCCAGCTGCAATCGCTGGGACATGAAAAAGGGGCCTGAGGGACAGTGCCGCTCCGCGGCCGTGTGTAACGTGGGAAGGAGCAGCCTCCGTGCAGTGATCTTTATTCCTTCAATCCCCCGGCAGCTAACAGGCAGCACTTAATTGTTTTAGGTGTTTCCTATACTGATTTATCCTTCTAAACCCTGTATTTCCTATAAAAGCTCTCTTGCTCCTTTTGCTCCACATCTACGTCCCTTGGTGCGGCACAGGTGATTCCAGAGCACTGTTGTCCCCACCTCTGTGTGACTTCAATAGAGCCTTTGTTTTCTTTGCTCCTTGTTTATGAGATTTAGCACAATGCAAATGTTATTTCAATAATTCATCAAAGGCACCTAAAGAAGGGTAATTAAGAATGATAGTTACTTTGGAAGGCCTCAAAAGAATACCGTAATGTCTGCAAGTATGATATATAATGGAAGATCCAGTAATATGAGTGATCTGTGAAATCATCTGTAGACTCTGGCCTTCACATTTTTAATGGGATTGATGAATACTTTTTCTGTAAGGTCTCAACTACTATTACGGTATGTGGGATGCCTACCTTCAGCCCAGTCCCAGCAGCCCCTCAAGTGTCCGTAACATTTGGTTCTGATGTGAAGATACCTCTGATTTTTGATAACTCCAAACAGCTTTCCTGTTTTCCATTGACTTTTATTGTTTCGGTATGTTGCCGAGGTACGAAAGGGGCACAGGAGCAATGCCGTGCAGGTTCCTTTCTCAGTAGGTAAGAAAGTTAGGCATCTAGAGGAAAAGGTGCATCCAATCTTGAATGTGGAGATTATCTCTCAGGATGACAACTTACATTTAGGAGACAGCTGGAAGAAAGCCAAAATGATGGACTGGAGCACTCCACCCAAAGTCAGTTTAGGGCTTGATTCATATTTTGCACAAGAAAAGTAGAACATTTTTTTCAAATAGACTGTCCCTGTCTTATTTTCTGTTTCTTCTACTAGCAAAGAAACACCTTTGCTCCAGTTACCCGCAGCTCAGCAGAGTGGGGAAGCTATCCCCAAAGGCATTCCAGACTTTCCTTGAGTTAATTGCTTCTGAGTTCACTAGTGATGAGGATGAAGCTATTGATAACTTGGTGGAATTCCTGACCACAAGTGTGGAACGAAGTCACACAGAGTGCATGCAGAGCTTAACCAGGAGGAAATGGCTGCACAGTATCCAGCAAGCAGCTGAGACCAGTGGAGCGAGCGTGGAACCGGTTTACAAAGCAGTGTTTAAAGCCCTCACCCAGGTACGCATCTCAGGGAGCACAAGAACCACTTGTGCTGGGGTTGTGACACTGGTTTCAAACCCTGGTGCATTTGAGTGGAACTGGCAGGTAGCATGGGAAGCTGGTCTGAGGTGGTTTCCTTGTGCTTTTCTGCACTTAGCTGGTGCTCAGGAGGGCCCAGGGTTATGCACAGAAAGAGTCACGGGTCAGAACTGCAATACAAGAATTGTTGTCCATGCTCTGCCAATACAGACTGCATCTCATGGATACTTATGTCTCACTTTTTGAAGGGCTGACTCAGATGAAATCTGGAAATCCAGAGTCCTAGTCTTAGAGCTTCTGAAATGAAACACACCACTCCGTTTGGGACAAATATGATTAATTTGTAGTGGAGATAGTTTCATTTTTAACTTGGAGCAGCAACTTTACATGTTTGTCCTCACTATTAAAGCCCCCTCAAAGTAAAACTTTCCTCATGGTAGCCAAAGTGTTCTTACAATATTGCGTAGATTTGTAATAGCAACTCTGACACTTGTTTGTCTGATTGTTCCAAAGGAATCTCCTCTTGGAGAAGGAGTTTTGCTTAGGCACAGGTTATAATTAGAGATTATTTAAGATTATTTAAGAACTGCTCACTATTAGCAGCAGGAGAAAAGAAATCGATTTTCTTTGTGAATCAAAATACCAAGTGTTTTTGCTTGCAACAGAGCATACTGGTCAGACACAATCCCAGCATAGACACATACATGTCATGCAGTTGGTGCATGACATACGAAATCCGCGACCCAGAACAGCATCTCAGCAAAAATGAGACAAGTGCTAAGTACATGAAATAAGTGTAATGGCCAATGGCTAATGTAGACACTGTAATGGGAAACATTTGGTTGCTAGGATGCAGAAGCCCATGGGGATAACAAGAAGATCAGTGCATATATTGCCCTTTTGGAAGAGAACCAGCTCTCGCCGGAGCGGGGACAGATTCTCCTACACTATGTGGCATGTACCACAGATGATGCTCCATATGTTCTAAATCAGACACTTTACAGAGACATGAAAGGAGTAAGGTAAAAAAAGATGTAAATAGCTGTTCCTTTTTCTCAAAAATACTGGGAATGTCGGGGTACCAGGCAGTGTTTGGGATGCACTGGAAACAGGCTAATAGAGTACTCCAGAGAGGAAATCTCCTCAGGGACTGTTGTGGAATGATTCATTGTTGTATACGTGCCCTTATACGTTGCATGGTCTACTCAGAACTGTTCTGTTTGGGATTTCACTCCTTTCCTTGGGGAGATTAGCTCACAGTCTAATAAAGCTCATCCTTTAGCAAAAACCTATTGTATTGAGCCTACATTTTCTTTAAAAATTAATTCCCTTACACCAGTTTACATCCACAGGTTATTTTTTGAGACCAATGCCTTTCCTTTCTTAGCGTTAACACTATAAACAGCATTCGTGTCTCTTTACTTCTCATGTCCAAAAGCTAGACATATTTGTCTCCTTCTTTAAATATTGCTTCTTCTACCCTATTAAATGTAACTGCTTCTCACTTCTGTATTCCCTTTCATTACATTCATTTGTTGATGTTTTTAAAATGCCCTAAGGATGAAAAGTGCCTTATTTATTACCAATGTCTTTGGGATGCAAGTGGTAAATGTGGTATTTCTGGCTGTGGTCAGAGTAAGGAGCTAACAGCTCCTTCTCTGATGCCAAAAAGCTGGGAGACATCAAAGCTGCAGTATTTACTGCTTTGCTCAAGGTTTTCTACTACTTTGAACAAACTTCCTCATAAGTTTATTGTTCAGCTTTGCAGCTGTTGAAGAAGGAAAGCCAATCCATGTTCCAAGAGTTCAGCTCCATGGAAATATCCACTTCTGGAACTATGACCGCCCAGTGGAGGAAAGCAAAGGTTCACTCCTGGTACTGCCATTGCACGATGCTCGCTGGAGAGTCTTTGGCATTCTAGGACTTGACACACTGCGGGACCAGTGTGAGAAAACCATCTTTCTGACCCATGAGATCAGTTTCTATCAGGTGGGCACCATCAGAAAGCAGTTTGCTAAACCACTCTTCAAAAAGCCGTTGTAGGGACCACATGAATTTTACGTGTTCGTTCTGAGTAAACGTAAAACGTACGACTATGAAAAGAACTTTCATCATATGCCTTTTTACAGTATATGGTGAAAGTGGTGTGAGCAGAACACCTTACCAGTATTATATTGTTAGCATCTTATCTGTAATTGATTATCGGGTATCACTTAATCAATAATTTATTTAAGCTTCTCCTGACTAGTAAATTAACAGCACTTTTGTGCAAAGCCCAAAGATAGTAGCTTCTATTTCCTGAAGCTCTGAACCTCATATTTGTGTTTGTTTCCATAAAGTGGCATGAAACCTTACTTTTTACGTGATGGACTAATCATTGTGCCAGGGGAGATTTAGATTGGATATTACGAAAAACTTCTTTACTGAAAGGGTTATCAAGCATTGGAACAGGCTGCCCAGGCAGGTGGTGGAATTGCCATCCCTGGAGGTATTTAAAAGATGGGTAGACGTGGTGCTGAGGGACATGGTTTAGGGGTGATTTTGGCATAGGTTTATGGCTGGACTTGATGATCTTGAAGGTCTCTTCCAACCCAAGTGATTCTGTGATTCTATGATAAGCAACAGCAGTCCAGGTTTCTTTGGGATCCTCTTTAGCGTCGGCCTCATTGTGGCTGCATCGTCTGGGCAGCAGGGAGCGCAGTAAGCCAACGTTACCAGTCTCTGGCTTTCTCTACTCAACACCACCTTTGTCTAGTTTAGGACTTGGCCGTGACCTGGGTACTCTGGAGCTTTAGAGCGTTATTTGATAAGGGACATTTCACAGTCACTTTTCAGCTTTACGAGTTCTGAGTAAAGTAACTTGTTATAACCATTTTGCTTTGTTTTGCTGCACGAACATTTCCCCAGCTTTTTTTCCCAAATCATATGGAACTGTCAGGCTCATTTGGAGAATTCTGCTTTCACAGGGAGTTTCTCATGCATTCAGCAAAGCCTACCACCATATCTGCACACTGGAAAATGTTCTACAAATGACTGTTACTGCTCTGGACTGGTTGTATCCCAAGGCACCCAGCATCCACACTGTCATTATGTACCTGGTGGAGCCTGGCAAAGACAAGGTACAAAGATTAATTACTGCAGTGAAAAGGCCTGTAATAGTCAGGGTTGATGAGGCTACCTCAGTGAGGACCTGCCATTTCTAGCTGCTCGTGATTTCCCAGTGGTTTTATCATGAAAACTGAAGTCTGCTTGCTCAACAAACAGGCTACAAAGGTAGAGAGAGAAGGTTCCCACCGTAAAGGAGCCACTCTTCATTCTTTTCATCCTCCCCTGTAAAAAAATGCAACAGCACTGCTGGTGTAGCCCCTTTGCCATAGGAAAAACAAATATTCTACTTCAATGCTCACAGCTGCATAGCAAACAATACAGCAAAACCCTGCACCTATCCATCCATCCATCCAGCCAGCCAGCCAGCCAGCCACCCATAGGTTAGCCAACACTGCAGGTCCCTGCTGAAGCTTTGCTGTTTGGGACCTCCACAAAGGAACCTGCTCGTCTGTGGAGATTCTGTGTGTGTCAAAATTATGCTATTTCATAGGAAAAAAGAATGTTCTAGTTAATGTATTAGCTCTTTATTCTGAACTAATGTCAGCAGCCAAGACATAAATACAACTCAGGAAGTGGCTGCTACCAATTAGCTAGCTTGTAAAGGCAGCCCCCCTCCCTGCAGAGCATATTCCAGTCATCCAGCGGGCACTGAGGCCCTGGGAAGCTTGTCAATTCACGTAGAAGTAAGTTAAGAAGATGAAAACCGTATGCAATATTTAGGACTGATCCTGTGTCATCACAAAGTCCATATGACATCTGCTGTAGCCATAATTCAGCTGCTTCCTCTGATAAGCATGGTTTATGTTGGCAGCTTTCTGTTGTCATTCCAGGCTCTGCGCTGTTGTTCCCTTGTTAGCTGCCTGATAGCCAGGTCATTTGCTCCCCTCTGTGCTTTTCACGTGTCAAGGCACACTGACACGAACATGGCATGAGAAAGAGGACCGCAAGGGGGTGGGAAAAAGAAGGGAAACCTCTTCTTGGCCTGTGGGTGTTCCTCAGTGTGGAGCCCGGTGTTGGATTAAATAGTCTGGCTGAGGGAGATCCAGGGCGCATTCTTCATGCATCTTGAGCAATACACTCTGGGAATAAAACCAAGCATTGCTGGGAGATGTCTCTAAGCCATCCCATTGCACTTGAATGTACACAGGAGTTTCCTTTAAGAAATAAATGATTTCTTCCATTTCCAAGCTTCAGAGTGGCTGTTCCTTTCTTGGATGCAACTAAACCTCCCTTTTCTCTCTGGCAGACGTGTGACTATGCTCTGCGCAAGATGATTACTACAGATAACACAGGACAAAAAGAAATTCATAGTTCTCCCGTTCTTCTCAGAAAAGAAAACCTCTTAAGGTAGGCTCCAGCCCCTGCAATCGAACTAGTCACCTCCGGTCCTAGACTCTAGTCTGCATCAGGCACCATCCATGTTACAAAAAGCCCAGGTAATGCAACCCTGCAAAGTGTCTGTCTGTAGCTCTCTCGCTGTCGAGGCTTCTGGTGCGCAGGCAGGTGGTACTAAATTACGAAGGGGTGCAGAGTATTTTCTCTTTGAGTTCAGGCCTGCAAAAATTTAAAATCCAACCTAATGTTTATCAACTGAGCTGCCAAGCAAGCTCTACATCTGCTGGGAAAAGGTTGCAGGATTAGAGCCTATCACTGAACCATTTTGCTCTTTAGAATACTTGGTCTTTTTTTCTGACCATATTAGTCTCATTTCCTTCAACTATCTGTTTCCTTCCGTTGCCAAGATCCTCACAGACTTGTCTTTTAAGCATATCATCCTTGTCAAAGTTGGTTGAACAGCCATTTGCTGTTCCAGCAGATGTTTTTGCTTTTTATAAAACTCTGTAGAACAAATGTCAACACGGTTATAAACAGGAAGATGTCTTTAAAGCCAGATTTGTTAAATTCTTATGATTTTCAGCAATTGTCTTGGCTAAGCAATATTGTGTTCCACGATGCTATTTTCTCCTTTTTGGATATGGCTTTAATGATACTTAAAGCTGTGTATATTTCAGTTCAAGGAAATAAACAATGATTTAGTAAGGTAATACCTTAGTTTTAACAACAAGAGATGAATGGCATCTTACTAAAATATGCTAAATAAATTACCAAAAGAAACCTGAATGGTAAAATCTAGTACATTTTCCTCTCTTTATTCTCATTTCAGAGATTACCTATGTAAGTGCGTAGACAGTTCAGAGGTCATTCGTGCTTCTGTCTGTGGAGAATACCACATTGCAGTACCTCTCCGTGACCTATCAGGACAAGCTCTTGGGATATTTGATATAAGCATCAGACAGCACCAGAAATTACCACCTCATGAAGACAAAGACCTGCAGAAAATGCTAAAGATGGCGCAAGCTGCCTGCTCTGAGATACTGAAGATGTCTTTAGAAGAAATAGAACCAACCTGTGTACTGGGTATTGCGTATACAGAGCTGAAATAGATTTTTTAGGGGTGAAATTAGGAATCTCAGTAAAACCACATCTAAAGTATGATTCCTGCAAATACAGAAAGACAAATACAAACTTTGGTAAAAGTAAACTACTCCTGAGCAAACCTAAGTTAAACAGAATGTTTAGATTTTGGATCTAGTTCACATGATTTTTTGTGCCCAAGTCCCACTGAAATCAAAGGTGTGAAGCAAGGTGCTTTGTTGCCTTCAGGGATCTAGCACGTCCTCCTCAGATCTGCCCCGACTAAGATCAAAAGAATTTGAATGACACAGTTCCAGAATTACCTGCATGCCTGAACCCTTCATGGGACCTCTGCTTGCTCCTGAGGCAAGTTCTGTCTCCCTCTCAAGCACATACCCATTTTTATAAGTTCTGTAGGATACTTGGGCTATATACAAACCAATCACTCAGGCAAGGGCACAAAGAGTTTATCATAAAGACGGCAAAGCCTTTAAGTGGCTAACGTAAGTCTTGAGTCGCAGGTGTTTCTGAGAAACTTCCTTAAAGTTTTGTTTTCAATTGCAGAGGCAGAACATGTGGCAAATCTGAGGGATGCAGGAATTCTGTTCCACTGGTTCATGCTGCAGGACCTGCGCGAGTGTGTCCAGAAACTTGACGCTGAGAGCTTTGCTGAAATAAAGAGCTGTGTAGAGCCGCCAGCTCTGGTACACCACATAGTTAAGGCTGTGCTGGTGCTTCTCCATCCAAACTGGAAGGGCTCAGAGGAGACTGAGAACTGGAATCAGTGTAAACTGGTGAGACTTCAAAATGTTGAGACTTTGTTTTCTGTTCTTCCTCCCCTAAGAAGATATAGTGGAATTTGCTAAGGGTGAATTGGCAGTGAAATAATTCATTACCTACAAATTTCCTATATGCTTGACTTAGTCGTCTTTAATTCTGTGACCCTCTCAAGTTCTTCACCACCACCTGGCTCCTTTTGTTCTCTGCATTGCAGAAACTCAATGACAATTTGATTCAGGAGATCTATTGCTTTGATCCAACTGCTGCATCTGTGCAAGTTCAAGCAGAGCTCCTGCCAGACTGCATCACTGGTAAATATCATAAACTAATTGTGAGATTACCTGACATGGCTCAGCAATGAAACAGTGTCAGTGGCTACCTTCAGCTGAACACTTTTAAGGTCCTTACTTCAGAAATTAACTTTGATTTCACAACAGATTAAACAGCAGATAAGGGTTCCTAAATTTCTGCAGTCTTTTTTCGGCCAATAAAAGTCAACCTGTTAAATTTCAAATCAAAACTCACTGCCTTAAGGAAAGGGGAGCAGATCAGCTTTGAAACCTACCAGAACAAGTGATCTCACTGTAAACCCTCAGATAAACTTAGGAAGAATGATGGTTCTTTTGGCAAGTAATATGTAAAGACATATTAAGAATGATGGTTCTTTTGGCAAGTAATATGTAAAGACATATTAAGAATGATGGTTCTTTTGGCAAGTAAATCTTCCTCAGACCACCCTGCCCTGCTTGAGGGACTGACCCAGCTCCAAACAGCGACATGATTGTGGGCGGACAGTGTGAGCCCTCCTCTTTGTAAACACCATCTGCCACGGACTTAATATACTCACTGGCCATACACAGGAGCTGGGTTTCAGTCTGCTTTCCCTCCTTCAATGAATGTGGGCTTTTTTAGGTGCTGGAGCAGTCAAGAGGCTGTTATTATTTGCAATATCTCTGCAAGAGAAATTGCTTGTTCTTGTTGAGATCTCTCCCTTGGTGATCTAATGCCAGTCTGAGAGGCCTGTTAAAAATCAAATGCGGACAAGACGTGTTAATTTAGCTGGGGATATTTATTGACAGTACGTGCCTACTGATGAACACTGAACACTTAATGCAGTCACAGTTCCTTTTCATGTGTTCTTATGTATATTGAACTAATTGATTAGAAAGAACAAAGCAGGCCCAGAGCATACAGTCTTCCTCCAGTTAGGGTCGCAGATGTAACTAGAAAGAATATAGCTTTGGCAGACTGCTGCCATGCTACAAAAGGTTGGTTTCCCAGGGTGGAACTCATTCTGAGTAGTGTCAGGTAAGTGGTGTGAATACAGGTAAAAGTCACCATTTTAGGAATTTTTGTAAAATGAACATCAGGTAATGCCCACATGTTCCATGCTCTAATATAGGATAGAGCACAAAACAACCTACACTCCATCAGCAGAATAACCTTTAATGGTATGATTCTGTGGTGACCTTCAATAGCATTTAGTAACAGAGATTTGAAGGGTAGTTACTCTTAAATCAAATCTGAACCTGGGAAAAAAGAGCTTTTCTCTTTATAAAACCTCATTTTATATAAATGCTATAAACTGTTTAGCATTAGAATATAGCTGAGCACTTTGTACAACAGGGGACCTATCACAACACACAAGAAATTACAACAAAAAGGCAGCACCCCTGTGCTCGACCATTCACTGTCACAGTAATACTCTCTACTTTTCAAAGCACCACCATTTTCCAGGCTGGAATTACGGGACTCGGGGAGAGCTCTGGCAATGGGATGATCTTCTCCGTTCGGTCTCGCGGCCGCGGCGGTCACGGCTTTGACTTGGCTTTCGGAGTGACCCCTCCGTTTTGTTTCAGGGGCGTGCGGAGCGGCGGCGAGGCGGCAGGGCTGGGCTGCAGCCCCCATCCTGTGCCGCTGGCTGGACGCCTGCCTGGCGCTCGCCCAGGGCACGCGCAGCCCACCCAGCCAAAAACTCCCTCTTTCGCCCGTTTTGGCGCCTGCTTCCAGTGCGCCTCGTGCTACATCTCTTAACTCCTTGCCTAACCTTAGCCGTTCCGCTGTTTGACATCTTTTATTAAATTAACTGTTGCTTTTTTAACGCATAGTTACTAAGCGTTTGTTGTTAAGATGGTAGAAGTCTGTTAGGGATTACTAGGAAAAAGCAATAAAGACATTATTGTTTCCTTAAACAATTTTGCTAGTGTATCTACTAAACTTTAAAAGCTTGAGTAAAGATTTGCTTTAAAAATTCATTCTGACAAGAGAAAGAGAGGCAGGGACCAGTTTATGACTCCAGCCTACAATGCTCATACATAAATGATGCAGCAACAATTTTCAAGATTCAGTCTCCTTAGATTACTTTTTAGGAACAATAGTAACTAAAGGTTGTTAGCCAGCATTTTGTCAAGTTTTTCTTAACGTGTTGCAGAAAAGCTCTATACCTTTAATGTAGCAAAAAAAGCTTTTTTATTGGCCTAAAGCTTGAGATGACCACCAGCTGCACTGTCAGCAGCCAGACCCCATCTTCGCAATAACGCTTCTTTCGGCGGAATGACTTTTTTAAATAAAATTTTGGGAAATTAAACTCCTCTTTCTTTCTTTCTTTAGTCGGCAATAAGCCACGTCTACATGTAGGTGATGACAGCCGGGGACGGGCTGGCTTCTCATCGTCCCCCGGCGACCGGCTGCCGCTGGGTGCCCACCAGCCTCGCGGGCCCTCGGCTCGGCTCGGCTCGGCTCGGCTCGGCTCGGCCCCATTCGGCTCAGTTCGGCCGGGTTCGGCTCGGCTTAGCTCGGCTCAGTTCGGTTCTGTTCGGCTCAGCTCGGCCGGGCTCGGCTCGGCTCCCCTCAGGGCGACGCAGGCCGCCCGCAACCCCGATCGGCACTTTCGCCACTCGCCAGTGGGCCCTTAAAAAAACTCGTTGCCCGCCTCCGTCCCTCTCCGCCCGCTCCCCGCTTCCCTTCCGGAGCGGCGCCGCGGCGGGAGCCTGCGGGACGGGCCTCTCGGCGGCGAGGAATCTGCGGCCGCGGAACGGCAGGCGGCTCTACTCGGCGGCGGCGACCGGGACAAGATGGCGGCGTTGAGCAAGCAGTGAGTGACGGTGGCGCTGGGGCTGCGGGGCTCCTCCTCGCCGCCGCCGGGCTCCTCGGGGCGGAGGGTCCGACTGGGCTCCGCTCCGCGGGGCAGCGGCTGTGGGGGGCCGCGGGGCCGCCGCTGAGGGCGGGCGCAGGCGGGGCCCTGCCTCGGGCCGGGGCGAGCTCTGACAGAACCCCCCGCCGGGGCCGCAGGAGCGGGGCTCGCTCGTCCCGGCCCGCGTGTGTCTACCGTGCGTGGCCTCGCTGCGTTGCCCTGAATTTACAACCGTATTTATTAAAAACAACCAAACCCCGGAACGGTGGGAAGGCGGGGGAGGCTGCTGCGGTGTCGCCGAGGGGTAGTTTTGATTCCGGGGGAGTGGAATCGCCTCAGGGTTGCTACACAACCCGCCAGCGGCCCCACACGGCCCCGGCGCGGCCTGTCGCGTCCCCCTCTCCGGGAGCTGTTGGGCAGCGGGTTGGGAGCACACGGGAGCAGACACTACGTCACAGTGATGACGTAGTACCGACGGCATCGGGGAGTTCTCCAGCTCCACGCTGTGAGGAACGGTTTACCCAGTGATGGAGTCGGGGAAAGGCAGGCGGGGGAGGAATTTAGAGCCATCACTGAAAACATGGGAAGTGTTTCTGAGCACGGAGGTTGCCTGTGTCAGCGGAAGAGTTTCCCCTGAGCAGTTAATCTCTCTGCGTGGCATAAGCTGCCTGTAAATCTTGTCTTTTGCCGCAGCTGTATCTGTAGGTTGGTGGTTTACGTCACCACGCAAAATAGGTGAATTTATTGCCCCAGCAAACGTAGTTACAGAATAGTGTCTAGTGTAGACTAAGACTAAATCTCTGCAGGTTAAACAGTAGTAATTTCTTACTTCTCTGAGGGAGAAAAAAAAAAAGTCACTTTGAGAACTCTGGACAAGAGGAATTTGTGGCCTAACTAAGGAAGATCATTGCATCCAGAAACTTTGGAAAAAGACAGCAATAGCTATGAGAGGTGCTGGCACATAAGGCCGAGTGTGCTGCTGCAGATGCTGCTCCGATCTATACTTCATACATTATGCTGATCTTTTGTTTCTAAAATTGTGAATGGCAGATTTTTTTTTTGGTTTGGAACATGCTACATGTTTTATTGTAAGTAGTGTTAAAGGTTTTTTTTTTTCCCCTAGATATGGGCTCATTATGCCCAAAAAGTTGCCGCAGAAAAATCTCGTTTCGAAGAAACTCTCAGTGTTTGCAGATGACTCTGATGAAGAGGTCAGTTCAGCAATTTTCTTCTGAAATTGCCCCGTATTCTGCAAATTAGTTTTACGACTCTTAGTGCCTGCCTCAGCTTATGGCAGTGTCACTGAAATATGTATCAACATTTTGGATTTGGGTGTGAAATATGATCTGTGTTTTCTTTAGTACAAGTTACATGGAAGTGACGACTGGATTCTTGGTTACTTTCTGTCAGCTCTTCCAAAAGTTCATTAGTAGCAACCTGTTTGCAAGCATTAACCGTATCTAGATCGTAAAGAAATTTGTTGGCTACCACTGATAAATATGAATGCAAATAGAAAGACAGTAGTAATCAACGGTCATTTCTCAGATATTAACTTAAAAGTGTAGTTGTTAAGTATATTTTATCCTTTAGTTTATTCAACCCAAGTTTGATATAACTGATGTATGATGTTCAGACTTACTGTAAACAAAAGCTAAGCTGCACAACCCAAAAGTTCTAAAGCAAAAAAAAAAAAAAAAGAGGCATGTAATAAGAATTACTTGTAGTTCTAGAAGTACTTACAATGCTTGTCACGTTATATTGAACAACATACAGCTTTGCGAAGATTGCAGTGTTTATTGATACTCTGTGGTGTATGACTATATTGCATGATGTTGATTGTGTTCCATAGTCTCCTTTAATTTTTAAATTTTTTTTAAAGAATTACTTTTAAAATAGCTTTCTACCTGTCCCAGTAGAGGGTGCTGTACACTATAAAAATTACACTTCTGGATGTATTGCTAGGAGTATGGGGGACATCCGAGAACTGGTGTGGTATATAGCCTGGTTTGGATACCTCACAGAAACCTAACTCGTAAACCAGGATTTTTGAAGGTTTTAAAGGCAGTAGCTTGATAGTTTACAGATAAAGAATAGAAACTCAGAATTGTGGAGATGAACTTTCCATATGGATGGAGCTTTCTGGACGTGGTGTTATGATTTACTGGGTTTTATAGATCTGAAATTACTTGCGTTAATTTCATCGTAATGTCGTTATGTGCATATTTAACTTTTTTCTACAAAATGCAGAAAATAAACTTTACATACACCCATAGTCTAAGATTTTAACATGTAAGCAGTTGAAATTTAGAAGCAGGACCTGTGTTACAAAAATGTTCTTGCTGCTCTAGAGCTTTACTCAGTGCTCGTTTTTTTGGTGTGGTTGAAAAACAGTGCTATTTAAGTCTCAAATGATCTGTGGTGCTTTCTGACTCCTATTATCAAAACATATTTTTTTAAACATGTTTTTTTAATGAACTAGCAGTTGTTATTTTTATGTCACAGAAAGCCTGAATCTAGCAATTCCCAGCCTCTGTGTGCCAGGTTCCATTACAGAATCCTGAATATCACTGTTGAAGGTGTCTGAGCTCCCTTTATACAGGGTGTGAAAGGGCTGAGGGCTTTCCTAGTGATACCCAGCCCTCAACGTGCAGCTGCCTCAGTGCAGCTTGTAGGGCTTAGAGGAAACACAAAGGACAGGAACCTCTCTTAAAGCCCATCTCTTTCCTCACTTAGCTGCTGTCCTCAGTGCTCTTGGGAGGTGCATCCCTCCACGTGAGCTTATAGCTGGCACCGCGCCTCTAAAGAGAGGTTTTCCTTTAAATACAGCTAACGGAGATGACAGTGGATCCGCTGTCCTCAATGGCAGGAGCGCTTTCCCTGTCAGTTTGGGATTTGGTGTCTTTCTCTACGTTAAAGGACTGACCCCACATTTTCCAGATCCCAAGAATGAGTTTGAATTAATCTATTGTCATTAAACAGTAGGACTGGGAACCTTGTTAAGTAGGATGGGGCTATCTTGTGTTTTTTACTTTCTTTTAATATCTAAGCATTAAAGGAAAATAATGAATGCTAATAATTCCAATAATAATAAGGTATGATACTGTCTACTAACTTTTAGCTTAACAGATCAAGTATCCCTCCCCTTCAGAAAGGCTGACAGATTCACTACCAGAGTCTGCTATAAAGACTCTTAAAAGTTGTCATGCTCATCAGTATGGTACATGCCCAGCAAAAAGTAATAATCTCATAACTGCCTTTATCAAAGAGGATCATTTTTAAAAAAAGCAAAATTACTTTATTAGTTCAATAATAATTTCAGAGCTTTTCAAGATAAGGAGCAGCATTTGGGAGGGGTTTCATTTCCTGTCTGCTACCTTATCAGTCAGAACTACATCTCAAATGTCTGGAGATTATGTATTTTTAACTGGACTCTAATAAAGTTTGTGCTGGGAAATCTGCACACCTGACTTGGTCTGTGATTATATATTAGATAGCAAACTTTTGCCCCCTTTTTTTTAAGTGTTACTCTGCATATTTCATTAAGATTTTTCCTGTACCTTTGCTGAAGGAATCTGAAAGAGGTTTTTTTTGCTGTGGCTAGGTACATTAATGGGCATTAGTTGCTGATGAAGATGGTCTTTGGTTTAGTTTATAAGAAACACAACATCTGGGATGGAAATTTTCTTTAAATACAGTGTTGACTGGGAAAAAGTAAACCAGGCGATTACAGTTACTTTTAGCCAATATAGTTCTGAATTATTTGCCTTAATAATGAGAAGTTGTTGTCTTCCAAAGCTGGGGCGAAGGTTGTTCCACCTAGGAAAGCCTGTTGTAGAGAGTAGATGTTATAGCAACAAACTATGGTATGTTAGAAATATGTTCCCATTCTGGCTTACTGTTATTTGTGAGATGCCCATTTTCTCCAAAATCATTATTCCCTTACTCATGCATTGAGTTTTCAGTGGTGGCTTGTCAGTATTCCCAGTGTGCTGTTCCATGTTCTATTATGTCTTTGGAATTCAGTTGAAAATACCTCTGTGGTACAGCAGATAGAATTTCTGTTTCTTGATTGTGTCAGAATTGCCCAACATGTGTTCCTGTACCTTACCAGCCTTTCAAAACTGATTTGTTGCTACAGGATATAAAAGTGTAGCTGAAAAAATAACTGTATATAGACCACAGTAGGTGCTAAATGCAAGAGACAGATTGTGGAGGCAGTAAGGATAGTTCGGTGAATGTTTCAGCTTGATTTGGTAGTTTTTTTCAGTGACCATCTAAAAAATAAGTGTTTAAGCAGGCACAAAGGAAGAAGCTGAAAACAAGCAGAAAACTATATCCTGTTGTAGTCTCAGATTTTTGGTTTTGTGTACGGATCCTTCCATCCACATTGCAAAGGGTGCAGTATGGCTAAAAAAGATTGGTGAAGCAATGAGTATTGATGGTGACCAGAGCTTCTGCAACAGGTTTTTTGCAAAATATGACTAAGTAGACTAAAGGGGCTCTTAGAAAGAGATTACTGAGGAGAAGGAAATGGAGAGGAATAACTTGAGAGGATGTATGAAAAATCAAGAATGATTTGGAGAAAGTAAAGTGAATTTGCCATTTCTCATAATAGGAGCAGTAGGCTATATCACAGAATTACCAAAGTAACTGGTTTAATTTAAACAAAAGGAAGTTGTTTTTTTTTTTCTTCACACAATGTATAATTAAGTTGTGGAACTCATTGCCACAGGATATTGTGGCGTGGCCAAAAATATAAATGGATTCAGAAATGGATTAGTCAAATTAAGGGATGATCTTGGTGTCAAACAATGGTCCAGGTGCATCCTCCAGTTCAGAAAGTCCCTAACCTCCTGGTTTCTGGAAGCCAGGAGGGAATGCCAAGGAAAGCTAATTCTGTATGTGGCTTGTTTTTCATGTTCTTAATCTTCACTCGTATGGTGTATGAATTGAGATGAATCTGTTGCCTGACTTGATTTTTATTTTTTTTTCTCTGTCCCCCCCCACCACGAGGGCTTGAGTCTCGTTTACGTTTAGTGATGATCCATGTGCAGGCTGTAGCTGGACAATATAGCTCTCTATGAAGGCAAGCTTTAATGTATCACTGTAAATACATATACATGAGAGCATAAGTAACTCATTTTAAGGTGTTCTCATACCAAAGTGTCACGAATCCAAAGATCTCACAGTCTGAAATTCCTTATCTGGTTTGAGAAGAATGAAGTGAGCAGAGTTGCATCTCAGCCTTTCTGAGATGTAGCCACACAGGGCCACAAACCTGGGGCGAGATCCATAGAAACACATGCAGGAATCTGCACTTGAGTTCCCTGAGCTCCCTGTACAGTCAGTAGAGACGCAGGTACTTCTGGGGCACAGTTTATCTCATTCTAAAGTAGACACCTAAAATCAGTGGGATGAATTTTGTTCTGAAAGTGGCTCTTTCTCGCTCTTTCATGATGAAGTGCTCATGGACTGGCCAGCTCAGTAGAAATGTAAGCTTTGCATTTTGTGAACTGGCTGACTTATCTGTGCTTCTCTCACTCGCTGATGGGATAGAGCTCCAAATTATCCCACTGTTGCTGTTTGGTCAAATATTTTCTACGCATCCAGTTAAAACTAGATGATTGTAGTGAGAGATTAAAATCAAACTACATATAATCTGCCTGACGTCATTGAAGCATTTCATTTCCCTTTAAAATGTATTTCACTTGAAACAAAGGTAATTTATTTTATGTGTCTACTGCAGAGCAGCGTGTAGAGAATTCAAAAGGGCAATGCTAAAGGGCAAAGCCCCCTCGTGAGTCTTTCGTAACAGGTTATATTAGAAAAGAAGCATCTTTTGGTTTTAAAAAAGGGAGTAATGTCTTATATTGCCTGTCAGTAACCATGGGGTTTTGGTAGCAACCACAAATGCTTTTCCTTAGGAGGCAGGTTATGTTGCTAATGTGAGATACTCCATTAATAATAGCTATTATGTCAGAATCTGTTGGTCTTGTACTTGTGGCAGTCAGTGGGGAAAAACCAGTCAGGTATCTCACATACACTTTGAAATGGTTGTGACATTTTTTACGAGACATTCTCCACTTCAGATTTAAGGTTTTAACTTCCTAGACACCAGCTTCAACACTGAAAATTATAGTAGTCACAGACTAAGACTTGTTTTAGTTGTCTCCATTTGTGGGATTGCTTTTTTAGGTATTTGCTTTTGAACTTCGAATTGATCTTTTTGTGTAAAGCTGTAAATTGTTTACATGCCCTGTCATTCTCTGAACATAGCTGAGACAAACCAACAATATTGGTCAGTGGTTTGAATGTCTGTTCTTCTTTGGTTGTGTCGGAACAATGTAAATAAGACATTTAAAGACGTAACTTGCAAGAGGTGCTTACCTGCAGGATAAAAATAAGGAGGTAGCTCAAGCGCTTGAGAAACTTGAGAAAGCTTGAGAAGCACTTGAGAAGAGAAGTTTATAGATACCTGAAGGAGATAAGAAATGGGAGAGACCAGTGAGAAATGTTAGTGGATTGGGGGGATTTCTTTAGTTTTTCTTTTTTTTCTTTCTTTCACCTTTTCCATTGTGCACAAGCTATCTTCCATGGTCTCGTAGGGCTGGTAGGCTGTGGAGCCTCATTTCTAAGGGTTTCTTTATTTGCATGGATTCCGGGTAGTTTCACAGGATAGGGTTAAAACATTTTCTCCTTGCAGAAAATATTGAACTATAAGCTTTGTGCTTCAGAAGAATAGCTTGACTGCAGGGAAAGAGAAAGTATGAGACAGATTGCTGGGCTTATAGGGCCTTTAATAAATGGGCAGTTGATAAGTAAAAACAATACAAAAGAACGGGAAGTTCTCATCTATCAGAACTGGTAGCGCAACAGGAAATTGTCAACCATAAACCATTAGGGAAGGTGTTTGTTTTTTGTAAACTTACTGCCACTCTAGACAAACAAATCACAGGTGGGCTTCTTTACAATTACATGTACAATAAGGAGGATTATATATTACTTTTTTGTTTATGTAATCTTTGTAGATCAACACGTTTATTTCATGTAGGCAGACAAGGAAAACACTCTAAGCGGTGTTTCAAATATTTGGGTGGAATAAAGCTTATTCTGTAAATGCAGCTGCAGCATCTGTCTTATGTTTTACTGAGCCCTTGCTTTCTGGTGTAATGCAGGGCAGATTCCATACTGTTTAGGTACCTTTCTGTAAAACCACTGTAAGAGCGTCCTCCAAGAGCCCGGAGGAAGTCGGGCTCTTCTGTGTAATGCTGGTGTGTGTTCGACTGCCAATTTAAAACAGTTGTTTATATTAAGAAGTTTATACTGACTCATTTATAGCATTTTTTTAGAAGAAAGTATATGACATAAAAATGAAGTACAGTGTTTTAGATATTCCTCAACATCAGCTCTTCAGTCTTGAAAGCCGGAGGTAAATACTAGCTGAATGAAGCCAGGATTCTTGTAGATTGTTTTAAACTAAATAGTCCGCTACCTGCTTCCCCAGTCCACGAGCCAACAAGCTACATAAATAAATAAGAGACTATATCCAATTCTAGTCTAAATAATCAGCACGCTGCAGTGTACAGGGTGTAGTCCCTAATACCACAGTGGGCTCTTTGAATGTGCTGCTAATGTCTGCCAAGCTCAGCTTCCTAAAGCCTGAAGCGTGCTCTGTTCCGTACCTGCTTATCTGCGGCTGGGTAAGAGAGAGGAGCATAACTAAATCGGTGCAGGATGCAGAAATCAGGCTTTTCTTCTGTGAAAGTGCACATCGTGCTTTCCCTCTGGTACTGTAGTTTAAGCACAAGCTTTAACATTTTGAAAGCGGAGACTCATTTTGTCTACATCTGCATGTAGCAGTTAAAGCACCAGAAAAAGTTGGAGCACGTCCCCTTTCAAGTTCCCATTTTTACTTGTCTCCAAGTCCCTCACTTGGTGTGGGCTGGGAAAGAATGTTTCGAATAGTCTGTCTCCCGGTTTTTTCTGATTGTAGTATTACTTTAAAAAGTAAGTCCTAGCATGTTTATGGGCAGTGAGGAAGGGTCTGACTATCCTCGATTCAGTGGATGCTGTTAAGTGATGCCCTATGTACCTCTCCAAATACTGACGGTGTTGCCTTAGCACCTTCTCTTGCCGAGTTTAGAATTACTTGGTACTCCTTGAGATACTACCTTTCTGGCTTTTTTTTTTTTTTTTAAAGCTACACAGAAGCATGCAATCTTTTTATTATTTATGGTTTGCATAGCAGAAAAAAATCCCTTAGAGGTGATGGCTGTGTGTACCTGTTAGTCCCATACGGCTTGTGAACTCACAATCTTAACTGTCCTTGCTGGGTGGCAGAGGTCC
This sequence comes from Chionis minor, assembly GCA_013398295.1. NCBI lineage: Eukaryota > Metazoa > Chordata > Aves > Charadriiformes > Chionidae > Chionis > Chionis minor. The sequence goes on along the minus strand of VZSF01010599.1, from coordinate 72,660 downwards.
CAGAGATCCTGCGTTCCTGTGGTCTTCATGGCAATTGGCAGCTGGCTAAAGGGACAGACATAGATGAGAATTTGTGAGTTTAATCTTTCTCTGTGTTGAGGAGGAACCGTTGACTGAACGCCCAGCACAGGGCCAGCTTTTGGTCACACGCAGTATTGCCCGGCTGCCAATCCAGGCTGGCAGGGTGTCTGAGGAGATGATGGGGGAAATAGAGACACAGGGCACAAAGTCAGCTATGATGAAACTCCATTAATTCTGCTGCTCGTGGCACAACTTGTTCGCTGTTTCTGAAATTAATCAGTGAAAAAATATTTGGACTGTTTAAAGTCTGTCATGTAGAAAATTGTGGAAAAGCACTTGCTTTTTTTCCTTGTTGGTACATCTGTTAAAATTTGAATAGCGTAAGAAAGAGGGGTCATGACATTGTTATTTTATTTTAAATATCAAATGAAATCAAAAGCCGCCTTGTTCAGGGGATCTGTTTGAATTTACGTGGTGCTAATTCTGTTTGATTTCAGAAGATCCTAGTCCCTGCTGCCAAGCTCCCTGCTAGTTGGTTTCCACTTTTTATTAAGAGCTGATTACACAATCTCTTTGTTTTGTTAAAATGTGATATAGAGCACATACTAGTCAAAGTTGCAAAACTTGGGAAGCTGCCAAAATGCAAAAGGATTCTTCCTTCCTATTTCTGCTTTTTAAGATTAAGAGATACTTAATTACATAAACAAGGATATGAGTCCTGTCATTTATAGTGAATCTGTTTAATAAACAGTATTATCTATTGGTTGAGAAAAGATACGCAGTTTAGTTCAACACTAATTAAAAGACAAAACTAAATAAAATACAAATATTTTTTTTTAAAAGACAGCATGATGAGAAAGCATGTTTTCAGCAGTGGATATGCCTTTTCTTAGGGTAGGGTGGTATTGCTGTTTTGTGTCATATTAATCTTGAGAAATTAAACATTGAAATGCAAAATAAGTGCTGTTCAAATCACTGGTATTCTTATTTCTAAAAATACGGAACTAATGATACAGATCAAACTTGAAAGAAGTGCCAAATCCTTTTGGATATTTGTTTTTTACTATGAATACCTTTTTTTTCATGTGATTGTTAGTAAGAATGTCTGCTTGTAACTGTTACATTTGAGGCAGCAGTCTGATGACATTTACATGCTGGAAGAAGAGTATGTATGCTGTGAATAGCACCTGTCTATTTCATAGACTATTAGAAATATAAATAAAAAACAGTTGAGAACATTTATCCTTCTTTATTCACAAATACACAATTGCCAAAAACATTAAAGAGTTTTTGGTACATAAATTGGTAGGAGTGTATAATTCCAATTTCTGATGAGTTGCGGGGGGGTTGGTTTTGTGTGTGTGTTTTGTTTTTTTTTTTAATGGCAAAACCTGAAATAATTGTAGTGTTTGGGAATGAGTAGATGTATTACAAGCATCCTTCTCTTAAGAATTTGTTTCAGTACTGGCTTTAGCTCCCCTTTGCTAGAAGTTTTGCCTGCTGAGGTGCCAGCTTCTTGCACCAACAGCCTGACCCTGGCCGTAGTGGAGGGATATATATGTCTTTTCTAGTATTTTGGCACTGGTTGGAGACACGCCTTGCAACTGAACAGTTTGCACAGACCTCCTGAGTCTCTGAGCATTTCTTGGACAGAGATAACTTGTTTTGTGAAACGGCATGAAGTTTTATGCAGCTTTTGAGGTACACACATCGCTGAAATAGTATTCTTAAACTCATTTTTCATTAAAAAAACCCCCAAAACATACATATGTTGAGGTAGTGCAGTACTTTGCTCAATAAAAAGGCTGAATCATTGTATGCTTGTGAGTGAACTTACAGTTTTTCTGGCTTACAGAAAAATACTATTGAAGTGAGAGACTGACTTACATAATGGGACTATTATATAGTTGTTTGTTGGAATGGTAGAAAAATAATATGAGCTGTGTCAATGTAATTAATTTGATATCTGCAATGTTTCCTTCTTCTAGCCATCTGTTGGTGAAAGTCTTCAGAAAGAAGCATTGAAAAAACAAGCAATGAAACAGGTAAGATGCAGTGGGGACTCTTCGTGCTTGTGTCAAATTAGGAAATTACTGCATCCATTCCCTTTTATTAAATAATGACAGAAACATAATCATGCAGCTTCAGAGTTGGAATTTCCCTTTAAAAAAATTCCACATAATTTTATGATTTTGTGCATTCCTCTTTGCAGCACAAGACTTTATTTAAAACTTGGCTTGAAATTCTCAGAGCCTTTCCTCTAGCAAAGATTTTGTTTCACGTTTCTGGGCAAGATTGTTCTTTTTGAAATTCTGGCTATGATCAAGAGTAGCTGAAAAACTGTCAAATGAAAGCTGCATGAGTGAGGTTTAACACAGAGCTGGTCATAATTTAAAACACAATAAAATTTCTCTTAACTCAGAGCAAGCACTTAGATAGTCGAGATGTTGAAGGTTGTTTTGCGGCGTGGAATGCATTGATGTTTTTAGAATTTCTCAAACAGTTTGTTTCATTTGTAGAATGCAATGTTAAAAAGTATTGGGGTTTTAAGTATTTAAATATATACCGACAGTTAGCCTTTTACTGTAATTGAGGAACAAAATGCACAGAGGAAACATGAATTTTACATTTTAAAAAGTTCCAGATGAATAAAAGACATAGCTGGAAGAAAAAGATATTTATGCGTCAAACATTTAACACATTGCTGTGCTTTGATGGGGTTAATATGTGCTTGAGAGAAGCACGTATGGTGGCTGTTCAGCATTCCTCTTTTGTTGTCGGGAGATCTGATCTAAGGGCTCCCCTCGTTGTTTTTTTTCTGATAAGACTTTTAAAACCAGAACGGTTTCACAGTTCTTACTTCGAACTCGACTGTACAAACAGAGATAGAACTGTGAAATACGGAATCATATCCTGAATTGTATTTGTACATATTTATTATTTGAGGCTTTGGGGAAGGGGGATAAACTATAGACGAAAACAGACAGTAAAATTTATTGAAATATTGTTTACTATTTATTAAAAAGAATGAAATGAATGAAACAGTTTGCTGATTAAGAAGTTTCCAGTATTGTTTTGACTGTTGTGCTTTGCTTCCTATATTTCCTATAACTGCAATTACTGGTCATGATTTGGTTGTTCGCCTTCTCAATCCTGGTAAACAGTTCAAGAACTTCGTAGAATACACTGGTTTTAATTTACACTCAGTGTTCTAAAGGATAGATTTATACTATACATCTCTTTAAATTACATTATAGGAATAAAATGTTTGAAAATAATAAATTTCATCCTTCATTTTTTGGTATCTTCTCCTCCCCCCCCCTTTTTTTTTTTTTAGACTAAATTGGAGATTCAGAAAGCTTTGGAAGAAGATGCTACAGTATACGAATATGACAGTATTTATGATGAAATGCAGCAGAAGAAGAAAGAAAGTAATGCCAGAGTGTTATCCGGAAAAGATGACAAAAAGGTCGATACCTGAAAATGTATGCCGTCTGTCTTATCTCTGTACACTTGGAATAACTGCTTAACTTTTAAGCTTTGCCAGATGCATTTTCTCATGGGGCATACAAGTGTTGTGTTCAAATCCTGTTACGTAAGGTAGTAATTTGCAAGAATTTTGGCAAAACTGTTAGTTCATCAGGTATTTCAGAGTCCTGATCTATTGGCATTCTGGAGGACTGCAGACTACAACTTTCCCACCCAATTTGTCATATACTATAACTTTCCGTGTATTTCTGAAGGGAGTGTTACAATGGGATAATAGGATTAGAGGCAGCGGGCCCTGTAAGAATACTGTTTCTGATAATAATGACTCTTTCATTATTAAGCCAAGGAGCATAAATAGTCCCTCCTCGCTCACTAGTGTGCTTTCCGGAGGACTATCACAAGACTGAAGTCATTAACCTCCATTGGTGAACTGTGAGCCAGCTTCCACAGCCCAATGCCTTGTTTCAAACCGTTGCTGAATTATCCTGACAAGTGATGTTTTCATTGTTACTTCCTCTGTTTCATTTGACAGCTCTTGTCAGGTTACGTGGGTATAAAAGGAAACTTCCCACTCCTGTACAGCGATAGAAAGGCAAGGCTGTTACAAGGCAGGAGACAGAGGGGTGAGAAATGAAAAAAACATTTGATTTCACTCAGAGCAAAAATCATCCTAGTCAAAGGTGGGCTGAATGTTTTGATTGAGTACAGCAACCTCTTTTGTTATTGGGAAGCATGCCATGGTAGTGATCTAAAAGGGAATGACAGTTTATTTCAGATAGCTATCAAACAATGTGAGAATATGTTAGAATAGCTTCTGTCAGTTTTCTTCCGTTACCAACTTTCTTCAACATCTCCAGCAATCCCAGTTGGTGTTTTCTCAGCCACCTTCATTATCTCTCAACATTACACCTTTTTTTCCCCTCTTATTTTAGCCCAGATACATCCAAAATATCCTTAAAGCAGCTGAGATTAGAAAGAAGGAGCAAGAGAAAAGAATGGAAAGAAAAATTCAGAAAGAGCGTGAAATGGAAGGAGGAGAGTTTGCTCACAAGGAGGCCTTTGTGACTTCAGCCTATAAGAAGAAGCTGCAAGAAAGGGCTGAGGAGGAGGAAAGAGAAAGAAGAGAGGCAGCTCTTGAGGGTAAGATTCACAATGAAATAATTCCCCTTAAAAAGAAGTATGGTCTTGTACGTGATTTACAACATTGTCTCTCTGTGGGACTTGAGATAATTGAAATCAAAAAGGACCACATGACAGATATGGAATCAGATCCCACTTGTCTGTTATTTCCCTTTGTATGTGTTACTAAAGGAAGAGAGGAAGCTCCTCTGTATGTCAGTACTGTTCGGGTTGCTACTTCTAATCTTTGAGGAAGGGTCAGTTGTTGAAGGAAGACACCTAAGCCTGGGGTATGAGGATGCTTACCCTTCTTACCTCAGACGTTCTGAACAGTGGCCTAGGAACAGGTGTCAAGAATAGGATAGAGGATTATAAGATAAATCAGGTTAGAGTGGACCTGTGAAGGTTGTCTGTTCAATGCATGGTCTGCTATGAGGTCAAATCAGGTTGCTCTGAGCTTTTTCCGCTCTGGGCTTGAAAACCTCCAGGATGGAGATTGCAGTCTTGGGGGTGTCTACCAAGTGTGAGTTGCATCTGATGAGTATTTGTGGCACAGGAAATCCAACCTTACTTTCTTTCTCTTAGCGTACCTGGATGTGACCAAACAGAAGGATCTCAGTGGATTTTACAGACATCTTTTAAACCAGAGGGTAGGGGAAGAAGAGATGCCTAAATGCAGCTTCCGTGAAGCCAGGTAGGATGTGATTCCACAACACTTTCTGATACAAACCACATTCTACTTGTGATTCCAGACTCGCTGAAACACTGTAAGAATTAGACAGAGTACTGAAACACCAGTAGGGTAAGCTGATTACTGTATGCAGCTGATTAACTGAATTGTTTGGAAAATATCTAATGATCCTCAGTAGTATAGCCTGTAAGACAGAAACAAGCAGGAGAGAGATGCCGTTTAAAAAGCTTCAATAGGTCAGGCATACTTGTAGTACTGTTGGTATTATTCTAACCTATATTTACTTTGGTTTACGTAATATTTGTCAATCTGCATTAAGGTATGTATTTTGAATCATGAGGGAGACAAAAGGTAAAATAACTAGCATAGAGGTAAGTCATAGAAAATTACGTTGAGAGATGAATTTCCTGAAAAGAATGTGAGTCTCGAACTTTGTACTTATTCCACATTTACAGGTTCATAAAAAATAAATAAATTAAGTGTTGATGCTGTGGTAAAAGGAAATTAAATATATAGGAAATCCAATGGGAATATTTTAAAATCTTGAAAGATGCACATTCCAAAGCAAAGCAATGAGTTGACGCTGAATTATTTATGCAGCTGAGATGGTGAAATTCTGCCCTGTGGATAAATACAGTGAAGGGAGTGTGTTTCTTACATGCAACAACTGATCCTTTGAAACAATTAATTCAGGTTAAACACCACTTGAGAGAGACCTTAAACCTGGATGTCACTAGTTAAATGCTTGCCGTCACAACGAACCTGCAGCTTTCATCAAGAGATCTAGATCTGAGAATGAATTATTAGAAATCAAATTCTTAGCTTAAATGAAGAGTGTGATCACAGTGAAGTTACTCAGCTATCTGAAAAAAAGAGAATTCTCAATTATGTCTTTAGTATAAAGATATACCGCCTTATTGGAAATAAATAGGGAAAGCAGTGTAAAAGAAAGAGAAAGTAAGAATAACTGTCTGGAAGAAAAGCAGAACAGCTTCCTGAATTTAAACAGAAAATGGGAAATCTGAGGCCACAGTTTTGTCATTTGAGACTTAAAAGTGTTAGCATAGCTGTGTGTGGAAAAACATCCTGCCTCAGGCTTTCACCAAAGAGAAACACCTGCTTGGTTTCAGTGGTGCACAAAGATTGCTATGGAAATGGTTAAATGAATTTTGCATTTTGTGGTTTCTTCTTTTTATTGATGAAATGTAAGTTATTCATTTGCATCACTTTGTAAAAACAGTAGCAGCAGTGGTCAGCCCACTTGGTTGTCCATTTGCTTTAGTAGTTCTTTTTTCAGAGCATCTTCAGGAATATGTAGTTTTGTACTGTGGATAGATCATTTGAAATGATGGTTTCTTAATCTTGCAAATTAAGGAAATGTTCCTTTTGTGATTTGTATATAAAATTCATTTGGGGAGAACAAGTACAACTGTAGATGGTGCTCCCAGTAAGGCTTTCAGATAGGCTTAGGTGTATATTTTAATTTTATTCTTTCTTATGGTGATACAAGAGGATATACAGAGAAAATGGCTTGATATTTAGATCTTAGGATTTGCATCACTTGCTCCTAAAGTGATCCACCTTTGACTTGTCATTTTAATTAATTGGTTACTAAATAAATTATGAAAATTCTCAGCATAATTTTTAGTTATTGTTCATGGACTAACATGCTTTCAAGTGTGCATCAGACATTCAGTCTAACTAAGTGGTGTGCTGATTCATAAGAATTTACCACAGACCGTTACTGTAGCTGTACGATTAACAAGAAGAGACACGTGGCTTGTGTGAGTGAACACGTATTTCTTTATCAGTCAGAAAAGAATGAGAGAGCATAGACTTTCTCTCTACTACCCAAATTGGTCCTCCATGAGTTGGCTTTTTGTATTTAAGAATCTACGAGCTGTCAAAAGATACTAATTCCTATCTAGCCACAGAGTGAGGTCTCCAGAAATACTGGATTAAAAAAATCTACTACTACTAAAGGAAGCTGTGTTTCTAGTTCTGACAACAAAACATACAACCTGCTGCTTCTCTGGGTAATTCTTTGATGTGAGTAGAGGAATAAACACAAAGGAAAAAATGTGTAGCTTGCCAAAAAGCTTACACAAGAATGCAAATCTGTGTCTTTTTGCTTAGATGAAGGCTACAGATACTTAACCATAGTCATTCTTTTCGATAAATTCATCAGCTCGCATTCACCAATTAAAGATACTTAATAGAAATCTGTCGCGCTGGATTCCTGGAACCTGAGCCACAGTTAGATTTGTTTTCTTAGACTTCTCTCAGCATCTTTTGCTTAAGTCCTGACTGGAAGTCCATTTGCAGAAAAGTCTGAGATTTCAGGCTGTGTAATGTTGTTTTTTCTTTTTTAACGTAAAAACTGTAGGATCAAGGAAGAAAAATCTGACAGTTACAATGAATCCAACCAAAGGAACAAGTGCCCACATGAAAGACAAAGACCGAAGCCCTCCGTTAAGAAAGAGAATGATCCAGACGCTGATACCGACCTAGGAACTGATAGTAGTGATGATGATAAGAGACACAAGGGTAGTAAAGTAAATTTGGAAAAGAAGAAAAGGAGAGAGAGCTCAGTGAGCAGTGAAGAGGAGGCTAAACTTCACAAGAGCCAGAGGCATTCCGGGTCACCAAGCTCATCCAGTGTGGAGGAAGAGTTGCGCACGAAAGCCCAGACAAATCATCTTACAAAGAGGGGAGAGAGCAGACCAAGCAGAAGGGGAAATGATGAACAATACAGGGAAAAAGATTATGAGAGAAGTAGGACTCACGAAAAGGATCACCAAAGGGAAAAGGAAGAGCGACACAGGCACGGGGATCACAGTAGTAAAGATAACTACAGAAGGAGGGAAGAGCAAGATGATAGACCAAGGGGGAAGGAAAGAAAAGAGAGGGAGGGACATGGCAGAGAATGGAGGAGGGCAAAGGAGAGAGAAGAGAAGGGCTCAGAAAAGGAACGAGAGAAAGAAAGAATAAGAAATGGTAAAGATAGGTACAGTGACAGAGAGAAAGAGAGAGGAGAGAAATGCAGAGAAAAGGAAGATCACATGAAGGAGAGGAGAGAGAGATATGGTAGTGATGAAAAGAAATACAGAGAGAGGAGGCAAAGTTCTCCTGCATCTTTAGACAAAGACGGAGAGAACGATCTGGAAAAAGAGAGAAAGGGAAAAGAGAGAGAGGTGGATGAGAAGGGAAGATCCAGCTCTGGAATTTTGTCTGAGCAGAAACGTAAAGCTGGAGAAGAAGGGGAGAAAGAGGAGAAAGAACAGGCACAGAAGCCATCTGAGGGCATGAACAAATTTGCCAAACGGAGCAATGAAGAGACAGTCATGTCAGCAAGGGACCGCTATTTGGCAAGGCAAATGGCACGTGTCAGTACTAAATCTTACATTGAGAAGGAAGAAGATTAATGTCCCTGTGGTGGACAAAAACACTTGATCTCTCAACCAAGAGGAGAAGCCACTGCTGCGTGGACTCTTGTACAGAAGTAAAAGTGCATCCTAGTTATTTATTCCTGGCTTTAATTTAAGAGATTTTGTGTGCCATAATAGAAGAACAACTTTTGAAATGGATTAATGAATCAATTGATATACACCCTTAGTCTGTTTATACAGTTGAAATATTAAAATTTGGCTGAGACTATCCACCCTGGCCTTCTGTACCCTGTCCTTGGAACTTGAAGGGTCCAAGACAGACCTAGGAATGTTAAATAACGTAAGGTGAGAATACTCCCCCCTGGCAGCCACTGCGCCTTTCATCAGCTGAAACAAAGGTGTTCTCAGCCTCTAGCAGGAGTCATTGTTGCCCACTGATGCTCTCAAAAATGAGAAGCAGACCTGTAAAAGTAGGAAAAACCAAGAAAAACAGCCTGAAGAATAATCTAGGAGATTTCTGTACGTAGTTTGGCATTTTGTAAGACAAATGCATATTGACGTATGAGTTTTGTATTTAAGTGTGGGCTTTGGTTTTAGGGACCTGATGTACAGAAACACTTTAAATAAAGTGTAACATACATACTGGACCTAATGTGTGGGTCTTTTTTAATGCTTGTGTCATTTTACTGCACCTTTTTTGTGTGAAATAAGGTATGAGTCTTTTTTTCATGTATTACAATCATATTTGCTTTTTCTCCTAGAGGTTATATTTTAGACTTGTCAGTCTGTCTCTTCAAAGGTTCGTGATCAAGAATAAAGCTGTCTCCAAACTATAACTTGGCAAGTAAGATATCTGACCGTAGTTGTAATTTTTAGAACACTTTTCCAACACTTTTAACAATGGTTTCTTTCATTTTGTTTTATAGCGAATTTATCACTTTTACACTACAGTAAGGTGAATTAATGTAAAAAAAATATATTTTGAGATTGATACTTCTCAAATATTTTGTTCAGCAAACTTTGTAATGAGGCAAAATGTGAGTAAAATTTAATACCAAGCCTCCCAGTTTACAAAGACTTGAAATTGAATGGGTTTTGTACGTAAGCTAATTGAGTAGCTAAGCACTTACCCTAAGTATGGATCAGTTTGTTTTTGCTGCTCTGTCTATAAACAAATGTAATGTGCGTTGGTTCTTCTGTTGGAATAGAATGAAAGCATATTTAGCAGTGGGCCAAGATTCAAACACTAAAGGAAACCCTCTGCTTTTTGTCAGAGGTTTGTTGGTGTAGTAAACTGGACAAGATATTCTGCTTTTTCTTGGAACTGAGCTTTATCTTTGCTCTTCCCATAAGAGAGAGGCACAAGAGATGTATACAGATAGATTATGAATATTAAATTTATTACAATAACAGTTTACAGTACAAGGCACATACTGATGACTTACAATCAGCTTGCAACACTTGTAACTAAACAGCTGCATAAATTAAAACAGGTGCATCATGTACAAGTTGAAGGGAATACTTAGTTCTGTATAGCTAAAACTCCAGTTTTTTCTCTTTGCTTAAAAGGCAAACATGGTCCTAATGTACCAGTTTCATAACTTTTCACCGTTCAGAATGGAGGGAAGGATACACTCATGTGATAGATAAGCAGAAGGTGAGCTGAAGAAAAGGAATTTGTTTGTTTGCCTGAAAACACACTTAATTGCAGTGCAGCCCATTTGGTATCAATGTAACTAGTTTTTGTACAAAACCAATGTTTAATGTATGGCTACTTGTTGAGCTACCTGATAAATATGGGTTACTCTAAATGTGTTCAGATGGATATGTAAAAGGAAGAAAAAAGACTCCATGATAAAAATAAAATAAATCAATTTCTTAATATTTCAACCACTCAGCTAAATAGAGATACTAAAAAAATGAACTTAGAAGAAGATTTAGAAAACTTCAAACCAGAATGCTATATAACAACAAAAAAGTAAATAAAGAAAATGGGAACGGAACTGCCTTGCAAGTTCAGCTTTTTTAGAATGAAAACATGGATGTATTTTATCTTTGCATTATTCAGAAAGAGAAAAGCCTTTTTAATCCACTCCTGGAGGGCATCCTTGCCCCCTGTTCCCGTAAAGACCTCAGACTGGGTTATCCTGGTGAAAAGAGAGCAAAGATCTGACATCACTAATGATCTTCTGGACTGCCTGTTTCTAAAAATATTTTTCCTGTGACTTTGCATGCCTACAGCACGTTTTGTATCTTCAAGTGATTTTAAAAACTTTCACCTCTCTCAGTACATCTGTACTCAGAGTGCTTTATTCTCATTTTTCAACTGAGAAATTCGAGCTGAGACCTTGCCCTGTTTTACACTGTGACTTTTGTAGGGCTTGTACTGATACCAGGGCTTCTTGGCTGACTTTTAATCCACTAGAAAACAGCGGCGTTTCTTGGGAAGTCGCTCAGTCTTCTGTGCTGAAACCACCCAGAGAGACAATGTCTGTTGTATATTCATGTCTTAAAAAATGCACATTAAAGATGCATCTTTTGCTATTTCAAATGCTGTTATAAAAGATGAACATCAGTAGTATTGCACACGAAATAGCAGCGATTCCTGCAATTATTACTCAGCAAATTACTCCATTAGAAGTAATGTTCGCAGTTTCAGTTTCTTTGCAAGGTCTGAAAGAGAAACTTTGGCTTTGGTACAGATAATGCTCATATTTAATTCAACCATTTCTGTCCCCACCTTCGCGCTTCCTAATAAAAGGCAGCAGAATGTCTGTTTAAAGAGGCTTTTGCAAGTGGTTCTACATAAATGACCAAAAATCAGAACTGTAAGTTTGTAGTTGTTTGGCGGGAGGTATCAATTGTTTAGTTTTGTTTGTTGCTTTTAATGAGCCTAGCATGAAACAGTATCAAGTCCAGAAAGAATTTCCATTTGTAAGATTCACCTATTTAAATACTTATCCGTTTAGGAAGAAAAATACCTAGTATTAGTTGAACACCAGTCTGAAGAATGGAGAAGCTGGGTAAGGTTTTCTCCTTTATTTCCCACACTTGATATTGGATACATACAAATACCGCATCCGTTTCATGTGTATTTTTTCAATTAATGAATTCATAACAGAAAAAATTATTCTTAATCAGTAGTTTTCTGATTGATAATTTAATAACTAAATGGCTTTCCAATATTAAAAGAATTCCCAGACTGTTTTTATTTTCCTCACAATGAAGCCAATTTTGGAAGTAGTTTTCAAATGTACTTAAGGACTAAACTACAAAACTATTTCTTAGGAGTAACTGTCTGGTAAGACAGATTTATTATGTTTTTTTCTGGTGGCAATGAAGGAACATAACTCCATTCTTAAAAATAGTTGAGCAGTATTTTGTTTGTAGTTCCAAAAGACGAGTCCTTGTCCCTTTAAGTTATTTCCTTATTGGAAGCTGAGCTTTACACCAACTCAAGTCAATAGCTGAAGTGTAAGAGGCCTTCCTCCAGGAGGTGTCTGCACACCTAAGGGAGAAAAACCTTGGCAGAAGTGATGAAAATCTTTTCAAAAGGCAAACACACCGTCACTGCTTTCCTCTGAGATGGGAAGTTCTTCGTACCAATGTGAACTCTTCAATAGGTTTCTTAATGCCTGCTGCTATGAATGTGTATATAACCTTGTTAATTTGAGCAGTACGTTGCCTAAGTAGACCATGAGATACGAAAGAGACTTTTATCCTCTACTTTATTTTACTTTTGTTATAATCTATGTGATAGAATAAAAATACAATGCAAGTTTTTACATAAATGATGCCTACTTAGCTTTATCTAAACTTCCATGTAACTGCAGCAAAACTATTGTCCACCAAGTGACTTGGCAATGGCAGTCAGTCTGAAGGGCAGTTACGTTTGGAGAGCATGTGTATGCATAGACTATAAAGAGGTTAGTATGTGCATGGAAGTGAATTTGTATATCAGTGCCTCAAAATGTAATATAAATAGTTCCGATGAGAATCAATCCTGCTAACTCTGCTCAACTTCTTGTTGAAAAAAAAGTTCCCCTCCTTTTCTTCCAGTGTGTTCACATTAGAATATGAGCTAATAAATCTTCAAACTAGGCTTCTATAGTTTGTTAAACGTACTTTTGTCAGCCAGCCAAACGGATTATTCTAAACTTTAGTTCTGTACTAGGAAAGAATAGAAAAAGCCACAGGCTCCAGCAAATTGAAATTGAACTTAAAAAAAAAAAAAAAAAAAGAAGCAGATCTTTAAGATTCTACTTTTTGCCATCGGAACTCAAAAAAATTCATTGTTGGTCTATAGTTTCTTTGGGTGTAAGTGATATGTCTGTCAGGACAATGATTTTGTGACTATCTTGCTTAGTTATGAATATAGTACAGGAAGGGCTAGCAACTTAGGTACTTGTCAAGAAACCCATGATGAGGTTTTGTGGCTTGATTGGGTCTAAAGGAAAGCGAAGCCTGTGACATTACAAAAAATGGTTTTGTAGTGTTTGTTATGCAAGAAACAACTAATAGAAACTGTTAGCATCCACAAAATGCAGGAAATGAAAAGCAGGGTAATGCTGCCAGATGTGTGTGCTGATGTATGCAGAGCTGTATACAGTGCTGCTCAGGATTGTTTCCTCTTCCTCTGCCTACTCCACTACAAACCTAGGGAGTGAAGAATTTACTATCTTTTTTCCTAGTTTATAAAACCCTGTGTTACTTGAGTAATGTATGGCTGTCGGAAATATTTTTTGTATTTTTCAATGTAGTTTAAGCAATTAGAACCTTAGAAGCGAATACGACATTGCCCAGTACGAACGATCACATGGAGGAAGATACAGGAGTACTGCCACAGACTTGGGATTCTACACCTAATCCTACGGGCCGACACTCCTCCAGGAGTGCCTTACGCAGCCACGCAGTCTCTCACACAGCCCCAGTGCCCACGCGTGGAGTAGCGGTATTCTCATGCACACAGACATCCTTGTGTTTCCAGAATGAGTTAGTTCTCGGTCAGTTCAGTCTGGTTAGAAGTGCACAGTAGATTTCATTGAATTGCTTGGGTAAATGTGCAGGAGGCATCACGTTTCCAAATAAATGCCCATTGTCAGTGATGGCAGCCTCCACAGAAAACTCCTCTATTTGTTGTCTCAGCTGGAAACGTAATTCTTTGGCGGGGGGAGAGTATGGGGAAAGTTACATTTTATGCTTCCCCCTCTCTCCCCACAGAGAACAGGTTAGCTTATACCGCGTTCATGCGGATGTCTCCAAAAGGAATTTCTGTAGCTGTTTCTGGAGTAATGCTTTTCAGAATACGCTGTTGGAAAGAAATCAGTATTAGAAGCTGATTAATTTTAGAGTTAATACATAACATGACAACCATTTGGAAAGAGGTTTATAATAAAAGAATGACTTCAGGTTGAGTTATACCTCTTGAACTACGACAGGGGATGTTTCAGGCTTCTGTTAGCTCTGTCAAGATGTACGGTGCTACAGCAGTGCACACAGTATTCCTTTTTAATTGCTCGTAAGATAGAGTTTGAATCAAAGTTTGACATGTCACATTAATGCTTTAGGACTTCGCAGTTTACTTGGATACCCTGAGCCAACTGAACATATTCTTTCTGAACTGGTATTTACGTGAACTATCAAGAAATCCCAAAAATGTCACCACAGGCTGCCACAGATTTATGGCAGAGAAATCTTAAGTGTGGGAGAGAAAAAGAAACTTGTTCTTACATGTATACCCTAGGGAACCAATCCTTCACTGCCTTGTTTGTTTTTCTCAGAAAAGCCTCCAGCTCACCAGAGCTTAAAAAAAATTATTTGATTTAATATTTTATATGAATACGTCAGCGGCCTCAGTAAGACCTGGGGAGATTTGTGAATCACTTGGACTGGGCAGAAGACAATTAGCTATCAGCTGGCTAGGAACAGAACAGCAATAATCCTCACGTCCCAGGTCATCAGCCCCTAGAAAAATCTACACATGATGTTTATAGGAATCACCTCCTTTCTAACAGTTAAATAGAAACAACAGAGCATCGTGGATACCTCCTTAAGTGTTCCTGGAGTGATAATCAGCCGATAAACCATGTAGATTGGAATACAGATAATGGAAGAAGTTCCTATGCAATAACCCACTACTGTGGTCCAGTAGGGATAATTATAATCAAAAAGCCGTAGCTCAGGAGGATTGGACAGGAAACTGCAAGTGACAAACTGAAAAAGAAGAGAAGAAAGTATGAATACATGGATTTTGATGGCACACACTTACTTTAGGAAACTATCTCCCAGTGTAGCATTGAACTAAAAAAGATGAGTAGGACTCAAGAGGCATTAAACATATGTTGACACTGAAAAAATCCTAGATGACTTTAGGATGGATTTAAAAAACAAACAAACAAAAACCAAAGAAACCCCCCCTTCCCCCCCAAATTGCTTTTGGATATCCAGACTTTTCTTCATGAAGGTTAAAAGAGCTCAGGTGCTGTAGGGTATAGCCCAACCAGTAGCTGGAAGGAACCAGGTAAAAATTCCAAGATGGGTTGCTTATTCCATAAATAGATACGGTGGTGTTTATTCCCTAAGAAGCATTGGAGAGAAGATTCAGGGCCCCACTTGTGCATTTAAAGGAAAAAAAGATGGTAGATAGACAAAATCAGATTGATCGATACCAGTGTGCGGAATTTCATCCAGTTACCCTTGTATTGAGCCCTATAACTCAATGGCAGCTAAAGCATCCCTTCCAGAAAGGCATCTTAATTTTAAGCCACCAGAAAGGGGAAGTGTACACTTACCCTTAGCTGCTTGTCCCATATTAATCATGATCAGTGTCAATTCTGCTTTGTCTGAATTTAACTCGCAGCCACTGTGGTGGTGTTTTATGCTGGTCCTTATTGGGTTGTAGACCCTTTTAATGCTCTTTCAAATACTGTTAAAGAACTTACCTGTGGTAATCACATCAGCCTTCAGTTTTCTCAGTGATAACCTGTACAGATTCTATTTTCTTCGCTGTTACTTATTTTCTACATATTTTGTCTTTTCTGTGATGCTTTTCCATAGCATTGCAGTTCTTCAGTAGCTTTTACAAATGTTATTACTAGTTTGGATATAGTATTCTGGCAGCAGCTTGATTAATGCTGTTAGATCTTTTTCCTGTGACTATCCTTCGTAACTGAAGGATTTTCTTGTGAAGCAACAAATAATTTTAGTTGAGTATTACAGAGATAATATCTGTGACTGTCCTTGGAAGGATCTCTGACTTAGTTTTTTCCAGCGTATCATCAAAAGATCAGGATTACCAGCAAAATTTCCATACAGAAATAACATACAACATTCTGGGCTTTCCTTGTTTTGGTTTAGTTTCCGCAGAGAATACAAATAGCTCTGCTTAGTGACCACATCACCAGAGCTGTATTTCTCTCTGTTTGTTTTACTGTTTTAGGATCACAAAGAGGACAGTAGTATAAAAGTTATTTGTGGTGCCACACTTTTATTTATACCCTTTTCTTCCCTTCTTTTTATCAGGGTAATAAAATGAAAATCCGTTAATCATGCATTGATCATTACAAGTGTTTTAAATCCACTCTGTAGGTCTTAAATCTACGTTCTGTGCTTCATGAACTCCATCTTGACCTGCTCTGCTCCCACCAAGGCTAGTAACAATAATAAGATAGCGTGAACTAATTTTGTATCAGGAAATGAACACTTTCTGTTAAAGTGTTCTCATTAATACTGCCAAGTCAAACATTGGGACAGTATTTCCAATTCTGAATTACAGATTTATAAAGGTTGCAATTAACTGCTGTAAATATTAAGTGGAATATTCTAAAGTTGTCAGTCAGTGGTTGCTGAGATGGTATATTTACTTATCTTGGTTTTCCTCCCTAGACAGTTATGTTTCATCATCTTTTATTGCTTTATTTGGCTGGGGTAATTATAAAGCAACAAAACAAAGTAACTTTGCTCAGCAGAGGGAAGGAGGGGAGTTATTCAGAGCCCAGCCCGATTTTTCTAACTCACCTACAAAAATCCTTAAAATAGTGATTTAGGAAGCATTACATTGGATGTTTCACTCATAGAGCCTTTTTGGTTTCACAAGAATTGTTGCTAAAGAACGTCACAAGAAAATTCTCTAATTAAACTTTTAGTAGTCTAAGGAATGGTAATTTTCTTGAGCTGGAAAAGAAAATGCTGTAAAGAAAACTCACCAGAAGGAAGATGGGACTAATTGCTACCCAGCAAACTCGCCAGTACCAGCCTGGGGTAAAGCCTACCATTTCTTTCACATCGTTGCAAAACTGGGTGATGCCTGTGGAGACAAGTGGGAGGAGAGTGGTGACGCCAGGTACGAGTTTTTCGTAAGCAGATACACAGCATTTTGTATGCACAGCAAATAAATTCCGAATCCATCACGAAAGACTGTTTTGTTCCTGTAACTCTTCATTATAATAAATCTTTAATTATTCTGAATTGTAGCTCTCGTTACTTTCAGATGTCACTGTGCTTCTGTCAGAGAACAATTAATAATTCTAACAGATTTGGTAATCAGTGAGTTTGTAAAAAAGTTTTCTAAACTTTTTCCTGTCAGAGAACAATTAATAATTCTAACAGATTTGGTAATCAGTGAGTTTGTAAAAAAGTTTTCTAAACTTTTTCCTGTCAGAGAACAATTAATAATTCTAACAGATTTGGTAATTAGCGAGTGTGTAAAAAAGTTTTGTAAACTTTTTCTGGGGACATCAGTGATCTTGTCTGCAGAAACAGGGAATGCGACGCTGCAGAAGGTCGGGAGTTTGGATTACATTGTCAGCGTGGCAGTAACCTACCGTAGAACCAGGCCACAGCAACTGCTTCCAGAAACACGATGGTTAGGACAGCTGGACCGGTGGCGTATTCTTCAAACAGCTTTACCACATATGCGCCTCCCTAGAAAGGAGAACATATTGTCAGCGAACCAAAGATCCAGTGGCGGAAATCCTGTAATGCTGTTGTTTATTGTTGCCTTCGTCTGGACCAGAGCATTCACAGATGGGGCGTTCGGTCCGATCCGTCACTTTGTGGCTGTTCCTGCGGGTGAAATCCTTCAGCACGCTGCTCTGCTCGCGCTCTGTCGACGTGTTTCACCGGTGGGGCTGCCATGCAGGAAAGCTAAAACTGAATCTGCTGGCAGTTCTGGCTGGATTTTAACAAACAAATGAGATTTAGTGGGGATTGATGGGATGGCTTTTTGCATGCCTTCTGTGATGGCGTCTTCTTTCTGCGCCCTGAGTCATAGTTACTGAGCAGGAAACAAATAGGATGTTACTATTCTTTCTCTCCATTTGGGATCTAGAATCGGATGAAGGAGGAGAGCATTGTGTCTTGGAGAAAAACTAAGTCTCCTTTTACAGCAAATGCTTTAAATAAGAAGGAAGTTGCACATAAACGAGCAAGTGGAATGAAACGTGACAGGAAAGCTAAGTATTTTTAATTTGTCCCTTATGATCATCACACTCATTATTCAAAACATTGCTTGTTGTGAAAATGAAATCCCACAAGCCCCACGGGGACTATTTGATGTGACTGATCATGGTTTCTGGCCTGATTGAATGAGGAAGATTCAGGATATTTATTGCTAGAAATTTTTGGAGAATAGCAACAGTCAATTACAGCATTTTCTAGCAGATAATTTTTTTTATCATTTAAAACTCAGTAAATTCAAATAACAATTCATATTATTTTTAAACATGGAGCTTTTGAGAACAAGTAAACCATGTATAAAATGTGGAAAGTTGCTTACTGATTCAGCACTTGGAGCAATGGCTGCATCGTTTATAATGTGTAGCACATTAGTTTTGCTGAATTGCAATAGGGTCATTTTGCGACACATTTCCTAGTGAGAGATACTGTTCACATTCATTTCAAATACAGATTTCTGATGCATAAAGAAAACAAGCTGGAGATTTAATCTGATTTCTTGAAATCCTCTTCAAAAAATACTGCCCTCTCCAAGATGTCATTTGCAGGAAACTGCCAGTAAGGAAAGCTGAGGAATGGGTAAAATACTTACAAATGTCAGGGTTGCTAATGACCCCAAAAAGCAAACGATGGTCAGACCAAGGACAAACAATTCCCTGCGTTTGCTCCAGACATGGGGGAATTCATCCAGTACTCCAGTAATCACTCCCTCTAGTCCTGCAAACTGAAAAGCATGGAAAAATCACTGGAAAATAGAGGGCAGTTTTACCTGCTTTAAAGTGTGTTTCAATGCTTGAAGGAGCTTTAGAGCATTGAACACTGGTGCTTTATTCTGCTTGTAGAGTTGGTGTGACTGTTGTTAACAGTCTTTCCTCAGAACTTTTAAACTTTATAAGGTGGGGATTTAATCTTCACGGATCTGTAGGAAGTGCCTGTCATCCCGGGAAGTACTATATGACAAGCAGCAGGACACCAGTATGTTGTAGGTGGCTCAGGAGAACCAAGAGTTTAGGCTTCCTGGAAGGAGCTGATTCTCAACCTGTACAAATGGGCTCACGTGGCAAGTTTTTAGAACATCTCCTTTTTGCGGTGCTGTTGAAAAGGCCACCTCCAGTTCCCACCTTTTAAATCCAATTAGTGTGACAAAAAAAAAAAAATCCTGAATTTAATAATAGCTTTGTAAGTTTACAACAGAGAAGGAGCCTGGAAGACTGCGTTCAACCAGGAGTTTATGAATCAACTGCTCCAGTTGTGTTTTCAGGTCTGTTACTAATTGCCACAGTATGACACTGACAAATAATTTAAATTTTTTTTAGGCCTATTTAAGTCAAAATTAGAATAATAGTTGCTGGCTTACAGCAGGCACGTGGAGATGCCGGTCCTGCTTTAAACCCTGTAGTGATGGTGCAATATTTGTAATTCTGTTTTTTCTGATGTTTGCGGGGTAAGGCCACGCACCAGCTATCCGAGAGGGCCGTTCTCTGGCGTGCTGTCTACTCACCGTGCTGTCTAATCCCAGCGTGAGTAACATCAGGAAAAAGATGATGGCAAAGAAAGTGGAAGCAGGCATGTTTGCGATGGCCTCGGCGTATGTAATGAAGAGAAGGCTGGGTCCTGGTATTAGAATGGAGAATTGGGGATAATTGTTAGTGCAGTACTGCTGCCAGGAGGACAGGCTGTTTCACTGTACCATGTTGTCTTCCAGGGGAAAACTTCTCCCCCCGGGCTGTTTTGCAGTGTGAGTTACCACCGTGTCTGTGAAGCTGCATGCAATATGACTTCTATATCCTGTCTTTATAGAATAATTTTTTAGCTGTACTGACTATTCATAAAAGTGCCCTTATCATAAAGTAAGTCAGTATCCTGAATTACATACTAAATATTTTGCTTAGTTTGGGCTCTTCTCAATCTAGATGTTATACAAATATATTCTATCTTAGAAGCAGTTTGAGGGATGCGTACGAAAAGTTACCCTACCAGTGTCTTTGGCAACCTCTGAAACATCTTCGTTCCTCATCTCAGCCATGTAGCCCAGCACAGTGAAAATGACGAATCCAGACACAAAACTAGTCACACAGTTCACGGTACTGGTAACCAGAGCATCTCTGCAACAGAAGACCTAACTCATATCAGGGGATCGGCATCTGCTAGGAAGAATAGTTTACTACCAGATGGAGTGAGTTACTGATCTGGATAGACTCCTACAAAAACTAGGGTAACACAATGAAAAGAACAAGCAGGAGATTTGAAAGAAAGAAAAATATAACCCATGACTACTTTTTGTATTCAAACAGATGCTGTAACATTAGTCTGACACTGTGTTGAATGCTGGATGTATACTGGTGTCTTTTTTAAAAAAAACAGAATTACTATAGGAATAGTAAAGAATTGAGATTTTTCCTCTACAAGTTATAAATAGAGTTTTTTTAAGGTAACTACTATAGGAATAGTAAAGAATTTAGAATTTTACTTCACGAGTTATAAATGGAATTTTTTAAGGAAACAACTATAAATCGTGTTTCAGCTCAAGACTTTAAAGTAATTTCCTAACTGACTGCTGAGATGAAATAATTATAATGTGATTGTTTGGCCAGGGTTAAGTCCATTTTGTTGTGGCAGGTTTCTACATCTTAGACTCCGGGCTGTAACTGGTATAGAGTATATCTCTTTAGGGCAGGCACAACAGAGACGAAATGTTTTAGATTGCAGGTTTTTTCAATAAGGACTTTTGTTCTGTTATGCTTCTGTCTGATTTGCATGTACACGGGTCTGACAATTCAGTGCCTTTCACCAGCACTGCGTTTCTTTTTTGTAAATACCCCCAGTTACTTTTTTAAACTCAATTTTATGTATAGAATAAGGTAGAACTCACTGGTAGCAGTTGTTGTGGAATTTGTTGTAGCTGGCATAAGCCAATAGGACCCCAAAACCTGGACCAAGGGAGAAAAAAATCTGAGCTGCTGCATCCACCCAAACCTGAAAAACATTGAAGATTATGAAAAAAAATCACATGAAACAAATCGATTGAGTTTGGCATATTCAGAATATCACGTAGCCCTACAAAATGATGTTTGACTAGTCTGCTTATATTCTAGTGCTGGTCTAACAAACATTTTGTTAAGAGAGCATGCTGAAATATGAATATTTATTTTAGATCTGTGGGAGTTGTAAATATTCAACTATGATTTTAGTGCTTATGCTGTGCTTACTTTATCTCTTTATACTATTTTAAGTACTCACTGGCAGTTTCACTTCTGACGGCATCTTAGATTAATTCACAGTGATTTGCCTGTGATCAGTTTAATGCAACTTTTGCTATGTATAGAGAGCGTTCTGCCCATGATTTTGCAGTGGGCTTGGCCCATCTTCCTCCAAACCATGGGTGCTATGGAATAGTCTTGTGTTTGGCTGTGTGTCCTCCTGGCTAAGTAGCAGATGATCCCTGCTCAGATTTTTCCTAGACTTAAAGGAAATACATGACAGTGTGGATGCAGTTCTGGTCCTTGGGACTCAATTCAGCTTTGTTGTAGCCATGACAGATGCAAGTGTGATGATCTTGTTATGAAAAGCCTGTTGTACTTGAAAAGTGGCCACAGCCTTAACGAGCAGTGTTCCTAAAGTACAGTATCTGTTCTCTTTCTGAAGGTGAAAGTCCTCCTTCATTTATCCTCTTTTGATTGAAGCATGGAGTTCATTGCAACTCATTTCTAATATTCTCTTCCATCATGTGAGGCCATCCTGTATCACCCACAGACAGAGCTCTGTCATCATCCAGCAAGCAGATTGCAATCTGCTGTCCTCACTTCAGATACATCCAATACAATATCAATGCCCTTTATTGCTTTTTCAGAAGATGTGGTCCCTTATTGGAGATGCTGCTTTATCAGAGACTGGTGTCTTTTCATTTCCTCTTAATTCAAAACTCTCCATATCAGCTGGGCAGCAGCAGACTTGCAAACATTAGAATTTTTCATCTTTGTATTTGTAGTATTTATTGCTTTGGGGTTTTTCCATCACCCTCCTCACTAGACGCTTTCATAGTCAAGTAAGGGCAGCCTTGAGCCTGATGGGCGACTCATCAGAGTTCAGAGCTGAATCACTGGGGTTTGTTGGTAAGCTGAGTCTTGTCCTCATGCCTCCTTTCTTTTCAAATCCTGGTGATGCATGCAGGCCTAGCTGATTTATTCCTTCTCCACATGCCCTTGTGTGCATTCCTGAGTCACGTTTTAGTTGGTGGCTACAGAGAGATCTGAAGTTTCAACTCTAGTAACCTGCACTATTTGAATACGTGCAATTCTGGATGCTGTTGGTCAGTAGAAGAGCTTGCCCAAGTGTGTAATAATCCCTCACAGCCAAAAACTCTGCAGCTAAACCCATTGTTAGGGCTTAGTAAATGTAGTTTGCTCGGTGTGACTCTCGTAGGTAAAGGATTTTGTTGCAGTGTAGCAGCCATCATAACTTCTCACTCAATGTCAGGCTGTTCACCATTTTCTTGGCAAAACATTGTTTGGTCACTTATTTTCTTTCTAATCACACTAATTCTGTTCAACCACTGTATGGGAACCTTACCATTAGTTCAAGCTAAATTGATGGTGGACTTTAATCATTAAAAAAACCCCTTTATGGAAAGAATAGCATGACTGTTTAAACAAGAGCATGAAGTCAGGCTTTTAAGTCCATGCTAAGACATCTGTTTAATCATGCTCTGTGCTGAAAACAGACATTGAGGTATATACATGCTGATGGGCTAGAAGCAAATGTCTACCCTTTTGTAATGTTTTTTACCTCAGTGGCCAGGAGTTTCTGCCAGTCAGGTTTCAAGTAGTAGAGGACACCTCTCCAGGCGCCAGGCAAAGTTGCACCTCTCACGAGCAGGATGAAGAGTATGATGTAAGGGAACGTGGCAGTCACCCACACCACCTGTGAGGGAAAACAGTAAGACAGCATTTGCCACAGGTAGAAAGTTAACAGGTGATAACGGGTTAAAAGAATGATAACTCTTAGCATTTATAACATGCTCATGTGAACTTCTCAGAAGGCCTGTAAACAGGCAGTTTGCATGCTTTGTTTTAGCAGGGGTGTTCTTGTCTGGAGAACAGTGGCATAATTTCCTGTTGTTATATATATGGATAACTGTAGGAGTCACTCTGCAGTAAGTGCTTCCCAAATACATGAGCCTATAATCCCTGTCATGAAGACACTCTGAAATAATTCTCTGTCAAGTTTATTGGTTCCTTTAGAAGTGCTGCTAGACTATACTGTACCAAGTTGATTTGTCTTGCTTTTGCATTCACCTTGCCAGATGTTTTGACCCCTTTCCAGATGCTGAAGTATACAATGGTGAAGATTAGCAATAAACAGAGGGTCAATTGCCAGCTAATGCCCCCCAGGTCATCCAGCCCATTGGACCTGTGCACCTGTAGAACTTGGCGGCTGAAAGAGGAAAGAAAAACACAAGTATTTATTAAAAACAAATCTATACTGTGTTAAGTATGCTTTGAACAGTCCCATACTGTGGTCTGAGCGCTGAGTCTTTAATAAGTAGCCTTCAGAATCATGATATTTTGGATATTTATTTATTAATTAAAAGCTTGTTATTAATGGTACACCAGTGATGATAAAAGATAAGTGATGACAGCTGTCAGTGATTGGGAACCTCTGATCTAAAATACAGAGTACCCTCCCATACACCCTAAGCTTACGGACACCTACAAGTATTCAGGTCTTTGAATAGGTGGGAAAAAGGTACCATTCATAAACAGCCCTGCTCCCCCTCCAAAGAAAAGCTTGCTACGTGTTCCACCGTTCTGTCTAATATTACTGTCCTCACTTACATGCACTTACGTATAAAATTCTTCTGCAGGAGAGACGGAGTGCAGGGACCAGCTGACGTTGTCCTTTCTGAAGTAGTTAGTGCAGTTGCCCGTGTTCCAAGCATTTGTGCAGCTAGTCCACGGCAGCTCCGCCGTGAAGGAGGATACGAGGTAGTAAAAGGCCCAAGCCATAATGGTGTTGTAGTAGGAGGCTACGTAAAGATCTATTATACAGATGGCAAAGCCAATTCCTAGTAAGGCAGGAAATAATTACATGCAGTGAATGTAAGTTTTAGGCCAAACAAAAGGGAAGGAATTGGTTATCACATCAACTACAATTAGTAACTGTCTCAGGCAGCTCTGCAGGAGGCACACATACCCTCTCTCAGGTGCTTACAACACTGGAGTTTCTTGTGGCTTCAGAAACACTCAGGCTCCGATTCCAAAAAAAGCGTCCTTAATCAAGACAGAACACGCTTTTCCCCCACCCTCCCCACCCTATCTGTTCGTAAATTCCTGGAATTTGGACATAGGCATGTTTCACTCTTGGTAAATAAAAAATACAAGACCAGAGCTATAACACTGGGAGCAAGAGGAAACAAGCATATAGAACAGGTCCTTCTGCTCTAAAAGACTCTGCGGTAGGATAGCAATTGACTGACCAGGCTGAAGATGAGGAATCATTTCTTTGTAATATCTTTGTAATACAAATAGTAGATCTTTCTTCTTTCCTTGTTTTAATTTTGCCTTGGTTTCAGTAATGTTGTGCTTACTTTATTAATTACATTTTTTGTTTAAGTTTTTTATCTTTTCAGGCTTGGGCCAGGGAAAGTGTGCTGGCCTCTATCTAATCAATTTGAGAGCTGCACGTCATACGTGTATACAAGAGTACACACACACATCTGCAGGTGTACATAAAGCTTTATTAGAGCTTTCTTTGTAAAGCTAAAATCTTGTGTAGAACAAGCCTTACTTTGTTTTATGAGATTTTCGTATTTTTTTCAGAAATTTGACCTTTATAGCAAAAGCTTCCGGTTACTCAGAAAGTTCCTAGTAATTTTCAATTTCCCTTCTTTACCTTTGAATATAGGACATATCTTTCTCCAAATTGAAATACACCCATTCCTGTGGTACTGCCCGAGTGCTAGTTCCATATAGAAGAGAGGAATCCCTCCGAAGATGGCCATAATTGTGTAAGGAATGAGGAATGCTCCTGCAAGAAAGAAAACAGATGATTATAACTCTTCACAGGACTTCTCTTCCTACAGTACCAGCACTCCATAAACAACAGCTCCTTTTATCTCACAGGGAAAATGCATATCCCCTCCCCAGCCAGTGTGCCACACTGAATTACCATGGGATGTCTTGCAAGAGTAACACCCTAGCAGTGTGAATAAGGAGCAACACTCAGGCCAAACTTCTCACATTTCTGTAACAAGTATACATAGGATTCATCAAGACTCTACTGGCTACAATGGATACAATTGTGAGATGGGCTACAGATAAAATAATTAATTTCTTCAGTAAAACTCCTTTGTTACATCAGGCAGACAAAAATCCTTTCCCAAATCTCCTTGATTAGATTTATATTTTGGCTGATGTGTCCTAAGACTTTGCATTCCTGATGAGTTGGTTTTCGCGTGCCGGTTTATCTGATTTTAAAATACTTCTTGGGACAGGGATTTAGTCTTTCCTCTTGGAGGTGGTTCTGCACCTAACCAGCTCTCAGCTTCTAGTTCTGCTGATTTTTTGGATCTTGCTAAATAGTTTTTCTTCCATCTTAGTGTGTCTAGTTATCCTATCCAAGTATTTGCATTTTCCAGTCTGGTTGAAAACGAAGTAATTACCCTTTGGTCAGTTATTATTTATGGTATTAAAATAAGCCACTAAACCATCCATTTATAAGCAAGGAAGTTTAACATTAAGGAAAAGCGTACAGAACCGGTCACTGACCTCCTCCGTTTTGGTAGCATATGTAAGGAAATCTCCATACGTTTCCCAGATCCACTGCGTATCCGATGACAGAGAGTAGAAAGTCAATTTTTTTACTCCAGGTCTCCCTATCTTCCAGCTCCATCAGCTGCTGCTGGCCCTCTGCTCCGCAGGTGGTAGAAGTGGTGGTTGTAGTGGTGGTCGTGGCTGCTGGGACAGTGCACTGGGCGTCTTCCACGTCTCCCATTCCATTGCAGGGAACGGAGCTCTGAACCCCTGAATAACCGTTTGAGATCTGAGCTGCCTCCCCTTTATCTCCCTGGCTGGGATGGACTTTATTGCCATCCTCCACTAGCCGTAGGGCAGATTTGGGGTTCCTGACCAGAAGTCCATTCTCTTTACAATCTTCTCCTTGGTTACAGTCTGAGACATCTTTCTTGGAAGTCAGTGGCTCGGTCTCATTGCTTGTTGCCTTTTTTTCCATTTTTTCCAAGATTTGCTCTGATCGCTTGCAGATGGACGGCAGCACAGAGTCCCCTTGTGGCTTGTCTTCCCCTGATTTTATTCCCAGCGTATTCCCAGCACTTTTAGAATTCCTCTTCCATATTTAAATCCATCAGATTGAAGGCACAAACACCATCTAAGAAATAAGAAATAGTTTAAAATCCATTACAGGGCTTACTGATGCTGGTAATTTTCAAGTGACAACTGACAGATTCCGTGATTAAAATACTTTCGGAAGTAATTAGCTATCACAGCATGCAGTGTGAATCATTTTGCAGGTAATCCAGTCAGGATTTTGTACAGAGAAAGGAAGGAAGCAATCATCCTCTTTTACAGCAGAAGTCGGTGTACCTGGCTTAGAACCTCTTGGGCACATTTGCTGGACTTTGGGCATTGTTGGACAACCTGCAGGCAGTCACAGGCCTGCTGTCTTCTGGAACCATGTTATCGCTCTGAACACTGGTTTCACACCCAGGGAGGTTGTGGGATTCCCAGTTTGTAAAAATGAGGGCAGAATTTAGTGTGACTTGCTGTTTCATTTTCATAAGTTCATCCTGTGACTTTTACTGGCAATTTCTAGAGTCACCCAGTATGAAGGGAAAAGAATAAATTAAACAAATATGCGATAACAATGAATATACAAATTACATTTCACAACCACCTTTCTTCAGAAATGCCACAGTGTCTGCTGTCTTTAGCAGCAGACCTAGAAGGCCTACTAAATGAAAGTTTAGAAAAGTATTTAAATCTCTGTCGTTTTGCATCAACTAACTTTGAGGCTCAGTCAACACTAATATCAAGGAATAAAGGATCGAGAAACTTCAGTTTGATTGTTTTGAGTAGGAACTAATGTGTGGCTCTAATGGATGAGTCTTGTCCACAGTTTTATTTAACACCTTGGAGAACTAAAAGCATCTTTCATTCTCTTTGGGTCTGTGGTTCCAGCCCTGGGAAGGGCAGCGGGCACTACTCCTGTGCTACTGTCCACTGCCAGCGAAAAAACAGGCACTGGGAGAATCCTGGCTTTACCTGCCCTCTTCATACGTGCTGGAAGTATAATCCAGAGGAAATGAACCATCCCAAAATAAAGAAAAAGTATAAAACAAATGACTTTTCCTTCAGAACAAAAATAACAGAAAAAGAGTTGGGATTCAGTGGGTCACGTTTTGTCTTCTGCTCATTCATGCAGGTAATGTAAATGCCCAGCTGCCTTCACTCTATGAAATCTTGAAAGAGGAGCTGACCCCCTGTGCTGTAAATTCCCGGGGGTATTAACCTTGCTTTATAGCGAGCAAAGTGTTACGCAATCTACATGATGCCACCGCAGATTAGCTTACTACAGTTACACTGAATTTCTCCTTTGCAAGGCATTTTTACCACAGTAAATATCATTGTCACATCCTAACTGAAGAATAAGCGTGATTTCACTTTTAACTGTTGGAAAAACTAAAGAAGAGAGGGGATATTATTTGCTCATTGCTAGAATTTGTTCATTGACAGAGCTATTCAAACTCAAGTTTTTCTCGTCTTCTAGCCTTGTGGAAAGACAGTTTGTTAAATCTCTTCCTAAGCATTTATCAGTGCAAGCAGAAAGAGAAGGAAGGTTACCAAGCTGCTGAGCAAACAGGAGGATGTTCTTGAGATAAGCCTCTTGAAGGTGCTGTTTATAACTTTCAGAAATCTCGCGTTCTTCAGGCTTACATTCTGTCTTTACCCAGATAATGTTCTTTTCATCATATAGCAAGCAGTGCATCATTCATGCTGAATTCTTACAAGAGCAGTACTTTGCTACAATTAGTTAATCATCCACAGAGACCAAAACATCTTCAGAGTTCCACAGAAAAATACTACGGCAAAGAACAGGATTTTCTGATTTACCTGCAAGACTATAAAAACTGAGCGTCTTTGGAGTCCGAAACCTTCCAAATCTCCCAAAAGAGCTTGTGTAGATGAAACCAGTCCTACCACCACTGGTGGCAACATAAAAATCCTAGGAAGGGCCACAGCCAATCCTCCCCATGTATAGAGCATGTCAAGAGTAAGGTAGGAATATAGGAAAGTAACCTGAGCCCTTCTGGACTTTACACCTCTTACTCATAAATGGGAAAGCAGTAAAGTTGATTTAACTGCATTATCTCATGAGACTGAATTTTCCATACCTGCGACTTAAACATTTACTGTATTTGTAAACCACTTTATTTCTGCATACAGGTATTTCTTAGCACTCTCTTCACTGAGGTGAACTGAGAGGTCGTTGAAGATATTGTCGATTTCCCGGCTCTGTGACCATCAAGATAGTTGTCTTATCCAGATCTAAGCTCCTTATGGTCTTCTGCAGACCACGGGAAAGAAATATTACATTGCTTGAAATATTTTTTTAGAATTTTCAGTAGTTTGAGCCTCAGAAACGCAAAATGGCTTGTGAACTTTCAGGGGATTCAGCTGGAATATGAACTATTCCTTTCTGAAAGAGAATTACAGCTTGTCAGCTACCCTGGGAAATCTCCGGAATGACGGACTCTACAGCTATGCAGTGGTGTTCACAGCAGCACGGTTGGCACATGAAAACAGAACAGTTACAGAATCAGATTTCATTACACTGTAAAAAACTCTGGGAGAAGGTACTTCCCCCTCCCCATTACAATTCAAGAAAAGAAAATCTGAAGGAATTTTAACCACTACAAACAGTGTAAACAGCTGCGGAACCAGAGCTCTTGGGCTTGAGAAGTACACTAGGACCACTAGGGAGGATATCCAGGGGAAAATTACTCTCATCGTGAGGGATTTTGCCCACCTCAGCCTCCAACTCACCTGACCTGTGCACTGATCTCTCAGTAGTTACAGGTGCTAGAATGACAGTAGTGAATGATAGAAGAAATGGCAGTTTATTACCTATTTTCAGTTTGAACTGTTGAAAAGGTTGCTCTTACATAAATACCCATTGGCTTCTTATCACCAACATAATTCGCTTCAGAAGAAAAAGGAAAAGAAAAAAGAAGGAGAGAGCTATCTGTGCTTCATTTTGTTTTGATCCGTGTTTGTAATCGTGACTTTGCTCCTTTGAGAGGCCCGAAGCATCTGCGCCCTTTTCTCTCTCCGGTGGCTCTGAGCAGAGGTGGTTCTAAAGGGCAGTTTCCATCTGCGCAACGCTGTGTTGTGCTGCAGTCCTGTACGTTGCGCTCCTCCTTTCGCGGAGAGTGACGGAAGCGGGGTCACCCTGGGCTCTGCTCCGGAGAACCACCCTGGAACAAGCAGCGTGTCCTCCGCGACTATTCCCTGCTTTGCTTGCTTGTCGAGTACACCGGGATGGCTAATTGAAGACATGTGTTTCTAGAGCTTGGCTGAAGCCACCAACGCAGTTCACATAAGACAAGTATTAATTAAATTATAATTTTTGATTAATCCCACACAGAACTAAACTTGAACCAGCACTGTAGACGTAAAAGCCCTGTACCTCCCTTGATGCGCAAACCCAACTCCTTTGCCCTCTATCAAAGCAATCCCCAAGGAGCATCCCTGTCCCAGGGTCTGGTTCCTTCCCGAGCAGGGACCTGCCCCATTGGCGTGTCATCGCCTTGTTTATTTCTTGAGGCACGCAGTGACGTCTCGTGGCAGTGTGGGAATCCCTTTCCTTTAATGCTCTGCCAGGTAGTAAAGCAAATCTTTCCACCATTTTAAAACAAAATTATTTTCCTGTTCTCTGTATTTTTTAAAGGAGAAAATTGACTTTTAACGTGTCTAGGAGATTATAACAATTAGGTTGAGGTGCAGCAAATACCAGATGCTTCAAGGGAGGCAAATCTTAATGCCTCAAGTCACCTGGAGAATACATTATTTGAGGGGGGGGCAGCACCGATTTCCTAAATTCCTCAGCACAAGGGCTTGTTCAGCCTCACTGTACGCGGCTATAGAAGTCGTTACTCCAAATGTTCAAAATACATTTTAATGCACACGGTTGCAAAATCTGTATATTTGCATGGATTTCACGCCTTACAAATTATGCTCTTTTTTCATGTGCTGGTTTTCTAAACCTAGCAAGCTAGCACTTGCAAAGAATGAAAGTACTTTGAACTCTAAGACAAATTGTCAACCTACACTGTTGGCAAACAGAATCAAACATTGAGATGATTTCTGTTAACTTGACCTGACTCTCACTTTTATCGCAAAGTATTTAAGATGATTGTTAAAATTACATCGCTGTTTGCATACCACACCTTGCAATGAAGATACAGCTCACGCGGGTAGCTGCGTGCAAATGGAAAGAGTCCAAGAAAATTACTTTTATCTAGAAAACGAAGCAAGAAGTTTGTATGACAAGATGGAAATGACGTATCCCACACCGGAAAAGGCTGTGTTGTTTATCTGTAGGCACTGTTCTCACCTCTGAGCCACCATAATAATCACAACCCTCCGACAGCCACATACCTGGGTGTTTCCAGGTACTGGGCTCTGACAAATACGGCAGTGAACATTTCTGGTCTTCACCCGTATCTCCTCACACCGTCCCAGTCTGTCTTTTTGCACAGGCAGGGAGGTACGTGACCTGGATGACAGTGAGAACCTCGTAAAGTTTATTCCTTTTGACGTGCTTTTGTGGGCTAATAAGTTCCTGTTTAGCTGCATGCTTGGTGTGAGGGAGTAGAGAAGCTTCATATTTTTCCTCTTATGTTGCACAGGCAACCCTTTAATCAAAATTATTACAGGATGGCTCAGGTGCTCCCATACTGTGAGGAGTTGTTAGAGAATAAAAATTTCAGCCAATTAGATCTTGAAACTAGATTGCCCTAGATTATGATGAATTTTACCAGCTGTTTGTCATGGATGAGTCAAATTCAGAGTTCATAACTCAAAAAATTAATGCCTTTTGCTGTTGAATGCATTCAAATATACTGATTTCATTAAAAAATAAGTACCTAGAATATCCTTTTCTATTAGCTTGCTTCCAATAGGTGAGCTGATAGCAAGTGCGACAGATCGTATTTCGGATTTCAAAAACTGATATTCATAAATACAGAGTAAGACGATACAGAGTCCCAGCTTTGGTAGGGCTGCCGGTAATGGCAGCATCAGAGGTTTAGACGCCAAGCAGATGTAAGCTGGTATCTGGACCACTCCTCAGCAACTGAAAAATTATTTCTTCGGGGCTTTTTTTAAGCTATGCTTCTCTAGTCTTGTTTAAGATAATCAAAACTGACTTTTGATAAAGAGTTATCAAAACCCACTGAAATTAATTGGCCCAGTGAATTATTTCCATACATGGCAGGTCTGAGCCCAGTGCCAGTGATTTTAAATGTAGCTGGATTGGATAGTTCTGCACATCACTGTGGTATGCGAGTATTTTATGAGAAACTTGCCGTATGTTGGTGGCAAAACGGGTCCTGTATATGACTATTTGCAGTTCTCCAAGGGCTTGCTCACATTCTGACTAAACCAGAGTAGGACTGTACTCAACAAGTGGTTCCACTGAGACAATGATCCTCCTGGGGGAATAAAAGGCTACTTACCAAAGGGAGAATGGAGTAAGTAGCGAGCTGTCTCCAGTTAACTGTTTTCCCAGAAAAAGCTAAATAGAGGTGAGATGTGACAAGGGTGCTTCTGAAAGCAATAGTACTGGGGGAACATAAAGCTGCAGTGAGAGTTTTATGTCATAATCTTGTCCACATTTCAGTCTGAAATTAAAATGTCACCACGAAAGAGAGATTTTTACCTTTAAAAATATGTTGAGAAGACAGAGTGCATTGTAGTGGGAATGCTGCCAAATTGATGACAGTCATTTAAAGAAGGGGGGTGGGGGGGGAGTGAAGAAAATGCATTTTATGGCTCGCGAGTGTCCATATGTAGTGCAAGGAAACAGATAAGTTCGGAGGAAAGGATATTATTTTTGTATTCTTCCTCAAATTATTTATATAAGCTCAAAGGAAGAGTCATAACAAGCATATATCACCAAACAAATAGAGCACTGTCCCTTAATATGACTCTGCACAGGCAAATTAACAGGCACAGTGCTTCCAGCAAAAGACTGGTTTGCAGACTCAAATCAAAGACTGGCTGCACATACATGCCAGCATGCAGGTACTTCTGTTTGCAGTGCTTTTATCTAAAGAAAGCAAAGAAACAGTCACCATTGTTTCCTGGTGATGTTTCTGTGAAGGAGACTTGTTAATGGCTATCTCCAAATTACAGCCCCTTTATTTAGGCTCCAAGTTCTACTCAAGTTCCTTATGAAACACCTATCCCACAGACGGGCTTCACTGTGTTGTGTAAGTTCTCTAAGATACAGATTGCCACATCAATAGAGCTGCAAATATGCAGGTTTGGAAAAGAGTTAAAAGATGAGCATCAGAAAGGATACCAGGGTACAGAATTAACGTTTCTTTAGGCTCCTAATGCTGTTCCTAACAAAAACTTGGTGGTTTGTATTTCTGTGGAGGAAAGCAGGAAAGAGCTTAAATGCACTGCACATTTCCACGTGGGGGAATAAATTAGGGGTTTTATTAAATTCCAGTTTTGGGGCAGTTTTTCTTAGTTTATATAACCATGTGGAATTGATCACGCCCTGTCCAATGAGAAAACGGACCCACAGCAGTCGTTTGCTGCATGCCAAGTTTGCAAAGTACTCCCCGAGAAAATGATGGTCAACTCACTCCTCAAAAGCCCCAGAAGATGAAGTCTAAGTGTACGAGCCCTTCCCTTGTAAAATGCCTGACAGCTAACAACCCATATTAAAAAAAATTCCACACTTCCAAGAATACAAACCCATTAAATGCACGATCCTTTTCTCCCCAGGCTTTCTTAACACATCAAAACATGTTTTCCATGACTATTTCTACATTCAGTTATATTGCATTCCTCACTTAAACTTCCATATTACTTAGCAAACTAACCCAGCAAGCTAGTTGGTTTCAGTAGTAAACATGATTGACTATAAATATATATATGACACACTCTTCAGATTTATTACTTATAATAAATCTGTCCCATTGAGTTAGATAATTTACTGTGCTGGAACACTTTACCTTTTAAAATACGACTTAATATGGTTAATAAAGCTTACTTTACCCTTTAAAAATAAATAACAGCTTGCACTGATTTTTATTTTTTTTTGCTTCAGTCTGCTTCATTCCTTTATTTTTCCTTACAGTTTAATCCTTTTTTGTAAATTTTAAATAAACTTTACGTTCATAATGCAGTTATGTGGACTGCCAAAGCCCTAATTTCAGATTGTCATAACATGTTCTGCTACAGGCATTTGTCTCCCAACATTCATAATTGCTGGACAAGTGCCTGAACAAGACGGAGGAGAGCATGTAACATCAGAAAAGCAAGAAAAAGCATTATAAGTTTTAAAAAAAAATCAAAGAAAACTTTCACCAGAAGTCAGTGTAGCTTTTTTTGCCCCCCAAAGCTTTGTTAGATGTACATTTTCCCAGTGTTTTAGAAATTACTCTAAGACCTTAAAAGTTAATTAAAAATGAAACAATATATATTACACACATTTTAGACTGTCATTAGTGTTTCCGATTTTATAACCCAAGTTGAAAGAGGCAACGAGGAGTGAAAGTTAGTGAAAGTCTAGTATCTGCTTGCTCTAAATTTCGTAAAGTGTGAAGTACTTTTAGCAGCGTGTTAAAAACAAAATTATAAAGTACCTGTCTTTCGGATGGGTTTGAAGCTCTTTCCTTGGAGTTATCCAAGCCCGAGTAACCTTCACCCACATTTACTTCAGAGTCTGGGGAACTCAGCCTGTGGGCAACTCAGCATCTTGGTGAGGTTTTTGTACACCGGTCCCCCTCACATGGTCTGATTTCCAGATAATCTGCTGCCAAAGAGCTCTTTAAGAATTTTTGCGTCACTTTAGTCAAATAAACTTTATGTTTCACCAGGGCTGCAGCTCAGTTTTCCTCCTAGAGGTGGGTGGCTGCATTTGTCTGTTCTGATCGGTTCAGAAGAGCAGGATCCAATGGAGGCAGAGTGGGAAGGAGGGAAGCTTCTCTGGAAAGGGACAGTTTTGCTGGCGGGTATTACAGCTATAATAAACAGGATGGTGATGATGAAGGAGACAACAAACGGGACAGAGGTTTTGAGGGAGTCAGTAAATTACAAGTTTGCAGGTGGGTCTGGAGATTACAGAAAGGCAGGAAGGACTGGAATGTTATCACAATAAAAGGGCTTGGAAGGAATAATTTCTACTGCTGAACATTTAAATTATTTTAATAAACAAATAGGATTTAGTTTTGTTTTAAAGTGTTAAGCACAAATTCTTTTAAAAGCATTTTGCTGCTTCAGTAAGCTCAACAAGTAATTTCCTTTCTTCCTACTGCTCCTCAAAATATCTCACTCAACCTCTGACACATGCTTTTTCTCCAGCTTTTTTCATCCAGGATTTCTTCATTCCTAGACTTTATTTTTTAATAAAAAGACATAAATCACAGGTCAATGAAATAGTGCTATAGTTTAGGTGGCGGACTTGAGGGAGGGGAAAAAAAAAAAGTAGAAAACCAGAATGGGGACAAATAAGAATAGCCAATCCTTAAATAAACAGCAGCTTTGCTGGTTGCCAGTTTTCAGAGACTTGTTCCAAACAACTGAAATGAAAACAAACTCTGAAAACTGAAAAGCATAGGGTTATAATTAGCGCTTTCCTTTCTCTGTTGTGTGGTCGCTTAATGAGAGCAGCAGCCAGCCAGCAGCGTGTCATTTGCACCATCTCAAGGACAGCTCAGGCATTGCAATTGCTAACGTTGAGACATCTATTAATTTTTGCTTTCCCATTAATTCTTGTGGGCAGTGTATTAAAAGTGTTTTGTCAAATTATTTGCCTTCAGTTGTGTTAGAGATTTATCATTCTTTTCGTGAAAAGAGCAGTTTCTAACTCGACTCTGCTCTGCCCTGCTGAATTCCCCTCCTGTACTCTTCTGCCCAAAATAAACAGTTTTAGTCGGGTTAATCTCTGCTTAGCTGCAGACAGGAAAAAACCCCGCAAGTTGGTGTCCTTGCACGTTAGAATCATTCACAGCCTTCTCCCGTTCTCTCCTGTTCCGAAGGGTTTGGAAGGACAGAGCCTGTCGTACCCCACTCACCGAACCATCGTGCAGGTGGAATTACGGCGCTTTAACACGCCAGGATCCCTCGGTGGATTCGCCCCCGTGCTTTGGGCAGCCGGCTTTGTCTTTCGTGGGAGCTGGGAGGCCAGATGGGACGAGGAATCCGTGCCTTCGCTTTCACACAGATTTCCACTGGAATAGGTTTTTCCAAACTCACTTTTCCTGTCCTCTTGCAAGAAATAACTTCTCTCTACTTTAGGCTTTGGGTCCCTTTGCTCTTTACATAATTATATGGGATTTTTTTAAAGTTTTAGAGACATGACCTTTGTCTGAGCTTTTTCTCCATCTCAGTCTTTGCTTAGAGTAGGTTCCTTTAGAAAGTTCTGAAACACTATTGCATACCCTTCATCTTGGTCAACACTCACAGTTAAACTGCTTTCATCTGCTCACATCAGCGGCACCCGATGTCTGTATGTAGTTATTTTTGTAGGGCATACAGAGCTGTAATGTGAAAAACAGCATATCGAGAGCACAAAACCACCTTTCATGGCTTATCCTGTCCTTTTTGTTTGGTTGTTTTTTGGGTTTGGTTTTTTTTCATTAATGTCTTCTGCAGCAGCATGGGGATTTGTTAATTTCTTGCCAAACAGTCTGGAGCCTTTGGGGCTTAATGTAAATAACAGACTTGTAATTTCAGGCAGACCCCTCAACTTCATGACAGTTATTTCAGATGTGGAAAACGTTCAGGTGCTACACTGAGTCAGTTCCAGAATTTCAGGAAATCTTCCCTGCATTAGTGGGCAAAATCCTAATGATTTAAGGGAAGTATGAAAAGAAGAGGAAGAAAATAGACTTTGCACAAGACATAACTTCAAATGCTTCCACAGTTCTCCACAGATAAAGCAGCTGTAGATTCCAGTTACCAATGCCAGCACAAGAATGGGAAGCATCAATCAAATTACCTAATAACAGTAGTACCAGCTGTACTAAGAAGAGATTAGCAATAATTCTGCGAGCATGTTTCTGATTCACTGCCAATAAGAGGATAGGAACAATCTTCCAAATAACACAAACTAAACAAATCCTAAAATATTTATTTGTTCCCATCTTTTGCTTAGTTAGGAATCAGACTACGTTTAGGAGCTATTAAGATTGGCTTTGGGATAAAAGAAATTCTGATTGTCCTTCCCTGCTATTTTGTAAGCTGACTGTGCTGGGATACACATCTGGGAGTTAGATGGGTTTTGGAGAGGTTTTGCTATTTCCACTATAACTGTTCATTTGGGTGGAGAAATCTGATTCTGAAAACATACAAACTGCCACTACACAAAACCTCTCCTCCTACCTCTTCCTTTTCTTAGTTAGCAGTAGTCATTACTCTGACTTTTGATGGACTCCGAGATAGCTGACTTTTATAACATTATCTGTCAATATTTTCCACCTGTCAGAGGATCTGTCTTTGAGTTATCACA
Source organism: Chionis minor (assembly GCA_013398295.1). NCBI lineage: Eukaryota > Metazoa > Chordata > Aves > Charadriiformes > Chionidae > Chionis > Chionis minor. The sequence continues at coordinate 35,733 of VZSF01010599.1, read as the reverse complement.
TGAAAACTACATGGGTTTGTTGGCAAACTGGAAAAGGAAAGTTATCTGTTGCTTGGCTGGTTCCTCCACAATCCTGAAGTCTTTTGAAGGATATAAACCAAAGGAAGAAACAGCACTTAAACACAGAGGAGATTAATTAGTTTTGGGTTTTTAGTCTAACCTAAGCATCTTTTTATCAGTTGGGTGTTAATTTTGTAATCTGAGTTTACAGTTCATAAGGCATTCATAAGGCATAGCGCTTTTTTTTGCTGAGAGAGTAAACCTGCAGCAAGCCAGGCTTATTCCCGTGTTATTTCCACTCCTCCAGTTGGAAAGAGCGTAATTTTTGATCATCTCTGAACAACTTCCTGTGAACTGGCAGGAGTTAAGTAGCCTGTTCCTCCTTTACATGCTGCCGTACGACCCTGCCGGAGAGGTGCTGGGCCAGGTCTGCGAATTCCTTCTGTCACCTCCGGGCTGTGCTCCGACTCCCACGCACCCGAGAAGAGACTGAGGTTCTTCTGGACCCAGCTGTGCCTCGTGCTGTGCAGGACACCGAGAGCTCCCGCAGCCCCCGCACGGAGCACGCGGCCTCTCAATCACCCGCTCAAGCGTCACGATTTACAACCCGCCGTTGAGGGCTGCTGGTCACATTGGTGACCTCTCCTTGAGGACAGAAGGGCAGAGCGATCCAGAGAATGCCACTGCACGAGGAGCTGCAATGGGAAACCATTTTATACACACTGGGTTTATTCACATTTCAACTACTGTTTTAAGACCAGCCCGCTTGTCCTAAGGTAGGACAGTCAGATTTATGGATGACAAAACCGGCTACTTGGCATGAGCGCGCAGCCATTGATTCTTACCGGAGGCGCAGGACTGGATTTCGTGGGCTGTTGTCACACAGGGAGCAAAACGAATATCCAACCTAATATTGTGCCAGCTTCAAATTAGTGACATTAGTGTGAACCTCTGAACAGCTTGTCCACGTGCCCTCGGAGCCCTCAGAGTAGAAGAAATAAGCTCGCGCTTTGACATATGTATTTCCCCTCATCTTCCCTGTTCCTTCTTACAAAGGACTTAGAAAATTGCTGGGCATAAAGGCGAAACCGTTTCTGCCAAATTGGCTTCATTTCCTATAACGTGTTTAGCCATGTGGATTTTCTGTGCTTATTTGAAGGAAAGGGGAAAAAAACATACTATTGTATAAGCTGTACAGGGAAATATCTGGGCCAGAGCTGCAGAGATAAGCACATGCTGGACAATACCTTTAAATACTCAAATTAACAAAAACTGCATTGGAAACCTTTTTTAATTTGTCAAACAAACCTCATCAGTGCTGCCATGAGCAACCAAAAAAAAAAAGTAAAATTCCAGAGAAAAAGTTAACTCTCTTCGGCTGCTATCCCTCTCTCAAAGACAGCGTAAAGGAAATAGAAGAACTGGTGTAATGTCATAAGCAGAAAGATTTTGAAAGACTGAAATACTGACCTTTTGGAAGAAAAAAAGCCCCCAAAACACCACATGCATTAGTCATAATCAAAATATTGTGCATACTACGGTTTCCCCAGAGATTTGGCTTTGTTTCAGAGCCACCAGGGTTCAGCATCAGTTACAAGACTGTTTACTCACCCTGATGCGAGTAACCCAGCGTGAGGCAGAGCTTTGTGCATCGGACCCCAAAAGCCAAAAGGGACTTCAAAAGCTCATCCCTCCATCCCTTTGCCAAGAGACAGGTCTGCTCTGCCAGTGCCATTTCTGACATGTTCTTCCATAACCTGTTCTTTAAGGTCTCTGACAATGGAAGCATCACACCTCTTCAGACAATTGATTCCGGTTCTTCACTGTTTTTATCCCCAGAAAGCTTTTCCTGATCTCACCAAATCTTGCTGCAGTTGAAGCCTGTGACTTTGTGATCAATTTACCATGACAGCAGTAGGAACAAAACCTCCTTCTTTAAAGCATCCATTTACAAACTAAAACAACACGGTATCTCCCCTTTTCCCCAGTTAAACACTACGGTTCTTTCACCTTTCACTGTTCAGTTTCAAGTCCCTGGATCGCCCTTGACGCTCTTCCCTCCACTCATTTTGGGTTGCATCTTCCCCAACTAGATGCTGTACTCCAGCTCACCCCCAAACACCTTACACAGAGCCAAGTCATTTTATATCTATTGGAGGCTATTTCTGTTTACACACCCCAGTATTACAGTGCTTTTTTTCTCCAAGATTATGTGACCAACTGTGATGCTTTTACAGACTGCTCAAACTCAACCCGCCCTTGTTGTGCACGTTCTGTTGCAGTTGCTCCCCAGGCACCGCTCCTTCTACGTCACACATTAGCGTGGTTTGACAGAGACCACATTTTGATGAGCACAGAGCGCAAATCAGAAACGGTGGCAAAATATTTGACAATAACCTGGTAATTAAACATATTTGACAAATGAACTGTTCAACAGTATCCCAATAATGAAAAGGGAAACCCAAAGTTCCACAAAGGCAATGGCATGCGACGCACGCCTCCGCCAACGCTGTAGAAAGCAAGAAAGGTCAGAGACCTGTCCCAAAACACAGGGAAAGAGACAAGCATTGAACTTGGATTCTTCTTGATTAGCAAAAGCTCCTGCAAAGGCAAAGCTTTATGCTATTGCTCATGACCGCTGCTGCTGGAACAGGCAAGCTGAGCACAACAGCCGCTGGCGCCTGTACCCTGACAGGTCTCCAGATGACAGAAAACCTTTGACATAAGCCCAGGATAACATGAGCCGAGTTTTGCTAGAAGGGAATCCGATTACAGTATCGCTGTACTGCCAGGACACATCCCTGTACGTCTCCTCAACGGCTTTGTCACCTTCATGGAAAGTACTGCAAAGTGCAGAGACTCTTAATGCACCTCATCCAAGGATGGCAACAATAACCCCCTGCTGCTGTTCCGCACCACGTTCTCCTGGCTATCCCACACTCCTGCCCGCTGCAGGAAGTGGCAATCACAGCAGGTTGAATCATCTCAGGTGACTCCTAGACAAACCCTAACCTGGATTTCGTTTAGCAGGCAACATGCAGACATGATTCAGTTCAGCATTTTTAATACATACGCACATATTGGTAGAACTAGCGTAAGATACTTTCATCATCATTTAATAAACTTCTACCTCTGATGTCCCAACGGAAGAAAAGTCAAGCCAAAGGGAAGAGTACCAGGGCCATACCAGACATCCTTTTACTGCTTGCACCTCACTGAGCAACATCCCTCTGCTACCCAGGGCAGCCGGTCCCTGTGTTTCCACATGGAACAGGAAAAGTGGCATGGTACGTGCAGAGACAGCCCACCCTTGTGGCATGATTTAAACAGAAGGATTAGGACTGTGCTCATCATCAAACCCTTCGAGTGCCCATAGCACATGAGATACTGTTTGTGTTTATCTTTGTTCAGCGAGAGGAGCATCTTTAAAAACAGAGAACATAAAGCAGCATGTTTCCCTGACACATTCACATTCTGGCTCACTTCAACATGTTTGTAGGTCACTAATCTCTTTCCATTTCATTAGTTACACAAGGCTCATTTAGAAAAGAAAACAGGACTGTACCAGTCACTTTAGAAAGTGTTTATTCAAAAGCTTCATAGCACCATCTTGTTTTTTTTAAAACATCCAAATAAAATGCAGCAATTAAAACATCGTTTTCCTGTTGAGCATGACACTAACTCCACCTGTGCACATACTTATGGTTGTTCTTGCTAATATAACTGAAAAATAGCGCTCCTGTGCACACAGACATAGATAGCACTGGGGCTTGGTATGGGTTATCCAGTCCTACCTCAATAATGGAAGAATAAAAACAAGTGAGACTGGAAACCTCAAGGAAACAGTTCCCCCCACCCCGATTCTGCTGGAAAATTTTCCAAAGGTAATTTTTAGCAGTTTCAATTCTTATGTCCCCTCCAAGACTTCAGCAAAACTAAAAATGTAAATATATAAAATATTTTGGGCATTCTTTTATGGTACAAGTCAGACCATGGATGGTTACTTTGTAAGTATCTTGATGTATTTGTTTAACGATCAGCCAGCTGTTAATTCTAAAGGGCCTTTTATGGCCATCTTTTCTAGGGAAAATACTGGTCATAATTCTACTAAGTTACTATGCTGATTTTTATTAAAAATTGAAGGTAAAATCAAGCTGCCATTGACAGCACTTGCAATACATTTTCATTATGAGGTGGTTTGTTTTGTTTTTTTTTTTTTCTCCTTTTTAGTTTTGCAGAGTAGCCTGTCTGAGAGCTTGATTCAGTCAAGTCAGTAAAGCACTATTTCTCAAAGATCCTTAACTTACATTTCAAGAATACGGACCATGCTGAGTGCTTGGTCACATTATCATTTGGCTATGGCTTCCAACCACTGGAATTCTCTATTGCATCTACTTCTGGTTGACCGTTAAGAGGCAAATATTCTGTAGTTCACTTGGCTAAAGCCCCCATAGGGTCCCAAGCTGGCAGAACAATCGGTTCCTGCTGCATCACTGCCAAGATGTCTTCTGGTACATGCTTCTTATCCACAACAACTTCGTACACATACTCAGAAAACCAGTCGTCAGTCATGATCAGGTAACCTGGAGATGAAAACAGTTCATTACAACAGAGAACCATGACAGTGACGCAGCCCATACAGGAGTTTCACCTGTGAACGATGCATTACAAACAGAGCAAGCCACACTTCCCATCTCTTAAGACAAAATAAAAATCACAACGAATTGACACATAGGCTAACCGGATGGGCTTCACGTGCACTGAAAGGCCAAGCAAGAAGCCTGCTAGGAAATACAACACCCAGAATATTAATTATCTATGCTTCCTCTGTTAAAATAGGCATTGAGAATGCTCAAGTGAATTACAATGTCTTAAGAAAAAAATAAGGCATTTAAAGCAGAATGTAAAGTTATCTGAGTCACTGGCTTCAGAGGTTTTCAGGATTTTGTTAAGAAAACAGAAGATTTCCAGGTTAATACACAAACTATCTTTGGCTTAAGAAAACTGTTGTTTTAGTTCTTGCAGTAAGAGGAGGCCATCTGCTTTCCTCAGACATAAAGCCATCTAAATCACACCTCAGCTGAACTAAATCTTAGTTTTCTTCCTTAATATAATTCTTACTGAGAATTTCAGTGAACAGCCTTTGAACTGGAGGGGGGTGAGGGGTGGAAATCACATGTTGAGTATCCCAGGTTTTAGCAGAAAGCTACCATTGGAAACAAACTATTCAAGGTGAACTGAAAATAAGAGTGGCTGGGAGAAAGAAAGCATTTATAAGAGAGATGAGAAGGCTTTATGTAATAAAGTTCCTCATGTCCTTATACAGTATCATCACACAATCAAATGAAACAAGAAAATGTCCAAAGAATATGGACAATAAATGCATCTATCAACACCATCATGTTTCTAAAGCAAGAGATCAGATAATTGCCATAAATTAAAAACCCTATCAACTGTAATCCGAGCTAGAAGCCATTTTGGAAACACTGCCAAGGGGAGCTGCCTTGATTATTCTGTCTTCAGGATATGAGTTCTTGGGACACACAAAAACCTCTCACTCCCAAGAGCCAACAAGTAATTGCACCCTGAGAGGATAATGAACTCTGCCACTGACATCCTGTATCTCAAAGCTTGACAGCGCTGATTAGGATCGCAGTGTCTGAACAAGAAGGAAACGTCAAGCAGAACTTCAGAACATGCAAATAAGTAAGGTCGCTCTCTGAGAAGGCCTGAGCCCAGTGTCACAATGAAAGCCATTATCAAGTTCTTCATTAAAAGGAGGCACATACTTTATTCACAGCAACACATATACCTCAGAGCCTGCCCAAGGCAAGCCTGAGCTCTGCGCTCCATCCAGGTAACAGGCAGAAGTAAAAAAGAAACAAAGTTCACTGCATTTCTGGGCAGGGCACACAGTGGTGTTCTACCTCAGGCAATTAATCTACTGCTTCAACTCAAACCATTTTTGTATTGTGGCCTCAAGGTACAAAAGAACTTTCATTCTTTTCATTGAGACAAACGAATCGTCTCGTTGTAAGAGAGCACAGCCTGGCTAGGACAGCACACCTCTCTATGGGGCTGGGCCACGTTTCCCAACTTACCCAAAGGAAAACCTCAGCATTCAGCACTTCAAAACTGAGAAGCTGCTGGCCAGGGAGAGGTCACCCAAGGACAAACCATCTGTGAGTTATCCTATAATCGAGGATTTGGGCACCTGGAAATAAAGCCCTTGCAAGCTTCCCAACGGACCTCACGCGAGTCACTTTGCACTTGTGCCGTAACTCCTCTACAGGGAGAGCAAGTTACTAGAGCCTTCCTGTCATCATGTACTTAGGGAATGATATATACACACAGATATGAAAACAGGCACTAAGTGGCTACAGTTAAATCCTTAAAATGGCTTCATGCAGAAGGGTATGTATGCAGCAGTCGGTACAGGAGATTAAGAGTCAAAAGGGAGCTGACTTCTAGCTGGAGATGTACCACAAAAGTTCTACTGCCAAAACAAACAGATGGACCCCTACGGAATCAATGTGATAACGTGATTTAGTGTTCCCCTCTTGCTTGCTTTTAAAAAAAGATATCCGATGGGATAAGCCGGGTTCAAAGTTAGGTAATAACATACTGTGTCTCCAGAACAAAGGAGTAAGCACAATAATTAAACTTGCCTGTATGGCTGACAAAGTGCCAGTAAAACACAGAAAGGAAATATTGGACTGGGAAGTGACTTTTTTACCTCAAAACAACAAGCAATGTTTGTCAGCAGCTGCATTTGTTCCATGAGGAAAAACAGATGGCATTCCAAGAAACACTTTTACAACAGATATGAATGTAATTACTAAATATTTAGGAAAGGCAATGCTAGGCTGTTCCCAGGGCTTCCCTTCCTCCAGGGCAAGCACTACCACAAAAATTCAGTGCTGCCCACTCCGCAGAGAGCGAGCACGGAATAACTTCATCCCAAAATACCCAAACCAGGAGTCAGTGTCTTTCCAGACCCGCTCCATTCAAGTCCCGGGAGACAAGTGTTACCGGGCACCCCAGACTGAACTGAGAGAAAAGCAAGAGGGAGCCCATGTGAAAACACACTTCCATTTCCTACCAACAATAAGTCATTTGTTTGTTTGTTTTTTAATGACTCAATTTAGTCCCTGGTGTTTTGTTGCGGGCTGCACCCTTTATCGTCCTGTCCAAGAAATAATGGAGTTGGGGCTAACTTGTATCCCCCACACCCAACTGGGCCTCAGCTGGGCTGTGCCAAGTTGAACATCATTCTTGGCTGCCTCTTTGCTGATGTGGATTCTGGTTCTCTGCACTGGACTTACCTAAGCACAGCTTCCCAATTCCTTACCATGGCAGAGAAGTTTAAAATAAATAAAATAATGATAATAAAAAAATCCCTGCCAGACAGACTCAGTGGCACAGCAAGCAAGCTAGGACAGGCTACAAGTCCTCAGCCTCCTACGCCAGCTAGTGCTGGGTGCTGAAGAGTGAAAAAGCAGGGCAGGAGGAAGGGGAGGGAACCTGCCAAGTTACCTCTTCTAACATTTGAGAACGAGCTCCAATGGATACGTCCAATTGACTTTAGCTCAACAGGGGGTTGCTTGGTCATACCTAAGAAAATCATTCAGGGATTCACCTCCCTGAAAAAAGCAGTCTAAAACAGAGTCGAGCTTCCTAGTTCTGCTGGGACTTTCTGTCAAGGCACTTTTCCAGGCAACTCCCTAACCAAAACAAAATCCAGACAGTGAGCAAGACTTTCCAGAGACCGTGGTCTCTACCAGTACAGAACAGATAAGTGACAGTGACTCAGCCGGAAGGGTTCACACCAACGGCATGCGCACCATACACACATACGAGGGACAGGCAGGCTTTACTCAAGTCACTCTGCGGCAACCAGCTCCTCTTAAGTGGCTCTAGAAGAACTTACTCTTGAAAAGTGAACCCATATTTGGAAAAGCGCTAATATCTAAGAAGGATAAACTATTACTGCAAACCAAGTAGCAAGTGAAACTTACAAAGTGGCAAACAAGTTCAAAGAAATACTCAAAGAATACCAGGTAACTGGGCTAATTTCTAACTTAAAGCCTGAGGCACTACGCTTCTTTCATTTCTAGTTACTGTAGTTTTTATCTTTTGATTTTGGATTACATGCTCAAAGTGAAGAAAGCCAAAAAATGCACGTGACACTCCAGACATATCGATCACAGCCTCGGCAGCTCCATCAGAGCACTCACTGATGCTCCAGCCCAGTAAGACCAGCGCGGGACTGCCGCTGTACGGGTACAACTTTTCCCAGGAGTGTCAGGCTTCCGGCTGCCGCACTGTGGTTTGGGAGGAACAGCCAATAGCCTGAAATGGAGCCCAGCCTTTCTCCAGCTCTACCAGAGAACAGCTCCGACCCTTGGCCAAGGCGCACACATGGCTAGCACACCCAAACTTGCTGACAGGCACCTATTAACTTGGGAACATTTGGAGTTCTAACCAAAGTCCACACGGAGCAGCTGTAAAGTAAGCTGAGCAAGGCGCTTCCTTCCTGGAAGCATTCCTCTAACAGTAGTAACACCTACCACCACAAACCAAGTATCTGCAGTGCCTCAAAACAGAGTGTTCTCACCAAAAAAGCACAACTAACCAGGCATTTTTTTTATATATCTATTACACATAAAGGTGCTTAACAAAATCGTTACTAGTTTGTATTTGGAGACAAGAAAACTTTTGATGTATTTGATAGTATTCGTTTGGCTTCTTCACTTAATCCAGCGTTCCAAAGTACATTTTACTACTGTCACATTGATGAGCCTTGAAGGCTGAACATCAACATAGTTTCATTGTTTTGTCAAGACTAATGATTTTATTGGAATACTTTGCTGTGAATGCGCACAGCTAACTCAGAACAGACACTACTGTAAGACCAAGGGGCCAGAACAGAACTTAAGATGCTGTGCCAAGAATATTCCACAGTTTAGTTAGCTGTTCATGTATAAGATATCAAAAGCTTGTGAATAAGACCACTTCCTAAAACAAAGTTTTCTGGAAATAGTCTATTCCCAGAAGAAAACCCAAACATCCTGGGTAATTTCAGCCATACCAGATCTTGTGAGCACAAGATTTGGGATTAATGTGCAACAGGAAAATGCGGTCAGCAGTGACTATTGTGTTATGCCCTGGGACAAGCTGAATTCTGGCTTGGCACGCTCACCGGTGAGCAAGCTTATCGTGCCATGGCCACGTCCACATCCGGCCTGTCTCAGACAGGGGATGACAAGAGCCATGGAGATCTCGCTCCACTCCAGTCATTTAGGAAAAGCTGACTGACTGCAGAGCAAAGCACAAGTGCTCTCACACCATCAGCCCCGCTCACTGGGGGCCAGGGGGAGCTCGGAGCTCACCCCGGGACCAGGCAGAGACACTGCCTCCGGTCACTCCCAGGCTGAGCAGGGAAGCAACTAGAAGGAATTTCCTAAGGCACCGCTCAGCCGTGGCTCACCGTGCTCTGCACACTGCCTGCCTGTGTGCCACCCCGGCCTGGCTCACCCACCCCGCTGCAGCCCTACGTCACCTACAGATCCTTCCTAAAGGAACTATAGCGCAGGCCGAGACAGTCGGCAACAGGAAGGCAAGTTCATGCAGAAATCCTGGCAGGAGCAGAACTGCATGTTAGCCCTGGATTTTGTTGCTGCTAGTGCTTGTCATGCCAGAGAGGAACACTGCAAGGATGCCGCAGGTCACCTTTTCAGCACAACTTCAGAAAGACAACCAGAATTACGATTATTTTTTTTCCAGACAGGTTTTGGAGCTATAACACTCCAAACTGCAGCTGTTCACAGCACAAGCTGGAACCAGCCGTACCCTCGTTTCCTCATTTACAAAAGTCAGTAAGTAAAAGCCTGCAGTGATTGATAAGCAGTGCTTTAAAAAAATGCAAACCACTGCGGTTTCACACATGACTCGGGAAGATTATTTAAGTAGTATCAGCCACAGCCAGCGTGAGGTCCCACAGATGTGACAGCTGTAGTGTACAGTAAATCTGCACACTTAGCTCTGTTACCAAGAACTTTTAGTACACCTAGAAGTATTGCAGTGAAGTCTTTATTTCTCCTTTCATACCAGAAAGAAAAAGCATTTCTATGCAGTGCACTTGGAAGTGATCCTATCTTCTCTGATACTGCATTTCCTATCTGTTGTCCCTTCATTAAAAGATCGGTTCACATACCCACTGGAATTCTTGGTATTTCTGAAGAGAAGTACTACCATGTTTTCAGACAAACACTACCAGATTTCAGACCTGCGTTCTGCAGCAAAGGCTTATGAGCAACAGAATAGCAAAGGTTCTGCCCCCTCCCTACCACACTTGTCAAACTCCTACAGCTGCTGGGGTTTTTCTGACAGGGACAATAGCCAGCAATTTACTTGGGATCAATAGCACACTAGTATGCAGTGCTTAGGAAAATAAGCAGTTTTACAGCAACAAACTAACCAATCTTAAAAAGTGTTGTTTTATCAGAGTTTATTACTTTAAATGCTTCATTATATGAGCTTTAGATAAATTTTTAGTACTCCTTTGATAAGCCCTACTACTCCTAACAGGCCCTGTACCCTTCACTGTGCACTCAACAAATGCTAACATTAATGTGACCTGACAGGATGTCACTCAGCCTCTCACAGAGGAAGAGAGAAGGTAACCATTATTAGCCAGATTACTTAAAAGTTAGTCTGAATCCATTTGGTCTGGTGCCAGAAGTCTACCAGCAGCTTCCCATTACCTTCCATACACTAGATAAAGAGTGGTTGTGAGATTGTGAGAAGCTGCCTATCACTAAGCTGTATTCAGAGTTCCAGCTCCAGCCTCTGCAGGGGCTTCTGTCAACTTCCTCCTCCCGCCCTGGGGACCCAGATGCCCTGTATGTCATGAAGTGTCAGTGTCAATCACTTATGGCCATCTCCCAAAAAATGCAATTGCCTCTACAGCTGAACCTGCAACCGCTGTCAGGTTTATCCAGTGACATTTTCTGCTTCTCCATTCAATGTTTACATTCCATTTACTTAGATGTAAATCACATTTAAGTGAAGAATATTCATCTTCCAGAATTAGAGCGCTGTAACTCCACGATCCACATGCTGTTTGCAGGCTTGTTGCGCACATGTCCTGGTGAAGGACACACAGCACTTCCCCCTTCTCCCTTCCACCTCCTTATTTCCCAAGACTAAGTTCAGCTTTCTGCTCCTATGACTATAAATTACTTTACCTTTATTACCACGGTCTTCACCCCAGGAGTTTTCCACTCTCCATTTTTCAAATGCTTCTTCTTGCCCATCCTGTGACAAAAGAAGTCGGTGGCTATTCAGTAGTGAAGGACCACATGAGTTTACAGCAGCCAACCCTTCCAAACCTAAATTCAGCACCAGCGAGTCGCAGAGCTCCACTCCCAAAAGCCTACAGGCATTGGCAAGTTTTGGACAATGGTTTCTTGCTAACTGTGGGAGAAATGTAACTTTCTAAAATACCTGCCTGCCCACTTGCATAACATATGAGGAAATGTGGTCAAGAAAAGGGCCTGCAATAAATATTTATTTCAACTAGGAACCTGAAATGGAACTAAATTCAAGTTTGGACTTAACTGACAGGCCGAATTTATGCAGCCTTCCCTTTCTCACCTGTCGAGGCACAGGGGCCTTCTGAAATGCAGGATGCACAGCTTGCTGCACCGAGGGATCAGGGGAGAGGAACGAGGGCAGTGAAGCAGCCACAATGATTTGGAACAGCATTCGTAAGAGCAAGTGCAAATGCTTGAACCTAGCTGAAGGATACAGCTCCAGGTCAGGTGCTTTGAACAAAATACAAGGCTTCTAATGAGCCTGAAGGACATTTGACTTCACGCTCAGAAGTGTGCAGTGTTCTCGCCTGCACTGCACGTATCTGGAGTCTGGTTCAAATCTGCCACGTAAATAAAAGCACTGAAAACACTACTGAAAAAAGCACTTCCCAGGCTTGCGCCACAGAGCACAGGGTTGCTTCCTTCAAGCAGCCTCTCATGAGGAAACAGCAGGTCCCTTGAGGAACTAAAGCATAATTATTCTTTCACTACTAAAATATTTAATACAAAAAACTAACCTGCAAAACACCCCATAAATCCATTTTTAGTATTCAATGGAATATTGTTGTATTGCTTCTATTCGCACTTTAAAAATACAGACAGTCCTTAAAATGCAACACTCAAGAGCTACCAGACTAAGGATAAGTCAACTCCTGATGCTGTCAGACAGAAACTGGGATAAACACGTTTATGTACATTAAGTTTTTTTAACCAAAAGGTGCATTTAATCCACAGCAATTTTTTACGTTGTAAAATTGTAATAGGATTTTTTAAATCTTCAAAGCCTTTTTATAAAGTAGGTAAATCCAAAATATTACATTTTACAACTCAGTTTATCAAAGCTCCTTTAGCTTGAGTTAAGATTTAATATAAGACAACATGTTCAAACAAACAGTAGAAACAACTTAGTCCATTTTGAAAAGCCTCTAAATGCTGAACTTGTTCTAGCATAATTTCTTTCAAATTCTCTTGATTTTAGAGATACCATCCATCATACACTGACCTTGTACACATCCTTTTTTTTTTTTGAGAAATCAGGTCACATTTGATCACATTTTATGCAACTATACATTTAGGCATGCAAAAGCATTAATTTAAAAATATAGACCATAGACTGTAGCTGCCAGTGAAGTGCAGCCAGTAAGCTGCTACAGCCAGTACAAATGTACACACTGCAATCATGAATAGATAAATAGGTTTTAAACACTAAAAAAAGTATCACTTTAAATATCTAACTAAAAAACAATGAGAATTTTCAATATGTGTTCATGCAGTCTGATACACAAAATAGAAGCATTAAGAGCTCAGAACACAACAGGAAAAAAGCTATATGGAGTTGTAAAAAGTAACTCAAAAATTCTTATGACTCAGCAGCCCCATCGCAAGCCCTCAAACTTCAGAGCTCAAGCAAACTTTTTCAGTTATACACAAGCTGTTATTTCTGAAGCCAAGGTCACATTGGACAGGAAGAGATCACTTCAAAGAAACTTTAATAATGACAACTTCTGGAAATAAATGGAAAACATCAACATCTCAGATAACCGAGTTGTAAATTTTCACATGGTTCTTTTTACTTCATGTGTGCTTTGTTATACTGCCAGGAGCAGATTTAGTAGTACATTCATCTCAGCCTACTGTCTGCCACAGAGCTATTTTGGACAGCATTTTCCTTCCCTAATTATGAGTAGGGCAGAGAGGTCACATGCCAGTGAGCTGCAGGAGGTTACCACTGTTGCAAAGTGCCTCCTACTGGCACTTTAACAGGAGCTTCACACTGTAAAACATAGCCTGGACTGTCCCATGCAATGGGCTAGGGTAGGAAATAACCAGCCACCGTACCAGATTTCTTGCTCAGCAAGACAGATCAGAATCTGTATTTTAAAAAAATCAGTTAACATAGGTTTTCTGGTATCTTAAAAGTAGAAGCCGACTTTCTTTTCCCTTTCCCCAGTAAAAGTTTGTGGGCAGAAGCAAAAAAGCCCTTAATTTGTCCAAAATTCTTCCCTCCTTGTTTAAATATTTATAGTTCTGAACACTCAGACACAAACAACACGGTGAGAATAGACAGCCCAGGCCTCGTGCACCAGCACATTGCAGCACCCACACTGAACTCCAGCAGAACAGCTTCTGTGAACCAGCCCAGAACACAAACAAGCTGCCAGAACAACCAAATACATCCGTACAAGCACCAGAACTTTGGGAAGGAGCCTCTACCTTCTCGGTGACAGCCGTCAGGACCATGGCATGGGTCATCATTGATTCTCCAAAGATTAATCGCTCCGCTTTGTTCATGTTCTTGACAGACACACCAAACACCAGCTCATGATTAAATCTAATGGAAAGCCACATAAGCCGTATCAAAAAGGATGCCGGGAGGATTCTCACAAGTAAACCAGGTAACCAGCAGCCTGCACTGTGCCAGGAACCACTGTGCAGGTGTGTAAGTTCAAGTATTTTTAGTGTCAGAATAAATGCAAACACTCATGCCTTTAGGAGTTTCTCTCACCAGATACCAGACAATCCAAATGAGTAATATTGCTCGCAGTGCATCTTAAAAGGATTAAGATTTTAGCTAACAAGCATGGGGGGGAAAAAGCCAAAACCCATTTCTGCTGCCGCTCAATTAATCACTTAAATATACTCTTTTTGGGTATATAATCCAAAGTATAGACAAATTAGTTTCTTAAGCAGTCAAAGCATGGTTTATGTCCTAGCCAAGCATCCCAAATGGTATTCTGTTTTGATTTTCTACTTACATATTCATGTCATTGATTCCCAGCTTGCCATAGAAGTGCTTTGCAACATCGCAGCCAAACCACACAGCCTACAAGCAGAAGAAAGAGTCACATCTAGGCCCCATCCCAGCGAGTTTTACATCACAGAGTTGCACCACGTCACCTCTGAAGAGAAACCACACAAACCTCGCCATTCTTAATAGACGCTGCAGCTAATTTTTTCAAGACATCAACAGGCTGGTTGTTGTAGAGCGTTTTCCTCCCTCCTACCATGTTGGACAGGTACTCCACGGTGTACAGCCTGTTGTATGGGTTCTGAGGTCGAGGATCATTCACTAGACAAATCTGCCAAAAATCAAGATGTGCAACTTAACTGAAGTCTTTAAGAACTGAATCTAGACGGATTTCAGAGAAGTGCTTTTGTCCCAGCTAGCTGTCTGCCCATTACCAAACTAACCGCTTGGCTGAAATACCAGGTTTAAGGGGTTTTTTTATTTGTTTTCTGGTTTATAAGTTCCTGTCATAACTGTGGCATAGCAGCTTCTCATGTTATCCTTGGTCTCTAATGGCCATCTTGGGCATTTTACAACTGATCTGATCATTACGTATTTTATCATTACAAAATCATCATGGAAGCGCAATGCAAGACCACAGCTAATTGAAGGGCAGAGCACAATCAGGAGAACGGGGACAATAAACACAGGGCCTTCTTCAACCTGTGGGAGTGGTTCCCCTCTCACTTGGTGCCGCTGCAGGGGTGGGCAGTACGCTTGCAACAGCAGAAAATAAGTGGCTTAACATTAAAAAAAAGTCTCAGAAGGCTACTGCCTCTCAGCATTCCCAACCTTGTCCTCCATGTTGAAGTAAGGCTTCACATGCTCATTGTAGAACTGGACTGGTGTCATAGAGCCATATTTGTGGTAGTTCTTGTCCTTATCCCGGAACTCCCAGCAGAAGGTCTCTGGAGGGCTGCCCAGGCAAGTGCTCACTATTCTGAATACCTGCCCAGAAAAGCAAACAGCTGTGAACTTGCTGGAGCACAGAGGTGGGCCTCTCCTACCACAGCACTGCCACTGATGAACGCATTTCTCCATATCAGAACCAACTGGGGAAATGGGATCTTAGCAGCCACCTTTGAAGAACATGAATAAATGTACATGCACGAATTATTTGCATTCAGCACTGGAAACCTGGGTGTTTCAACAGTTCAAAGCCAATCTGAGAGGCCACAGAAAATCAGCAGAATCTCTCTCCATTGTCACACTATGTTCTCAAGTTAATCATCAGACAAAACAGAAGCGTAAGGTTGAACATATAAATTCCAGGTTATGCTAGGAATGCAGCAGCCAAAAGCAAAAGCCAATACACTGCCCAGTCCCATTCCAGTACTTCACAAGTAATTCTGAAACTACTCCAACAAGATACTTCCCCAGTGCAAGAGACACTTTATCAGACTGATTCAAGAAAGGCTTAAGCATTCAGCATCACCTGGTGGTCTGCCCCATACAGAGACAAACCAGCCCTTCTAACATGCATACAGCAAAGCATTTTATCCCAGTGTTTCCCTGGTACTAATCCCTTTTTTCCTGTAACGTTCATTTGGATTTCAAAGATGGGCCTTTGCATCTTTTCAAAACCCTAGAATAATCTTCTCATCTGTTTTAATACATTTAACAATGTCTCAGTTTAGGGTTAAGCTGGCAGTTTATGTAATTTAATTCAAGATCCCTGTCTGCTGACTGCAGCATCCCTTGCAGCTGGCAGCTTGCTCTTGATTTTTAGCACAAAAAGTTGACCAGATGAAGTCATCAGCCTCCCTATAAATCAGAGGGAGATTTAAGAATCACTACCGTCCTTTCTTATAGGGCTTATGATAAAATGTAACTCACAGGCACTGTAACCAGATGCCTGTCTCCAGGGATATTTAGCAGGACCTGCCACAGGTACCCTGGGGACAGAGAATTCAATTGTATTTAAACAGGTTTGACCCTGGTCTACTTCAGCTCTGTCCATGTCTTGGGCACAAGAGAAGTCTTTTCCTTGCAAGGAACAAACAGGTTATCTAAAATAAGAGAAGGGGGAGTCAAATCTCAACTGCACTTCCTGCACTAGGATCCAATGCCCGTGGTTCATGCCGGTTTTCCGAGTCTGTCAGCCTTCACACTTCCCTCTCACTGACTTTTCACAGGAGAGGAGACAGAAAACCTTCCCCAAACCTGATTTCCTCTTTCTGGAGCTACTTGAGCTGATTGATACAAAACCTAAAGCTCCGTAAGAACTAGCTCTGTGCTAGCGGGCGCTTTGTGCTGATGGCAAAAGGAATGCAGTGTTCATGCTAAGTAACACTATTTGGCTGTGCACAAAATACAAATAAAGGTATTCTTGCTCCAAGGATATTAAGGAAACAAGCGAAGTAGTTAATTATGGGTTGAAACAAGGGTGTAGGCTTAATGTTTTTACTGGAGGAACTCAAACATTTATTTCTCAATAAATATGTTAAAAAGTAAATGTAAAGCCCTGAACTAGTATAAATATTTAATTTTGTACACACTGCACAAAAGGTATAATTTGCTGTGGATACACCCATATTACCTCAGATAACCCCAAGTGGTGAGAGATGAGGCTATAAAAACAGAACAAGTAAGAAAAATGCCTAAAAAGGTGAGCAAGGAGCAAGCAGGCTCTGGAAGGAAACTGATGGAGACAGAAGTCTCAAGCTAACAGAGGCAGCTGAGCCTGGGAATGGCCTCCCTCAATTGTTTTGCCACCACACCCGTCATAAGCCATCTCGTAGTATCTCACAAGCTTCCTCTATCAATAAATAAGGAGACATATTTAAGCTAAAAGGTGACTTCTATCACTACAGCGACAACTAGAACCAAGATAAGGCAAAGATACAGTGGCTTGTGCTAAAAACCAAAATGAACAAGAAGGGGAAAAGAAGGACACTCCTGATAAGGACGAGTCTACAAAGGAGAACAGTAAAGGAAGAAAAATTCAATCACATGCGCTGCAGTGATTCCAACTTCTGACCTGCTGTGCACTGGTTTGATAAGAAGAATGTTTATACAGTTCTGGAGTGAATATTTAGTCTTGTGTTCCAGTGCAACTGCCCCATTTTAGCTAGAGCGCTGCCTCCCAAGCGTGAGCAAACGAAGATTTGCTATGCAAATAAAACTGCCCAGAACAAACCCAAGTTCTGCTTTGCCACATACAAAAATAGATACAGTGCCACTTATTACCTATAAAGGCATGAAATAAAAGAATGGTCTCAAACCTTTACAACTGTTTTTAAAGTATACAAGACAGGTGCAATTGCACATTTCAGCTACAATGTTTATTGAAAGTAAACCCACTTAAAATTGCAAACCACTGTTACCACTGCAAGAGGAAATACTGTGTTAACTGCAGAGAATTAAGCACAACCTTTTTACACAACAAAAATATTGCAATCAGTTAATGAGCCTTTAATACTGGTTCCAGGATCCCTTGTCAGAGGGCAAGAGGCTCTAAACAAACAAAGAGACATTTTGCAGTGACCTTTATGTCATTGCCCTAAAAACGAACATCTCTAGGGCGCTTTTGATGTCTGCTTTAAAATCCTCCAAGGGCTTTTGGACACACACTGCATGCAAGTTCCATTAATGCGCTTTTGAGCCAAGTGCTGATTGGCAACATACTGGGGTTGCACAGAATTACTGTTGATCTTAAGGTGTACACTTTAGAAGTTTTAGTTTCAATGATATAACCCGCAGAACACAAATCAAGTTTTCATTTTTAATCTAATCTTGGATAAAGAGGCTACAGATTTTTTATATGAAGTGCAAAAATGAATTTCCAAAACCCAAACCAACACATTAATCAATATTTGCCTATTAGTGGAACTGACTGAAGCGTTACAGAAATAGTCCAAGGTAGGTTCTGCCTAATACTGATGTTTACTGGTTGGCAGAAGAACTAACACACATAACCAAAACATTTGATTTCTTGTGCCATCTAGTAACAGGTATTAGAACCAAGGGGTCACTTTGCATTGAATGTTTGAGAAACAAATGAAATGTATACTTTCTTTAAGATGTATGCACTTGGTCAAACTAACACAGCCTGAACTTTAAAAATTGCTTTTGGCTATTTAAGAATCAAGTATGAGAACTACCGAGTAAGAAAAATTACGTGTGCCACTGTCATTCAGCATGACCAGACAGAGAGCCAGCCACTGCACACACGCTGCCTGCTACAGACTCATTCAATTTGATTTCGAGTTAATTCACACAGCCAGAGTAGATGCTGCAGTTCCTTTCTCTGCTGCTGCCCAGTATCAGACCACAGCTGGATTCAGCCTCGTGTTCAGCTCACATCTTTTCCATAACACAGAGAACTCCCTTTTGTTGTCCTTCCCTGCTCTCTTGTGGGGAATTTCTGCAACAACACTTGTGCTATAAGATTTTACATTCAAAGCCATCAGAATGCAGTTTTCGACCTGCCTTTTTCCTACTATTTATAAAAGCCTGCTAGGCCACCATTTTGATCTCTTCTAGAGATACAAAATTCTGCTTTCCTACAGAAAGGGGTAAATGTCTCCATAAAATGTCATACTTCTGGAATCTGTAAATTCAAGATACTTGTCTGCAAGTATTAGAAAACCCCAGAATGCGATAAACAAGCCACTTCAAAAAAATTCACTT
The DNA here is from genome assembly GCA_013398295.1 of Chionis minor. NCBI lineage: Eukaryota > Metazoa > Chordata > Aves > Charadriiformes > Chionidae > Chionis > Chionis minor. The sequence goes on along the minus strand of VZSF01010599.1, from coordinate 16,716 downwards.
GAAAACCTCCAAGCACACAGTCATACAAAATATTCCTGAAGAGGCAAACAAAAGGCATCTGTTGTGGCTGATCCAATGGCTATGGAACAAGACTAAGCAAGAATTCTCATCCATTCTAGCCTCGTGTTCCAAGAAGATTCATATCACACAAGTATATTTACCTCTTCTATCATCATGTCCATTGCAGCACAAAGTTCTCCTTTCATTGTTCCACTTTCCACCATATTTCTTAGTCGCAAGCAGTATTCTCTCATCTGTTTAAAGATAAAGTCATTTTATAAGGGTATGAAAGGTGCCACCTAATCAGTTTCCAGGACTTCCTATCTGGTTGTTTCAAGCACCTATTTTACTCTTCATAACATGTTTTCAAAATGAAGGAAGGCTTTGTTAGATATTGAGTCTTTAAAAAAATCAAGATAATCAAACGATTTAAAAGTAAAGTATCACCAAAAAAATCAGAAATTGACAGTTGCAACTCAGTTACTATTTTCCAACCATTGATTTGAAGCTTACAACCATCAGCCCTTCTTAATGCTCAACTTCTCTTGGTTCCACAACTGATGCTGCAACATCCATATGCATCACCACCTCTGTGACTCAGAGAACAGACTGTCTGCATACTGTAAAATTTATTTTGCAATTCTAATGCATAATTGATCTCTTGGTTGCTAAAAAGAATGAAGCATTTCCCCACTGCATGCAGAAGTGCAGTAAGAAGAGCACATGCTTCCCATTACTGTCACCATCCATAAGGCCAGGAACAGTGAGTGGGGCTCCCTCAAGACCAGCTGGTTTGTAATATTCAAGACTAGAATAACATTAACACTGTTCATTATGTCTAAGCTCATTGCAGCACATAGTTTACATTTTTTATGTGGATTTCAGCAGGCAATTTTCCCTAAGGATGTAGCATATGAACTGGAAAAAAATAATCAAGCCCTACCGTAAAAAAAAAAGCTTTAATTGCCTTTTCACCTAGCTACTTACACTAGCATCCTCCCAGATGAATTAATTTCTGTAGTTCAGGGAGCAAGCTTACACCTTCCTTCAAAGCTGCACACTTCTATACTGAAAGCTGATTTTTAAGCTTCAGTATTTTGAAAATACTCTTTAATCTTTTCCATCAAATGTTGTAGTAAAGTCTAGAAACCTTGACATACTGGTAGATGAAAATATTGACGGGGCAGAAAAGAATCACCGTGATGCCAAGTGCTAGTTCTGCAGAAACAGACTATCAGCCACACGTCAAGAATTAACTTCTTGGAAATTTGAGTATTAGGAACAATCGCTACTAAAACCATGTGAGGTACCTTCAAGCTACTGAAGCCTGGCAATGGCCATCTTCCATAAACACACTTTCCTGCTCCATATTTCAAGATTAACATCAGACTTTGCTAAGATTTTAGGCTGCTTTTTGAATAAAAGCAAGTTAAGTTGCTGAGATGCGCTCAGGACTTTCCTCAATAAAGAGAAATGAAAGTAGGAACATTTGGAGCAGGGTCATCCCCATCCCCTCCCCTTAATTGTATCACCTAAATCAATTTTACCTTATGATTCAGGATCTCATTCATCCTTCTAGTAGCCTCCGTGGTATGAGATTCTGGGAAGTATTTCTTGGGGACAACACCATACTTTTCTAAAATAAAGTAATAAAACTATGGGTTAACAATTGTCTTTGACACAGTAGATGCTAGTGCTTCCACTTATACCCATAAAAAAGCTAAATATAGTTGGGGTTTGTGCAGAGATTATAATTGAAAGTCTCTTAATTAAAGGTTACAAGTATTTAAAGTTTAAATTTTAATTTCTGACTGAACCTTGATCTCTGCTCTGCATTCCATGGGGACCCCAGAAGGTGGAATCCCTGAATGGCTCAGTATCATTTAATTCGACACTTAAGAGTTGCAAATTAATTAGTGCTTTTTAAGAAGCAGTTTTCACCAGAAAAAAAAAAGATTACTTGAAAATTAAGCTCCTGAAATATATTCAGAAGAACTGGGCCTCTTCTGAATTATTACATGTATTTTACCTAAGGTTAAGTGACCAACTTCCCAGTCTCCTTTCCTCCTCAACATTTATAAAACACTAACAACAACAGCTCCATTCTTCCTACATTACAGTACCAACCAAAGATCACACCCTGCAAGGCTCTGGGTGTAACACCAGCATCCAAAATCTTCTCTGCCCTGATTAAATATTTATAACAATTGGATGGGAAAAAAAAAAGTAACCTCCGGGCTTCAAAGAAACAAATTCCTTTTGTGATTCTAAACTTGCATTACTTGCTTGTTGATTTACAAATGTGTCACATTGTTTCACAATACAAATGAAAACAAATGCTAGGTAATTCAGACATGGAGAACTATCTCCTTAATCACTCTAAGGAAGATCCCACTTAAGCTGGATCTCTGCAAGACCAGCATGGCCACATTCCACATCATTTCCCTCTCACTGATCTTTATACCATCTTTCTTCAGGCTGCAACTCTGTAAGCAGTTTTGCTTCTGCCTTGTAGACACACTCCAGTCTAGCCAAGTTTTCCTTCCTTACCATGTGCCCTAAAAATTGTATACATGGATATAAATAAACAACGTCGAGTTGATGACTGAATTAAAAGGGGATTGAACCTTTTTATTAATGGACAATCTAGGGTATCTAATTACTTCTGTTATTCTTCTGAGCTTTTATCATCAGCAGCAATATGATAAAGTGGAGAATCACAGACAACATTTAAGCCAAATATTTATAAACTGGCATGAAAAAGGTCGTTGATTAAAAAAAGATAGTGGCTAACAGCATCATGTTCCTTAGCAAACTCCCGATTTCTCAACCTCAATTTCTTCTTCTATTTCATCATGCTTTGAAGCAGCATCCAGTGTCAGGAAAGGCTCATAGGGACCAATTCTCTTACCAATAATGTTAACCAACATATCCCACTGTCCACCATCATTCGTGGGGTTGGTGAGCAGGAACTGGATCAGCCTTCCTTCCACAGGCTCCTTTTTCTGAGCTGTTTCCACAAAGGCATTTAAAAAGTAGTAACAACGTTCAACCTGGAATGGACAGAGAGGAAAAACAGGTATTTCAATTGTGACATTGTGCATTAATTCATTCCTGAATATTCAGTGCTTTGGAAGTCCTAACTAGATGAAGCTATTTTCCCCTCTAGCATTCTAGGGCTTATCCTATAAACTTATTTCTGTCAGAGATCAAATATTTAGGGGTGAGTTAGCACAGAGCTTGAGGGTTGGGGAACAGGAAATGTGAAACAGAAGTTACGCAATGAAGCCTGGCCTAAACTAGTACTAGATTTTCTCGATTTCCCTTAGGGGAAAAAAGCAGGCTCACAGCTCAGTACGCCACAAACACGACTGAAACCTCAACAGAAAGTTACAGTCACGTTTCCCCTGAGCCTCCTACAAGTAACGTTTGAAACACGCACAACACTTGAAAGATGATTTTTACTATTCCAAAACATTAACATCTTGACAACCTTCTTCTCAAGCTGGAAGTTGCTCTTTGCTTGACCCACATTAAAAATACATGTTTAAAGAACTTTTGAAGTTTCTACTCATGTATGTTTTCTACCTGGATTGTTAAAATAATCCAGCCTAAAAGAAATTCTGTCCCAATACTACTACCCGATTGCATCGGCTGTCCTAGCGCAACCTATGACCTGTACTGCTGCTGTACCTTATCCCAGAAAAAGAGATACGACTGGCTGAATTCGAACTCTTCGATGTTGTATTTCTTCATGAAAGGAAGACGCATTGCATTGAGACAGGAAAAGATCCAACATCTCCCTGAGAGATCAAAGGAACAGGAATTAAACTGGAATGTTTAAGCGCTACATGAGAATTTTTTTTTTTTTAAACACAAGATCCATGACACCATTCCACCTCAAGCCTTTGGTTCTGGCTGGGATTGTAAAATACAAAAGAGCTCCTTAGAAGTTCAGAAATCTTTTATTGTGAATGCAGGTCTCTCACCTGATTTTTATCTTACGCTATAGAGAAGGGAAAACAGGCAATTCCTGCAAGTGCAAAGACTGTTACTAACTCAAGAGGATGCTGCAGGGATTCAGCTTTGCTCAGAGCCCAACGAGAGGCCATCGGAGGCGGCCGTCGCTCCTGCAGCACCGTAAGCATGACATCACTCACTCCCCCAACGCCATCACCCCTCCTCGCCGCCACCACCACCACCCCCCCCTTACCAGAGTTCTTCTGGTTGGTGACGGGCTTGCCCTCGGCGGGCACGGCGTGCTGGAAGACCTGCACCGTGTCCTGCACCACCTGCCGCTGCAAGCACACCTCCAGCGGGTCGTTGCACGTCGCCACATTCTGGGCCAGCAGGAACTGGGGCTCGGCCCGCAGCCGGCGGCTGAAGGCAGCAGCCTTCTCCGTGCTCAGCCCTGGGCGGGGGGGGACGACGAGGGGCAGCCATCACCCCCCGCCCCCTCCCCCAGTCACCGAC
>VZSF01010599.1:0-11998 GCA_013398295.1 Chionis minor | reverse complement strand
CCCACGGCTGAGGTAACGGTGTGCCCGCCCCTCACGGACAGTCCCCCCCCCGCCACACTCAGGCCGTTGCCCCGGTAACGGCCGGGGCCCCGCCCCTCACCGCGGGCGTTCATGGCACCGAGCTGCACGAGCTCCCGAAACGGAAAGCGCCGCTTGACGGCGGAAGCGGCTCTTATAGCCCCGGCACCGGAAGCAGGAAGCGGGGCCCACACGGCGTGGGGGGGGGCGGACGGCGGACGGCGCCCCGCGAGGGACAAGCTTGCGGCCTCGGCGGCCGGGTCCGGGCGGGGCCTCCATCCGCCCCGCCCCCGGTTCGAGAACGTTCGGCGGCAGCGCCCGCCCCGAGGAGCCGCAGTGGCGGCGGCTGCGTGTGGACCGGGTCCCCGCCGCTCCGGGCGGCCACGGGCACCGTGTGAGCATCCCCGTCCCGTGGTGTCACCCCCCGCTCCGCGCTGGGCGGGGGGACATGGAGGCCCTCGGCATGGCGGTGTCGAGGCCGGACGCGGGGCGTGTGGGCTGGCGCCAACGTGGCCCAGTGACGGCCCTCCCGGAGCCCTGGGGAGCGTCAAGGACGCGCTGCGGCGCCTTCCTGTTGAGCAACAGCCCTGCGCCTCCACGGAGCGCCCCCGCGCACGCAGGCTTGGATTGATTTATAGCATGTGGCGTTTATTGATGGGATTAGTAATGTACCGTTCCGAGACACGGTGAGGTCTTGAAAAGCTTGCCAGGACCTTGAGAAAAATGCTTGAGTGGTGTGTTCGTTGGGGGCAAGGAGGAGAGTTTCCTGCCATCGCGGTGCTGGAGCACTCACTGAATGGCTCAAGTTGGAAAGGACTGTAAAGACCACCCAGTGCCACCCCCTGCCCTGGGCAGGGACACCTCCCACCAAACCAGGTTGCTTCAAGCCCCGTCTAGCCTGGCCTTGAACCTCCAGGGATGGGGCAGCCACAGCTGCTCTGGGCAACCTGCCCCAGGGGCTCACCACCCTCACAGCAAAGAATTTCTAATCTAAACCTTCCCTCTTGCAGTTTAAAAGCGTCACCCGTCATCCTGTCATTCATGTTGAAATTTTCATCAAGCGCTTGGGGCGGCCCCAAGCCCTGGGGTCTGCTCTCAGCCACGGGAGACAGGAGGCGCAGTGACACTGCTAAGTCCCCGTGAGCTGTCACCGTAGCCAAAAGAAGCCGACATGCCCATAGGATTACCGGGAATGGCAGCCAGGTGGGTGGCCACCACCCCTAACACCCTGTGGAATGGCACTTTGGAAGGGCTGAGACAGTGACTGCCGGCTCAACACCTGACTTTAATTGTGCATCAACGTCACGATCTGTAGCAACCCGGTATGGATCCCTCTACGGACCGATGGACGACCCGCGTGCCTGATGGCACGTGCGTACCTTTTAGGAATAAGCATAGAGGGCAAGATCTGGCAACAGCTCAGGCAGCCCACCCACCATGGCGGTGCTCTAAGCAGTAGGTTAGAATGAACAGACACAAAGACCCACTTATATTTTGAAAAGACCATATAAACTTGAGCCAAAACACTTGTTTCAGTGCTTTATGTCATCATCTCACACAAGGGCTTATGTTCTGCCACTAGAAATGATGTTTTCTGGGTGTGCACGTGAGCCTTGTGGTCTTTACCTGCAGCAAAATGAAATGAAAAATGACCTATTGTGAAAAAAAACAAGTGAGTTGAATTCCCCTGGGCTGCTTTCAGCTCCAGAAAGCTTTCAGCAGGCTGGGGGATACGCTGTTAGGTTTGTTCCCCGCTGCCTTCACACAGGCCCAGCCACGCAGAGTTACTGAGCGCTCGTTCTGGCCTGGCTGGGGTGTATCGAGCGCTCTTTTGTTCCCCAGGTTCTACCAAGGCTTCAGGAAGGGGGTTCGTTTGGAAGCTGCATCAATCAGCAGTCAAATACTTACAGCGCTGTTTCTCTTGATCTTTTGAAGCACTGAAAATAAAGAAACAGTCTTGTTATCTTCTGTGTTTGCTGGCCGTAGGGATATTTTTACAAATACCTCAGAAGTGCCTAAAGCCTTCCACCCTAAGATATGTAATATTGGATTTATCTACTGGTAATTCTAAAGCAGGAGGTAGTACATAGCAGTTCACTAACAGAGGAAAGCAACACTACGAAGTAGCATAGAAGAAGTTAACAAAGCTTTTCCATGGGGCATTGCAGCAAAACAGTATTAATTTTTTCCTAAGAAACTAGAGCTTTCCGTACCTTAAAAATTGTATCTTTTCGAGCCACAATTCCAAAAACTACTGTTACTGTAACCACCACGGCAGCAGCAATAACAGCCTCCTTGGGAAAAACAGGTTTTTTATCTGCCAAGAGGGAGAGGAGGTTGAATATGCGACAGATTGGTACAGTCATATAAAACAGAACATTTCACAGAACTGCAGAAAGACTTATTTCTTTTCCCATGGCTGTCACTGCTGATTGGAACCGTTGCGCTCTCTGCTGTCCGCGGACTGTGTGGCTCCGTCCCCTGGAAAGGAAGGAGCCAAGCCTGTATTTTAGCGAACTGAAGGAAGAATTGAAATGTCAGTCCATGAAGAAGATCCCCAAGGCATTCTTACGTATGGAATTAAGGGTGTCCAGCTCTGTCACTGACACAGCTAACGATGCTTTCCTCCCTGAGAGTGCAGAAATGCGGGGGGCCCAGACAGTGGGTGGGAAATGGGTGGCTGGTGGGTCACCTCCCCTTGTATCACCTGTCCAAGACCTGAGCATCCAGCCCCTGTGAAGCCTCCACCTCCCTGTTGTCCACTTGTAGTCACAAGTCTGTGACCTGTAGTCATCTGTGACTTGTAGTCGCTCCCTGTTGCAGTCACTTCTGGAGGACAACTACTCTGTCTTGCCTTAAGTGGCTCTTTCAGCATGGTGGAATACTATGGTTGGAGTAAGAAGGTTCAAGTAAGACCTAAGGTGCTTTAAACCCCAATTGCATGTGCCCTGTCAGCGTGGGAAGTGAGACAGTGGGATGAGCCCGCCGCAGGTCACACTTGCCAAATGGCTTTGAATAACAGGTAGAGCAGGAAAGGCCCTTCCTGGGGCTGTGGTCCCAGGCACGGGTACGAGGAGAGCTCCTTGCTGTTGCTGTACCCTCAGAAGTTAATGTGGAGAATTTACCACATTCCATTTACATTTCTTAATATAAGTGGATTGCTATAATTATAAAAGAGAACGGAGAGTTATTTGTAAAGCTTATTGTTTGGCAGCAGCCTTGTTACCTTCAACTGTCAGGTGGAAATCCTTGCTCCCCTCTCCCAAAATAGATGTCACCCTGCAGGTGTAGGTCCCGTTGTCAGACTTCTGTACTTGTGTGATGGAAAGCTGAAAGACCTCGCTATTGTGGTACACCTGGTAACGGTTTTGCTCTAAGGTCAAGGTGTTGTTGTTCTTATACCAAGTTGCTTGGGCTTGAGGGTTGGATTTGATGTCGCAGGACAGAGTCACGTCCTTCTCTTCTTCAACCTGGAGGGACTCTTCTCCAGTCAGCTTGGGAGGAACTGTTCACAGTAATGCAGTTCAACAGGTCATTAATAACGCTGCTCACCATTTAACACAAAATAAGCTCCCTTTACACATCCCTTGTGCAGTGGTGTAACACATCACGATTGTGCAGCCTTTCACAATCGCTGGGAATAAGCAGGGCAATCGGTGGCAGAGAGAGTCACTCCCGCGACGCCTCTGCCCTGACTTGTATCCTAGGTGGAGGCAGGGACATATCCAGAACACCTTACTTAAGGGCCCACCCACCCCCTATAAAAGAGGCATTAGATCAGGCCATAAGCAGCACTGTGGAGAGGGAGTGTCTTATCATGTCAGTTTATCTCCTAAATGCATTTTTTCTCAGTGAAGGCAGCGTACAAGGGTGCAAAACACCCCGCCTTCAGCTAGCGCCCAGACACTAAGGTGCTCATCCCCTGATTCCGTCCCACCCCGGCCGTTCTGCACAGATATCTACCACTGCGACTCACACTGCACATCCAGGGTCACAGACACCTGGACAGACTTGTCCCGTGCCAGCTTGCACGTGAAGGTGACTCCATTGTCGGACACAGAGACTGGGGATATGCAGATGTTACTGATGTTCACTTTATTCCCATCTTTCAGATCCACTTGCCCATCTCCTCGGTACCAGAGCAGCTCCTCAGCCTGGCTGCTGTTCTGTACTAGGCAGGAGAGCGAGACGGGAGGACCAGGCATTGTAGTCAAGGAGAAGTCAGCAGGCTGGTTGTTTACAGACAGTTCCAAAGCTGCAAACGAAGGAGAATGATGGCAATAAGCACCCTAAGCTGTACCCTTCCCACAAAAGCTGCCCTGCTAGCTTCTCCAGGCCCTCCACCTTGGAGGAGGGACTGAGAGTTTCAGGCTTCAGCCTAGCAGCTGTTTTCAGGCGGGAATTGAGTTTTTGAGACAAGAAGTTGTCTTCACAGTTATTTAAAATCGAAGTCGGGCTTTTGCAACTGCCTGCAAGAGCGCCAAAGCCTGACCTGTGATAACGAAACGTCTGAAAACCAGCAGTGACCATGTAACACAGGCAGCCGTGTGCACCGTGTAACACAGGATGGGTCATCCCCATCCTGCCAGTCTTGCTCATGCTCCTGCTGCAAATCGCCATTGCAGTGTGCCTGTGCACTCCCGCTTTGTGCTGAGGGTTTGACACGTTGACCCGTTGGCACTGAATGCGCTTAAGAATATAAAGGAGTTAATCAGCCCCTCGGCTGTACCCCGGCCAGTCCGAGTCCGGCTGTTGAAGAATTGCAGTTTGTCTGACACACAAACCTCAGGATTTATTAAACGAAGAACCAGTATGGGAAATAAATTTTTGTAACGAGCTGAACCTCGCTTCTGTAGCCTGTGTCAGATTAATGGACTAAAAATACAGCTCAGAATATGAAGGCACTATGGTCCTGTGAATATAAAAGTTTGAAGCTCCCTGTCTTTTCCCTGGTGTTCCCAGGTGGCCGAAGCTATCGCACTTTTCACTTCTTGGAGCAGGTTTGAAAACAGTGGTCTTGTCATCCTTGTGCAGCTGCTCCAATAACATTGGAAAACACTGAAGCTTCCTCATTCCCTTCTCTGCTACTCTCAAAATCAGGGGCCGGTTTTCAGACAGTCCCCGAATGACCTCCAGAACATCTGGTAGCTGGAATGCTGGTGTGGCACATCACCCTGGGCACTGCCCAACCCCGGACAGTTTTGCGTGTCGGCGTGATGGATAAAGCCACGACAGATTTTTTTTTTTCCTGTTGCTTACCTGTGGCTACGCATGCCAAAAAGCAAATGGCAAGGAGAGGCACCTCACAGGGGACGGCGAGGCTGTTTTTCTGCGCCATCTCGGAGGATCCCAGCCAGCGTCTGTTGGAGAGAGGGTCACGACGTTGCTGCCTCTGCTCGGGGCTCACAGGGGCTTAATTCCTTGCTGCCATCAGACCCCTGGGGAGAGCCCTTACAGACAGAGGCAGGGTCGCCAGGGAATAGACTAAGTCGATTTTTTGCAGGACCTTTTCCAGCTCAGAGCAGAATCAAGGGGGTGTTACGTCTCTAATATCTGTTGCGCAAGGTGGTTGTCTCCACTCACCCATCTATCAGGGGAACCCCTCTTTGGGTCGTGTAGCGCCAGACTTACCTTGGGAAGAGTCTCTGGAGAGGCTGCTGCTGCTAAGAAATGTACAGCTCGTTCCCTTCCTTATTTATAAGGTCTGAATTTTAATGTTTTATGGTAGCTCAGTAAGAAGTGAGTCCATAAAATGAGTTCAAGGCCTCGTTCAACTCCTGGATTTCTCAGCTCCCACAATACTGAAGAAAAGTATTTGCTGGGCTCTCTTGTCTGTTTTATGAGACTTACCGAGGCAATGAGTAACTAATGAGAGAGTTCCTGCATCAGCTATAAAGACTTTCAGCCAAAAATAATACTTTTTCTTTATAATACAGCTTTCTGGGTGTTCACGATGCTGTTTCAAGCTGGAGGAGGTTTATCCTAGGTCATCCTAGAGCAGGAGTAGGCTCCAATTTGCCCCTTCCTGCCCAAAGCTCTGTTGCTGTGTCCTCCTTTGACTGAAAAATGAGAAAATGCACCAATTCAGACTTTGAGCTGCACGTTGGCAGAGGAGAGAGCAGAGACGCTGCTCAGCGGTGTGTGTCCCCAGGATGCTCCCTCCGTCAGCTCAGCCCTGGGCACCCCTCCATGTAGGGCGAGGGTCCCCCCGCTGCAGGGACGGGGCTGCTGGTTTGCGAAGGGCACAACTGAAGCACTCGGCTACGGGAAAACAGTGGCTGAAGTTGCCTGCTTATACTTCAGCGGGGTGACGGTGACGTGGTGGCAAAGGATGGGGTCCTTGTGGCTTCCAGAACCTGTTCTCACCACTGCCAGTGTCCCCGCAGACAAAGGGCACATCACTCACTCGTCGGGAACTGGCTCATCAGAGCCATAAAATGCATTTCATGAGCGGGAGGAGCCTGGGACACGTCCTCTGGCATTTTCTTTGCCTGTAGACACAGTGGCCCAGCTCGGTGACGCAGAGGTGGGCAGTGGGTGCTCCTGCTCCGTCGCTGGCAGAGAGCACGGGAGCGTACAGCACTGTGTATTTGTGGGGCTGTTGCAAACACGGGTCACCCTTGACTGTTTCTTAATACAACTTTTTCTGTGTTCATTAGTTTACCCTTAAAATAACAGGGAATAATTTTCAGTTAAAAAAAAAAAAAAAAGTGTACAAAAGTCCCTTAAAGAGACAGGACTCAGTCTGCCATCTAGAAAACTTCTGCTTTAGAAATTAGTGTCCAGCCTCTAACTCACTTTTTTACCTTCCAACTCAATTTAAGAAATTTTAAGAAATAAATGTGGCTTCTTCTACTGTTTTTAGGAAGTTATATATCCTGTCTTTGTAGCATTCGACTAAATCTTGGCTTACGGTCCAGTACAAACTTCAGTCAAAGTGCTCTTCCTGCGAGTAAAGTGATCTTTGTGGTTTGGTATTAAACCGCTGGTATTAAGGTTGAAATAGAGAGGGAGGCAAAGGCATGGGCAGGGAAACGGCTCCTCTGCTCCTGCCAAGACGTGAGCCAAAGGCAGGAGGTGTGGGGAGGTCTGCGCTCCCTCTGGTCGCTGCCTTGCAGAGATGCTCCAGGAGAAGGAGGAGGTGTTTAGAGTAAGGATGTAAAGAGTGACTATGTGGAGTTTTGGGGTGTTTTTGTAGTCTTGAAATGAGATTAAGGGAAAAAGACTGCCAGATAGCAGCTGTTCTGTGGTGGGTTTGTCGTGATGCAAGACACACCGTCATGTGGGACCTGGGAAAAGTTCTGTCCCAGTTTTGCGGCAGGTCTGTGTGATGGGCTCCGGTGAGCTCAGGTTCATCTGGTTGTCGTTTTGTGAATGAAGGCAATGGCAGCGTCCTGTTTTGCAATGGGCTTTGAGATCTGCTGAGGGGAGAGGGACTAGAAAAGCAAGGTGTTACTTTACCAGAGGCACTGAAAGGCAGCATTTTCAAACCGATTAGAATTACTTTCGCAATGACTTTTTACACTTTTCTTTTTATACAGGGTGTAATTATCTTGTGGGTGTCTAATTACTGAGGTCTAGGGGTTTGTGGGTTGCCTTATCCACCTTTCCATTACATTTAGGAGGGACGTAAACCAGAATGTAAAGCAGCCACTGATGACTCAGACTGGGAGGAACCTCTTCAGTGAGGCGGATACTCCCTAACTCTCCAGTGCAAAGGATCCAGCCCTCTCCAGCCCTCTTGTTTGAGGTGTTTGGATCGGGCACTGTCGACGCTGGATTAGACAGACTGTGGGCTGGAGCCAGAGCAATCCGCCACAATGGTTCCTGCTTGTTGTCCTGATGGCAACAGTGGACCGATGAACCCAGAGCAAGACCGCTGTTTAATATGGTTCTGAACAGCCCTGAAAAGAATTAATTAATAAACACTGGGTGTAATCCAAGCCTTAGAAACCTGAGAAGGGAAGATTTAGAACATGATACAGATTGGGCAGAAGTTTCTTTTCCACTGGGTCTCAGACTCCAAACTTCACAGCAGTTTGGGTTGCACTGGGTTATCCTCAGTGCCTGCAGGGGTAGGGGGCAGGACTTGTAATCCGCTGCGTTGTCACCGGCAGAGAACTCGATTTATGTTCAGCAGCTTTGTGAGGGCTGAAGGTTGCTCTTGGAGCCTGGGGGGTAGCAGGACCTGCACAGCCGGGTGGAAACTGGGGATCGTATCTAGGGGTTGGTTTGTCAGGCAAACAGTGCCTGTAACATAGCTGTAATCCCGCTGCAGAAAACATGTTTCTGCAACAGTGCCTGCGGCTCTGCTCAAAGGCTGCTCCTGTCTTCCTCCTCATTGTGGTTCCCTGCTCCTAATCCCTTTTTAATATGCGGTGCTACATATTTTGCAACACTTCCATTGTTGGAGAATGACTGTAACACCCAAACCCACTGCCTCCGCTTGCCAAGATATCTGGGCTGGAAAGTGAGGCTGTCAGGGAATGCTGCTTCAACTTACTCAGCACTCCTCTTCCCTCCCACAAAACCTATTTTCCCCCCAAGTATAAAGATTACGGAGATGCAACGTGCCCAGATTTCTCAGACTCCCGGCCCATACCCCACATACCTTCTGCTGTTTAGATGGACAGATCTCAATTATTTTTTACATAATTTCGTTAGTAATTCTATTTTCTGATGGTCCTTCTATACAAGATCCCACACGATGCCATTGAACGCAGAGGAATTATAAGTGACTTTTATTCTCGGGAAGGAATAAGAATAAAGAGCACTAAATCAGTGAATACTTTATTTTAAAATAAATTGCTTAGAGGGCATTAAAAATTCAAATGAAAAGTAGGCATTAATGAAGAAACAGACCCTGAGATAAATGAAGCGCAAGTGAGGCCCTCGGGAAGGTGAAGCTCCAGCACAAGTGTTGGACGCGGATGCCATCTACTGGCTACCCACCCCCGGGAGCTGGCAGCCCTGCGGGCGAGCGTCCAGGGAGGGTGGGAAGCCACCTTCTGGGAGCCTTGGGAACAGGACGATATTCCTGTCACCACCACGGCAGAAGCTCAGAGAGCTGAGGAAGGCTAAAGCAATGCCACACTCATGGACGGGTCTGCCGAAACCTTTGGGCTCAGAGGAGGAGGAGGAAGAGGAGAAGAAGGAGGAGAAGGAAGATGTTGAGATGTTTTTTTTTTTTATCTGCCTTGTGGGAAGTTCCCTGCGGAGTCCGTGCTCCTAGTGATGCAACATGGCCGCGTATCTTGGGCTTTTACTCATATTGCTGTATTCATATTTCTCTTTCAGAAATGTGAGTAAATTAGGCTTAGAGAACCTCAGCCATCACTCTAAACAATTGCTCCTGGATCTTTTAAACTCTCCCTTTTTGAAGCAAGTGCAAGAAACGGAACCGCGTTCCAGGAGGACAAGTCTCACCTTTAATTGAGAGCATCGATGCCCTTGCCAATGTTCCCTCTGCGGTGAAGAAAGAAGCCAGGGACTGTAGGAACTCTAAGGGCTGTGCGTGACAGGCCCGCCAAATTGCTGCGGTGCAGTAGGCACGGCGGTCTGTGACCAGCAGTCAGCACTGGTCCCCCTCTTTTCCAGCTGCTCCAGGCTACATCCAGCACTGGTGGGTGCCTAAGGTCACCAATCTTGACTTAGAAGACTAAAAATAGTACAGCGGTGTGGCCGTTGCTATCCTACTCTGAGTAATATGATCCCAAATAAAAGGAAATGTGAAAAGAACTTGGCATTAAATTAGCAATATAGGTCCCCTGCAGGAGGTAAAAGTGACTTATCTGTATTAAATTCTACTTCCATGTCGGCCCTTGTAGTTTCCTGTCCCGGGAGTCCTGGTTAGCAGCTTTCAGCTTTCACACCTTGCAGCGCGCAGGAGAATTAATACTATTAGTCTTTGCTTTGCATCATCCACTCGTGAAACTCCATTTTCTACGTGATCGAACCAATTTGCAAGGCGGTCTCCGGCCTCGGGGTAAGACTGCTTCATAGCTGAGATTATCTGCCAGGCTGCCGTGACTTTGTTCTTTTTCTGGACAGAAAACCTGCTTCTGCCACTGGACTTTTAGGAGGTTTTGGGTGTACTCTGGGAAACAAAAATGACTGAGGATGATGCTAAGCTGGGTGCCTGTTTCTTGCCTGCTTTAGCTGCTCTCTGATGGCCAGCGCAGGACATTCCCTAGCAGTATTTCCAGATCTGCTTCTCTTTCAAGACTGTATTCTGCTGTGGCTGCTCTACAGCCTGGACCTCGGATATTTTTGTCTACCTAGGAACTTTCGTCACCAGTGGGATTTCTTAGAAGTGCTCTGCTGGAAAACCAAGTGCTGATTTGATCTTGTGAAGTGCTGCCAAACAGTATTAGCAGTTTTAACTTCCCTGCTGTGGCGTCATCCCACATTCCCTCTGCGAGGAATCTGCAAAGACGGAGCTGCTCCATCTTTCCAGTTCACGGGGAATCATTTGCTGTCAGTCTTCAGGAGGAAACCTCGCTCCTTCTCTGTGGGTAGAACCACTGCAGAGTTTCATAAGGCAAAAGCCGCAGCCCCTGAGTAACCACATTCTCGAGTGCCGGGCCGAAGCTCTCGGCAAGCATGAGCACAGGGCAGAGCAGAGAAGGAGGAAGAGGAGGAGGAGGAGGTGGCTTCTTGCAGGTCAGTCCATAATCTATAGTCTTGTTCACCCGGGGATCCAGAAGGCAGAGCTCTCTTAGGTTGGCCCAAGGAAATGAGAAGGTTTTGTTGTTACTGGCTGCCGAGAAAATGAGTAGATGACTCATCAGCCTTCTGCCACATGCTGCTTTTACAATTGGTTTGTTGAAGTTCCAGACAATTGGGCTTTTATCAGCTAAAAAGGGAAATGAGCTCAGTTACTCTGTGTAAATCCAGAGCAATTTATTTGTAGACTGAGGACTTAAGCTCATGACACGGTGATTGCTTTTGAGACAGACAAATTCCCTCTTGATGTTCCATGTCCCTTTTGGTTTAAGAACGTCCTGATGACCGAGGTCTTTTGGCTTTTCCAGTTTAATTAGATCTAGGGCATCTTTTTGATGGATAATCCCTGTTCCTTGCATGTCTCTCTCCTAATGACTGCACAGCGCAGGTGAGCCCCAAGAAAGAGAAGCCAATTTACTCTCCATTTCCTCGGGGCCCTTTTGATACCATACCACGCTTGGCTTACACAAAAGTTTGCATCATCTGATCTCTCATGCAAAGAATCCCAGAACACGGCGAGATGAAGGAGTCATCCCACTGACGATTCCCCTGAAAATCAGTTTTATGTGCTAGACTCGGAGCATGTGTCTCCGCCAGGAAATGCCAGAGCTGGGAAGCAGGTGTGAACATGAGATACTACTGAAAAGTTAAACAGGAATTGACAAGACCTGCTGTCGGAGATGGCCACTTTCAACACTTTACGGACTGCAGCACATTTTGCAGAGTAAGGCGTTCTGCTTGCTGTTCCTTATCATCTCACCTGCCTCAAAAAAGGAATTAGGAATGGAGAAAACCCCGAAGCACTATTTATGAATCTCCTCAGGCACTCACCCAGTTCTGCAGTAGCCCCCCATACAGCAGCGTGCCATACAAAACATCAAATGGCCTTAAAATGTCTTTAATCCCCTGGAGGTTGGGTCTGAGCCGGTAGCACAGTCAGGGCAGGCCACATGCGCTTCCCTCCCGGAAGACAGGCACCGGGAGCGGCACTTCGGACCTCGTGAACCATGGCTTGTCACCATGCCAGGGCAAGAGGCCACCCCGCTCCTTCCGCCTCCAGCCATGTTTGTGTTTACGTTATGTGTTGTTATGTTATGTCATATTCTTATTTATATATATTGTATTGTGTTTATATATATTATGTTGTGTTTATATATATTATATTGTGATTACATTACATTACATTACATTATATTACATTACATTACATTACGTTATATTGTTTAGGCTTTCTCAGCACAGGAAGGACACGGAG
>VZSF01010589.1:148-28191 GCA_013398295.1 Chionis minor | reverse complement strand
AGCTGCATCCATCAGGGGAGGTTTGTACTTGACACGAGGAAACATTTGTTTACTGAGAGGGTGGTGAAACCCATGAACAGGCTTCCTGGAGAGGTGGCAGATGCTGCATGCCTGTCAGTGTTTGAGAGGCATTTGGACAATACCCTTAGTGCCATCCTTTAACTTTTGATCAGCTCTGGAGTCGTCAGGAAGTTGGACTAGATGATTTTTGTAGGTCCCTTCCAATTGAACTATTCCATTCCATTCCATTCCGTTCTTCTACCTACCTCCTCCTTTCCCTACCAGTACATGCTGAAAAAATATCTGATGCCATTTCTTCCGAGCCCTGTTCAGGCAAATTAAAAACCGAAATAAAGGTATATGGAACAATTAATTGTAATGCAAGGAAACTCTTGTTTTATACACTGCACTGTATGTAAGGTATAGATATATATTAATGAGTTACAAGGAAATAATGCTTTCTCTTTAAAAAGTATCCTGTGATTTGCACTTATATGACTTACAGTTATGTAACACCTGCATTGTTGTACAATATTGTTTTCAAACTATCTTAACATATCAAACATTACAGTACTTTCCCTTTTGGTGTGATATACCATGCATTTTTAATGTTAAAATCTCCCAACTGATGACTTGAACAGCAGATGATCAACTGGATAAATGAAAATAACTTCACAATATAGTCACACAATGATAGTAAGGGGCTGATTTCATTCACCAGCCCAATCATATTCAATTTTATTGCTACAGCATTCTTTAATGACCTTTTTTTATCCAGTTTTATAGCAGATACTTACTTTTATCCTTGAGTGGGATTATGCACACAATCTTCTTGTGGCCTGCATGAAGTACTAAGGAGTTGCAGAGTCACCTCTGTACATTTTTTATAGTTTGATTGCCCTTCATTCTAGTTTTCTGCCTAAATAGCACTAGTTAGAATGAAAGGTCTTATACAAAGGGAGTATTCAGAGTAATGCTTGTGGCTTGACACGAGAGATTTCTTCTGGCAAATGTTAATTGCTGTGCAACCTGCTTTGAATAAGCTCAGATACAGTGAAGTGTTGCAAATTGATGGTATTATGAAAGCCCTGAAATGCTTCAGTATGTAGGCATGTACAAATTGCGTTTCCAATTACATTGAACATCTGCTTAGATTTAAATTTTTCGTAAAAATACTTTTCCATCATGAGAGATTCCTGTGAATTCTGCTTTTAATGCTATCAAATCCTAGCATTAGCTTATGTAATATTACGTAACAGGTACTGCTGTTGGGGTAGAAGAAACCCTACACACAAAGTTGAGGAGTTAAAGTTGACTGTAACCTCCAGAATAGCTCAGAACATTTGAAGACGTGTATTTACCCAGGTGAACTATTTCATGCCTTTGTTCATGCAAACTGGTGTAAGATTTTAAGCAGAAAAAAATCAGTCTTCAGTATTTTCTGGTTTTTTGTTGGGGGGTTTTTTCCCCCTTGGCCCCTTATAGTTTCTATTATAACGTGTTTCACCAAATATATGCTCTCATCAGCTGATCTGTAAAAGGTATGAAGCTGTTTTACCGGAGAGCATGTGAGAGTTTCTGTCTCTGTATAGACACTGTAAACTCTCCAGATTTCTGGTAACGATTGTGCTGGCAACAGAGATGATGAAAGCATGATAAGGCTTATATTCAGCATGTAGCTTCCTGAATATAAGTTTTCAGGGATAACCTTCATAGGTTACATACATACATACAGATGAAATTGATGACTATTCAGTTTATTGAGGCTTAGCTCTGGTACCTGCTTTCTGAGGTGTCCTCACTGGGAACCTGGGAGGGCAAAACAAAGTTCGGGCTTCTTGTATGTCAGGTCTGACCACAAATGGGAACATAATGTGGAAGATCACTGCAGAAATGCAAATTTAATGTTTTATCAGGTTCTCTATGTTTTAGGGGTATATGTAGAACTTCCTAATTTTCTAACATTTCTGCAGCTTAAGGAAATGAACAGTGCTTTCCTAAGACTGGTTTCTGTTAAGTAGTTGATGTATATTTTCCAGCCAAATGAGATTTCATTGTGGGAACATCTATAAAATATTTAGTGTAATAGCTGGGGACATTACTGCAGACTATTGTTAAGCCTGTACCTTACCACTCCAAACTGTGACATTTCTGTTGTGTTTTATAAATTTAGGTCCTGTATTTTTATTGTTAATGTTAATGGGATATGATAATTAACTTCATAGCAAGAAAAATCTGGAAGCACTGCAAAATTCATAGGAAGCATTGTATTTAAAAATCTGTATCGTCTTTTTTCTCAGAGTTACATATACAGTATTCAAATACTAATTGCTTTTTACATTCAGTTCTCACTGAGCATCTAATGCATGTTGACTAAGTAACTGTGAAACGTCGTATTTTCAAAACTTTTTTTTTTTTTTTAATGAGCGTAGTTTCTGAAAGAAATCACCTCTTTTGTGTGTACACTCATGGCTCTGAAATAGCTGCCTGGCTTTGGATTTCTCTTTGCCGTACTGCAACTTGGAGAGAAATTTTATGGTTGGGTAATAAAACTCATGAAATTAAAGGTTAATGATTGAGAAGTGGATAAAAATAGTTAAGTACTGAGCTGCTAGAAAGGAGTGGAAGATACTGATACAAAGTGGGAGCTTATTTTCCACCTAAGCATGCTTCTCTGTACACATCTTGCAAGCAGCGCCCTTGAATCCCAGCTCCTTGGTGTACGCACAGTTAGGAGTTCTCTATCTTAAATCTATTTCTATCTTTTGTTACAAAGGCCAATGTTAACGGGGCAGAGTATAAATCAGGGAAGTTCTCCATGTGCCAGAGTTTCTGTTGATGAGAGTTCCTTTCACTGCCTAGGACATAAAGCAGTGAGGAGGAAGAACCCAGTGCTCAAACTGAACCGCACCAATGCTGTTTACCAGTGTAGTCTGCCTGTGTTTCCCCACAGCAGTCCTTTGACTTAGGTCAAAATGCTGCGGTTCACACCACAGTCAGACTTCCCTCTCTAAAGGGCTACAAAGGTCAGTGCAAGAGTATGCAGGAATAAACTGCTTGTGAGGAGCAGCGTAGTGAATCTCTGCCTGCGGCAGGCTGAGGGTCTGCAGGGAGATACTCCCATCTGGATGTACTTTACAACACTAAGCAGGTGCCAGTGTTAAGTGGCATTCCTCTGTGGATGAGCAAGTTTGCAGTCCTGGGAAGAGGTAAGTACTCTGAGCTGACAGAATAACTCTAACAAAACAAAGAATGATGTATAAATAAACCGCAACACTTACGTGGCAGGTGAAAGATGGATGGAGTACTTAAAAGAAGGCTCTTGGGAACTCAGCGTGGCGTGCAAGATTGGAAAACCTATACTGATTATGTACTTTGTACTGGGAGAAACAGGTGAGGTCCCCAAGGACCGTCAGAAACCAAGTGATATATTAGCACGATGGTACAGTGCTGCTGTTAATGGTTCCTTTGCTTACTATTAGCCCAGCGGTAAGTTTGTGAATATTTGAGGCTTCCCAACTGTTGAGATTTCTTTTCCGTCTATAAGTGTATTCTTGCCATAACATGCATGCCTACCTGAGAAAACACATGATTTCTATAACAGAACTATTAGAAGTGTTCTTACTATTCAATATTGTTAAGGATTGCACATTTTGAAATAACAGTTCTCCTACGTGTTGGTCAAACACCTCAGTACGCTTTTCAGTCCCATTACAACTGTGTGTGACTTATTCCTATACCAAATGGCAAAAAGGTACTTCTGAAAAAATTCAGTTGTACAAAGCTCCACAGAAACCATCAGAATTTTCTCTTTATCATCACCAGCTCTGTAGGCAAGTCCGGATATGACCCCTGAATATAGTGAGGGTATGAAATATCTAAAGAATTATGAGAACAATGACAGTAGAAAGGTTCTCAGTATTTCCTCCCCACCAGTCTCCCATGAATGACACAGCGCTTGAAGGTGTGGCAATCCTAGCTCATTACCACTGTAGGAATACACTTAGTTTCATTTGCATTTACAGGTTAGTTTCCACAAAGGAAAACATCTGGAAACTTATTTTGTTTTTGTTTAATATGAGAGATAAGTCACAATGAAATGAAATTAAAGCCTTTCATGTGACATTCTTGACACTGAAAGAATATAGCCCACATACGATCCAGGACACTTCATTTTCACATTCACTTGCATTTTAAAAAGTTATTTGTAGTTAGGTTTTTCCATGCTTTTTAATCAGAGAAACTGCAAACATAATATTTAAATGCGGAATATAATATTTGTTATAATCTAAAGTAGGAAAAATACTATTGAAAAACCAGTGATTTGTAACACCACCACTAGCAGTAAATTACTGGCAATTCTGATTGAAAGAAGCAAAACCAGTCAGCGTTTGAGCCTGTTGCAGTAATAAAATCAATCTGTTCCTATAGCCCCTTCCAGGTGATCAGTGTGGAGTTATCAGTGTTATGCATGAAAGGTATGCCGCAGCTGGAGACAGGCTCTTTGATCCCAGAGCCAGTGCTTTGAATACAGCCACACCCCATCGTGCTGTCAGGATGAGCCAGGTCTCGTATCCAAATAGCAGTACAGCCAACCGTCTTTGCTTAAACATTTCTGTGAATTTAGGATTTACATGTTCAAACCCAGCAGAAACGTGGTTTTATAATCACACTTCAGTTCTCAGGAAAAAAAAAAAACAAAACCAACACATGTGAAAAGTATATGGCTTTTTTAACCAATAAGGACAGATTGTCTCCTCTGCCACGTTTGCAGGCTGATGGAGCAAGAGGTTGTCAGGGAGCTATCCTTGGGCACCTGAGGGAAGGGGCCTAGTTTTCGAGCAGCCAGAAAGCCCCGTGAAGTCAGTCAGGTCTGCAATCTTGAAAATCAGAGGATTTATGCAGTTAATTACAGACTTGTGTCCTTGCATTTTTGTATATTTAGGCCTGAGTTATAAATCTTTGTTCTCTTAATCTCCCTGCTATTCAATATAAATAGTAATTAAACCATGTGCTAATAAACACCTCTGAGATACCTGCTTCTCCACAAGAGTTAAAAACCTGATTCTTTACTGGAATACGGTCTGCTATTAAAACAAAAGTACCTTCTTTTACTCTCATTATTTTCCAATACATCTGATGGAAACATTTGAGATTTATATAGACATATTTAGCAGCTGTCTCATATTTACCTAGACTGTGAGGTATAAATTGAATTTAGTACTTTTTCTCAAGAATAAGTATGTGTTTGACGATTCGACAATGGCAAAGGTGTTTCTGCTCTGTCACAAATGGTTTTCATTGTTTAATATTTTTTGGATTATTTAATGTCTCTTTTGTGCATTATGCTGTGGCTGATGTAGGAGTAAGGACTTTTGCATTTTTATTTTGTAGCAGTAGGTGCTAAGGGAGTAAAACGTTGATATGAGAACTACTCGTAAGTATCAGGGTCATATCTTACTTCGGTTACTGAATTTGAAAAATGATTTAGGAAACTGAATTACTAAATACGTTAATTGCCTGGTTCATGTTGGCCACAAAAACGATTTGCTGAGTAGATTCTCAGGCAGGAAGAGGGTTAGGCCATAACTCGAAGAACAGACTTTCATAGGGTGCCTGAGAGGAACTCACTGTGGTGGATATATTTTGTG
Source organism: Chionis minor (assembly GCA_013398295.1). Classification (NCBI taxonomy): domain Eukaryota; kingdom Metazoa; phylum Chordata; class Aves; order Charadriiformes; family Chionidae; genus Chionis; species Chionis minor. The sequence goes on along the minus strand of VZSF01010589.1, from coordinate 22,540 downwards.
CCAGTATTGTGAACTAGTAAAAGAATCCTAGAAACTTAACCTGGTGAAGTTTTATTCTTTTTATGCTCACTCCTGAACTGCTTTTAGTCTAATGTGCAGGTTTCATAATTTAAGATTTTCGGTATTTCAGTTAATGGATGACAAGAAGTAGGATTTCCATTGGGATACTTACACAGAGCTTTGGAGGAGGAAGAACCTCTGTGGAAGGAGTTGTTTAGAACCATTGTAAAAACAGATTCCTGGTGTAGGAAATTAATGAGTGTGGTTACTCATACAGGAGTTGAGGAAAGGCTGACAAATGAGGGCTCTCACCGTTTAAAGACATCTGCTAATGATGTCAGTCATACTAAAGGTGTAAGGGGCAAGAATGAAATGTGGAGCAAAACTGAAGAGGGACAACTGAGAAATTCTGGAAAGGTAATTCAGTGTCAAACTTAAGAGTTAAATGATAAACAACTTGACCAAGTCCCTGCTTCTCCAAATGCATGCGAAACCTATACATATCTGTATACCAACATGAGATGAGTAAGAGAAAAAATAGGTGACTTGAAATTCTTGGCAAAGAAAGAGGATCATGACATAGCAGCCGTTATAGAAGAATGTTGGAATGACAAAAATCAATGGGAGAGTGTAATACCTGGCTATAAACTGAACAGGAAGGACAGATTAGGTCATAGAGCTGGGGGAGCAGTATCAGGGCTATACTGTTGAGCCTTCTGATTGGGAAACGGATATTGAGTCCAAAATGTCGTAAGGAGATCAAAAAATCAACTAAGCCTAATGAGGCAGTAATAATGGGTGACTTCAACTACCTTCAGCTGGTCAAATGTCACAGTGGGATAGAGCATAAGGGAAGCAATTTCTCATCGCTCTGAGTGATTGCCTTTTTGGCAACATTTAGTTCTAGAGCACACCAATGGAATGGTGACTCTTGACTTAAGTGACGTCCAGGAATGTAGGTAAGAAACTCTGAAGTCCTGGATCAGACCAGGCCTTTCTGTGTTAAAGTCATGGCCACTGTAGAGCTTAAATTCAATAGTGAAGAGGCAATAGCTGGTTTATAGAACCACTATTAGACTGCAGGATGTAAAAGCTCTTTAGGCAAAAGATGCTAAATATAAAGTAAGGAAATTAAATCCTGAGAATCAACATGGGATCCAGTTGAGGGGTTCTGTGGTAGGACAAAAGACACAGCAGCCAAGCGGGAAAGCAAAAAGTATTTGAATATGGTTACTGGGATCGGGATTTTTTTGAATCAAAGATATATGCTTCAGGCATCAAAACGCCATCCCTAGGGATGTCAATAAAAAGTAATTTTATCTACAGCATGTGTGTTAAAAGCTGTGAAGCTGTGACATAAGAACGACTTTGTCAAAGCCATCACCTCGCACCCACAAAGAAAAGCAAAAGTTTACCAGAGCAAACAATGTGTAAGACGCGGGCTAGCAGAAAGCAGAAATGGAGAATAAGGACATTCCAGTGAACTGTGGTTTTCTTTTCTTATGTTCACTTAGTATCACAGATGTGGTGCAAGGGGCACGAGGGACTATAACTTACAGCATTTAGTGTGTCAGAATAAGGGACTGAGAGTAAAGATCTCTTAACAGGCAACCAGAAACAAACCCCCCCCCCCGATTTCACTCATTCAAAAATTTGTAAACAACATTACTTTTGTTTAAGTACTGTTCCAGCATGAAATAGTGAGATACTTCAAATACAGAGATAAATGTGATTCACTAATACAATGTTTACATGCCTCGTATGGTAGAGAGATGATATTGCCTTCTCCAGGTGAATCCTGTATGTTAGAAGCGGCGTTTGGAAGAAGAATAATGAAGTTTTTCGTGATAAAAGACAACTTTCATTGGCAACAGGACTTGAAAATACTGGGACTATTGCACTGAAATAAAAGGGGGGGAGAGGGAACGTGCTGATATGCAAAACATTCTGCTGCATAACGTCGTTCTAGAAATATGAGACCAAGCAGAACCAGGCGTCAGATAGGGATACATTTAATATCCTTTTCAAATTTGAAATGAGTTAACATCTTTTTATTTGGAAAGAGGTGCTTTTAGGATGTGGGATGTGATACCAATATGGTACTGTGTTCACAACACACACTGTTCGTTCTTTAGGGGGGTGATTATGGCCATAGCTCTATGTTCAGCATGTACAGGAAACACAGTATTATTATTTTCTTGTGGTTTGGAGGCACGAGTAATAATTACATTTACCAACAGCCGTCTATTTTGTGGCTACAGAAATACGGAGAAAATGGTTACATCATTTCCTTTGTGGCCCTGAAAATCCTTTTCACTGAACTCTAGATGAAACTGTGAGAGAGTGGTATCTGTACAAATGCATATTTTTCAAATGCATGGCTTTACATTAAATAAAACTTTTTAAACTTGGCAGGGGTGGGGGGGGAGGGGAGGGATGGGGGGAAGGCTGACGTTGTTTGATATGTTTCTGATTACAGTGTCTCCTTCAGTTGGGGTTTGGAAGCTGATTGTATCTTAGATAGCACCTAGAATGCATTTGAAGCCTTGCTGGCAGTTCAAAGAGAAACCACATTGTCATGGGTGATTGGTTATGTGCATAATCAGTTACATTGCAGCTGAAATGAACTAGTGTGATATGAAACGAAGCTTATGATAACCGCAGAATTTGCCAGATGTTTACTAGGTGGCCAAACACCCCGTTATCCACATGAAAAAAAGACAGAAACAATGTTTCTGATTCTCCTACCTGCCATTTGTGCTGCTGCATCAATAATACGATAACGTATTTTACTTCTTTAGCATGTAAGAGAAATGGTCATCTCTGAGGGATGCAAGGAAGATTGATGCTCGTTAACAATAATATTCGTGATTAATTTCTCTTTCACAACTTTTGTTACTTTGCTATATAATCTTTTTATCAAAAGAACCCTTTTGTATATGTATTGTTACTGTATTTATCAATTAAGGGGCTTGTTATCAAGCATTAGATATTGTTACAAGTTAAGGACTGTCCAAAAAACCCCAGATTTCTTTAAATCATCCTGAAGCCATATTCTGCATGGTCATAGTTTTTCTAGCTGTTTTTTAGGTTGGTAAATAGGTACTCACACATAAGTCCAAAAGAACGCCACCGTATATGTTAATAGTCTGTATGTCTTACTACCTTAAGAAACAGTACAGTCATAGAAAAATGAGATTTTAACTTTTTTCCTTGAAGGATCTGTGAAAGTTGAAAAAGTGTCTTGCACCACTGTATGCACCATATAATCTTGTAAAGAACGAGTCTGAAGTCCCAAGTGGTCAAAAATAAAGCCTCTATTTGAATCTAAATTTTCGGCCTTGCAAGTCTTTTACCTGAAGACAAAATTTCAAATTGTTTTTGCAGCCATATTGTATTTTTGTATCATAATTATATTTATTTTGAAGTTCATTTTATTCTCATTTTCTTCCTTATATGTCCTTAGCTTTTAAGTGAGACTCAGACTCAAATACTGAAAGAAAAATGACAATATTGAACTGAACATGCCCACTGCTAATATAAATGTTAACATGGAAAAGTAGTGTTGGTTGAATAATCGTTTTGAACAAGGTGAGAATACAAGAAATAACTAGAGTTAATATTTGATCCTCCTTGTGAAGCAGATGGCTAAGGGATTTTAACTCTGCCTGCTATAAAAATTGTAACCACTTTTTAACTTGCAGTTATTAACAACGTTAGGGAAAAGAGCAAAATTAATCATTGAAGTTATTATATCTGAATTACTCTGAGCTTCATAGCAGCTGATGTAAGTATCCTCCATAGTTTTTATCATGACAAGCTAAGAGGAAATGATGAAACAACTGAGAATATATATGATGAAATATATTAAATTACCCTTGGTTTGCATTACACAAGTAAAAGGTTAAGATCTTTGCTTAAAAGATTCTATGTGGACTTCCTTGCATATAGTATTGGGAAAATAATATTGAAGTAATTTTTTTATTAAATTCTTTTATTCTCTGAAGACATAATCATATGAACTGTTCTATTTGCTGTCATTTGAATAAAGTAATGTAATAACCTATACTGGTTAAATAAATTTAAAATATAGTGACTTTTGTTGCTTTTACCCATCACCAAAGAATATTTTATTTTTGTAACATGGGCAAATCTGATGCTCTCTGTGTATACAATAAACAATCCCAAAGTGGAATTGTAGCAACCAGTGATAGATAATTACATATATTCTGCATTGTATATATAATATCTATATAGATTTTAAAATCCAGTCTTCAAGAAAACACATTATTTGTTAAAAAGATTATGTAGCAAGAGTTGATGCAGGAATCATTATAATAGATGGCACAAATCAGAGCAACCCTATCTTCTATTGACTTCAGTAAAACGCAGAGATGTTTTTTGCTATTTCATGTTGTGTCATTTTTTCTTTCTTGCAAATAGGAGAGACTTTTGCTTTACACTTAAAGCAGGAGGAAAGACATAAAAATGTATGAACAGAAAAAAAAATCCTACATGAACATGTCACAAGCAACAGCAGGACACTGCTAGTACTATTGTTAAGATTACAAAATGGCGACATCAGGTTTTCTTTTCATTAACCAGTAGACAGACAAGAGGTGTTTATTGTTTAATCTACAAGGTGACTGTATTTTGAATAAAATGAAATGGCATGAAAAGGTTATTACTGAAACACAGAAGACTGTGCTTCTGTTTCCCTTACAATGGTCTCCCTATAATCAGTGTAAATGCCGCCCAAGCATCAATTTGATTCACACAATTTCAACTGGTAACAGAAAATATAGTAATAGAGCATTCCTAGCCTGGAAAGTAAAACGTATGGAAAAAAAATATAAATATGGATCTACTGATGGTCATCATCTTTTACATCTTACTTTTCATTCATCAGTTCCTTATGCTGAGCTAGAAGTGAATACAAAGGGGATAGAGGACTCTACCACATCAAAAGGATCATGACCATTTGAGCAGTACAAGACAATGGAGAAGTCCTTCAATTCTGTCTCTTACTTTCTTCTCAGACTTTCCTTCTCTTTCACAATAATGGACATCAACATTGCATTCTCCCAAAGGCTAGGATGCAGTAATCTTATATGTTTCCTTCATAGTTTCTAGAATGTACATGAGGAGGAATCAGTGAAGTTGTTTTTTCAATTTCTTTTTGGGAATCCTAATAGTGGAACACATGAAACAGGAAATTATGCAGTTCTTTCAAACAGTGTTGCTGATATGGGAAAAAAACCCAGTCTTTGGGCAGATTCATTGCTTGGGGGTTGTTTCCTTCAAAAGAAAAGATGGAACTGAATATACCAATACAGGCTTAATAACTTTAGAAAATAAGAGTAATAAGAGTAATGGCAATTGCAGTGTTTTCAAGAAAATAATGTATCTGAGAGGGAAAATCAACACGATACTTATAATGAAAATGGAAAGAAAGCTTGACTGTGTCTTAAGCAATTCTTTTAAAAGGGAATAGCAGTTATTCTGGTGGTCCTCAAAGATAATGCATGTATTTCTTAGTTCATTCTGTAAAGAGAGATGGAATTTGAGCCTAACAAAAGGAAATATTTTAAAAGTAGTATGTCTGCCTTATCAGAATAAGAATTTAGAGACCCAGAACACAGGAAAGCATGAATTATCTGAAGCCCTGAGTAGCTGCTAGAGAATCTGTATGTTTTTGTTTGACCAAATGGTGCCACTTTAAGGTACAGCTTTAATTTGCCATCATTTATTTGACACTTTAAGAAGTGCTTATGCACTGTTGATTTCAAGTTCAAATAAGTGTGTTTTCTTGCATTTAGGTCACAAATAATCAATTAAACGCATAAAGAGAGTCTGTGTAAGGAAGAAAGAAGAAAGAGAAAGGAGGATAAACTTTCAGTACTGTTGGATTAAGGGCATAACTAGAAAGATTCTGAATATGGGTTAAAATAAGCAACTATATTTTCCAATTCTGTCATTTGGAAAAGAATTCCGGATGTCTTACTTGAACGTCTACCGAAATTGGCGTTAACCTTCCAAAAGAGAAATGGAACTAATGATTTGGGACGGTGCCAAACAATTAGACCAGTGAATAGACATTATTCCACCAGCATCTATTATCGGAAATATCTGGATTTCTAAATGTCAGCTAAATAGGCTCACCCCACAATCTAAGAGAAAGCTGACCTGACCTTTCGACACCACCTGTTCAAGAATGGGAATTTTTTATGCATGCTATTCTACACAGATAAAAGGTTCACAAAATTTGACCTGGAAAGAATGGCTAAAGGAATTAGTTTTGTTTAGTCTAGAAAAGAGCAGACTGAGGGAGGATGTGATTACAATCTTCCAGTACGTAAAAGAATGTTATAAAGATGCTAGTGATTGGTTTTCTCTGTCCAGTTGGGGAAGAGACAAGAATAAAGATGTTTAATACAAAGCAAAGATATTTAGATTATGTATTAGGAGAATAATTTCTGACAATAAAAATAGAGAATATGGTGCAAACTACATAAGAAAATTTTCATCTTGTTAACTGGAAATTTTCAAGAATAATTAGACCAACACCTGTCATTAATAGTCAATGTTGCTAGTGTTGTTCTCTGTGCAACGTCAATAGTTAGATGTATGGCATGATCACTTAACAGTCTTTGCTCATCTTTCGTTTCTATAGCTGATACATTTGCAAGGCGCTCTATTTTATTTCAGATTTGTTGTTACATTGGATATGAAAATATTGGATGTTATGTTGGATTTTTACACTGGATATGAAAATATTAAATAGCCTCTGGTTAACCAATGTTAATGGGAGGCTTTTTATTTGTGGAGCACACTTCAATAACGAAATTAATCATCTTTAAGAATTATGATTATGTGATTAAGATAACAGTGTTAGAAGGATGGCAGAATAATAGGTAAGGAAATGATAAAGATTACTTATTGGCTTTGGATGCAGAATTCTATTAATAATAGCAGTGGGTTTGCTCTTATGAACTTCCTTGTCGCTTGAAAATTTTGGTATTATACATTATTTTCTGATTGAGGTTAATAACAAGGAACTGGAAATTGTGATGAATAATCATCCCATATAGATATACACGGAGCTGAAGCATGGCATACCCACTTGAAAAAGCAGAAATAACATCAAAATTATAGTGTCTTTCCTGAATGTTTGTAAGAACTACTAAGGCAGCATTTCGTAGTGTGATCCATCACAAGCTGAAAAGCAACTGAGTAACAGTGAAAAAACCCACCAGAGCATGAATTGTGTACAGGCCTTCAATACATGTTGCAGATTAAAAGTGAAAGTGGGTGAAGTTTTTAATTCACATTCCATTTTGGTACTAGATGTGTGTTTGTGGTTGAAAGCGTGACATGCTTGCAGCTCGGTTTCTTATGTTTGATGTTGGATATAAGAGCTTAAAGATATGTTAGTCTTGTAAAGTCTTACTGAAGCATCTATTTAGATGCATAAAATAGAGAGCAGTGTCAAGCATCAGGGCTTTAATTTTACAAATTAAACAAATTACTTGAATTGTAGCTCCCTGTATTTTCAGATTTTCTGTGAAAGAACATGGTAATAGTTATCTCTCTTTTCCTTTTGAGCTTAGGAACTGGTTATATTTTTTTTATTACATACATGTTTTGGGGGTTTTTTTTTTCTAGGTGCTGCACAATGGGCTTGTGATGGAAATGAATCATCCAACAGCTGGGAGGATAGCTGTTCCAGGTTAGATGTTTAATTCTTTTTTCTAAATGGAGCTCGAAATTAAATGCTACATGACATCCTGAGCAGTTCTGGAACTCAGCTAAGGACATGACACATCTTCACATTTCACTGAACAAAAGTTTAACCAGGAAGACATTTGTGCTCATACTCATTCTGGTAGCAGAAAAATGGGTTAAAATGTGTGTCAGAACAGCTTCTGGTTTTCATCGGTCAGTTGTCATAAAACATGAACAAGGATTTGATAATATTTGCAAACTCCCACTGCTAGAAATATTACTGCTAAATCATGTACACGAATATGTGAATCTGTTTTTGATTTAGGTCTATTTTGCAAGTTACACGGGCTTCTTTTAGGGACATTTCTGTTGTAAAAAAAGGCAAAAAAAGAAAGAGGAGGGAAGTTCATACTGAAGGTTTCAGCACACTGTTTTGTTTAATGAGATTAGACATGACGCTCTGCAATGATGAAGTCGTAAATAGCAATTTTGGATTTCCAAAGAATACAGAAGTAATACACTAGTCTCTTCTCTTTTAAGCTCTAAGTGAATGAGGACTTGGAGCTGGTGTAGCTTTACTTCCATTAGAGTTAGTTATGGAATGGGGTTAGGTTCATCTAGAGCCGTTATGAAAAGTCTCATTCAGATCCTTGCAATTGGCTCTGTTATGACAAGTGAGCCTTATCTGATAATCTGCTAGCTATTGGGTCAACTTTTTCTGCTTCTTTATGCTTTTCTCTCTCCCAAGCCACATTGAGAATTGTTTCCTCTCTCATTCAAAGCACCATGTCATTTTTATTTTTATAACATCTTCTCCTTACATTGTGATTTTCTGTGCCAAATTCCACCCTCTGACACAGCATCCAGTTGTCATCAATTTCAGTTGACTTGAGTACATGTAGTGGTAAGAAGAATTTGACCCATAAAATTTATCTTAATTTGCACATCCTGGAATCACACTGGGATGCAGAAAGAATTATTTGAAAGAAATCAGTCCCATATTAGATCATGTTTTCTGCATGAATAGAGGGGGTGTTTTGTGTGTGTGTATGTGTATTCTTCGTATTTGCTCTTTATCACAGTTTGCATTCCACATTTGGTCCCACTAGGCTTGGATGTGTGGTTGATTGTATTCAGAAATGCTTCTCTAATTTAGATGCACATATCTGGAAATAGTAATCCTTTTGTTTTAGTTTCTAACAGAAGAGTAATCCTGGTTTATTTATCCAAAATGAAAAGACTAATAAGGGCTTTGATTTAATTCTTTTTAAAGAAGTGGGCAGAAAAGCCTTGCAGATGGTAGAGAAAGTGCGTAAGGTTTTCATGTTGCATACAATGTATAATCCGTCTTAGAGAAAGCAAATACTCCTTAAGGGGTTCGGTTAAACTGCAAGAAGAGGAAGGAGATGAAAGGAATATTCTAATGTCTGTCAGCAGCGATAGAATGTATTGGCAAGAGAGTGAGTTTTTACACAGGTAAGCCATAGTACTTCCCAAATCCTTAGTTATTTTTTATTTTATTAAACCAGTGACACTGCACTGAAGTAAAATAAATCATCTTAATCTCTAATGGTTTGCCATTTAGATGGACTTCTATGAAGAGTTTGTTGTATTGAAGCAGATGGCTGCAATGATTATTGGATATTTGAGCAGGAAAAGGAGAATTCCTTCCTTTCCTGGCATGGAGGATAAGAAGGGGAGAGACAGGGGAGGGAAGCGTGAAGGACACTCATTCAGTGTGAGCAGAATGGACCTATTGATATCACTGGAAAGACAGTGCATTAGTCTATCCCAAAATTAAAGTGCGTAAGTGAGTTTGGCCACTGTTGATGGTATATAATGGAAGTACCCTGGAATTATCCTGGTCAATGCTATATCTGACAAATATAGGGAAGAGTGTGCGGAGAAGACCTCTGGTAGTTAAACTGGTTCTCAATGACTATTTAAAATAGTAACAACTTTTTTTTTTTTTTTTCCCCCAATGATTGTATTTGAATATATTATACTTGGTAGAGAACAGCTTTACTAAGGTCTCAGTTTCTGATTCAAGGTTGCTTAATAAAGATACTAATGTGAATGTTGAAACTGAATAGACTAAAAATGCCTCTCTTTAAAGAGACTGTGGAGAATGATCCCAAAATGAAAATGGGTGACTGTTCTTCTTAACCATATAAGCCAAGTTTTAATGTGTCTTTTAGTAATTGAATTGGACATTACACTTGAGGCTCTTGACAGAGGTCAGATGTGGGCTGCCAAGTAAAGTTGTGAGTGCAGTGACATACACTTACTAAGTGAGAGCATGCTGGCAGATTTCAGCTCCAAGTATCATGGTTGGCCTCTCTCTCTAGCATATTGGTTTGGAGTAGTCCTTCTCCAGGCATGTCTCCACTTTGAGAGCCGGTTCAAATCTGTACATGAACCCACACTTGTAGATCTTGCATCTTGAAATTCCAAGGGAATTTGCCATTGACTTTAGCATAGGTTACGTTTTTAATGTTGGAGCTGGGATTCATACCCCTCCTTTGCTTAAATATTTTTGGTATGGTTATTGAATTTGGTTCTTTCCACACTTAGTCAATGCTTTCCCCCTTGCCTGTTTTTATAAATCCCAGCCTGAGAAATAATGTGTGCTGATGCGCACATCGTAAGGTACTTATGGAACTGGAGTGGGAAAAATAATATTATAAAAAACATATTTCTGTTCATTTTCTTTTCAAAATGTGTACTGACGGTAGAAGAGATACAGACCTTGTATTTTGATATCTCTTGCTTCAAGTATTCATTGAAAAATCTCTTTGCATGTACACACTGCTGTTACTATTAGCAAGATATCTTAGATTCAGGAATGAATGTGAAAAAGGGAGTTCATGTCTGACTAAGAGCGACTGTATAAAAGATCACAAGACCATTTTAAAGAAGAATGTGGTTCTGTGGTAGTTGAGTGGTTTCACTAGGATAATGCTTCACATATGTCATTCAGTATATTCCTGTTTTGTGAAGTTATTCTAGAGCTGACTTGTCATATACATATACATATACATATACATATACAAATACAAATACATATACATATACATATACATATACATATACATATACATATACATATACATATACATATACATATACATATACTTGACATGTCATAGGCACAGAAGATGCAATACTGTGAGAGATCCTCTCTTGAGTCCCAAAGGCCTGGCACTGTACTGCACTCATTCTTTGCAGGGCGGTTCACCTGATTGCAGAGTTGTACTGAGGAATCTCTTCTGGCTCTGTATCTGAAGTCAGCTTAATCATCTTTAGTTTGGGGCAGGGCTACGAAGATTATCAGGAGCTGGAGCACCTCAACTGGAGAGGCTAAAGGAACAGGGAGGGGGTGGTTCAACCTCGGGAAAAGGCAGCCTTGAGGGGGCCTGACAACAGCCCCCCAACACCTACAGGGAGGTTATCTACGTGAAGAGCCAGGCTCTTCACAGCAGTGCATGGTGGGACGATGAGAGACAAGAGAGATTCAGACTGGATATCAGGAAAGGCTTTTTCATCATGATGACAGACAAGTAGTGGAGAAGGTTGCCCAGAGACGTGCAGGTTCTGTTCTTGGAGGTTTTCAGGAAACAACTAGATAAAGCCATGAGCAACCTGGTGTGACCTCAGACTTGAACTTGATTTGAGCAAGAGCTTGGACTGGAGACATCCTGAGGTCCTTTCCAACTTCGATTATGTTCTTATTCTGTGATTAACCTCAGTACCTTCTCACTCAGCTCTGTTGTGCTTAGCCCTTTCCATAGACATCTGGAGGAGAAATTACATAGTTTTAAGAAAATTACAAACGTAGAGCACAGAAAGTACTTTTGAGGGTAAAAATTGATAGGGGAGAGGTGTTTTAGAGTGCCAGATTGCAGATGATGCTGGATGGCACAGAGACAATGCAGTTAAGTGGAGGGACAAAATTTCAGGAAGCTTTAGTCTCTGGGTTAGTCATGAACTACTTTGCTAAAGAGTAATGGACTTTTCCAAGGAACAGTAGCATGTGGGTTTCTGGAAGCCACTGAGTAATTTATTCTGAGTTGCAACGTACAGCATAATGGATACCAACCCATACTGATTATGTAGAAAAAGCTAATGGGTGCAGTGCAATCTTGCCCAAACTTTTTCTGTTATCATCTATTTATATGGTTTAGGAAAGTCAAATAATAATATTGCCAACTTGTGCATTATCTAGTGTCTTAATGTTAGTTTTTAAAAGCTGCTAGTTGTTTTTTATAGTCAAAAGAGTGTAATTTTTTTTTAAGGAAAAAACACAATGCATTCAGCTGTCCCTAAAAAAACTAACCTTAGTTGAATTTATTAACTAGCAGGAACCTCTGTGAAATAAACCTCATTTCTGACCCCTTCTAAGCCTTAGCGAATTGGGAATTCGGATATAAGCCTACACTTCGGAATCATCTCTCATCAAACAGGAAACAATATAACTGTAGAAATTGTGTAAAACACCTCTTCCAGACAAAACAACTATTCTTAGTTTTGATAATGTTTATATTGTGTGTTCTCCTCATCCCCGTTTCCTGAGTTGATAAACACTATTTCTGTACTTTGGCCCATGAGCTGCATCAAGGATGTCTTTATTACTCGGAAAGGCCAATTTCATACCTGGCTTCATGATTTCCTTCTGTGCTGTTGAGATAATGTGTTTGGGGGACTGCTCGAAGCTCAGCTAGGAAAGGCAGTACAGGATTCCTCCTTGGCATAGATTTCTTGGACTGAATTCAGGCAATCTATGTTAATTAATCAACCCACTCAGGAGAAATGTCCCTTTTTCCGGTCTTCTCCTGTCACTGTGCATTACAAATATACTACTTAAACAGGAAAGACATTTTTTGCAGAGATAGGCTTTTCCTGTTGTATGATTCATTAAATGGCATTGAGGTTCCATGGAGACTACTTGTGATCAATCTCTTAAAAGAATGATTTTAAGGAACAAGATGAAGAGGCAAGAAATCTAATAGGACTTCCTTACTGTGCTGCAGATTTCTTCCTTAACTTTGGACAAATCACTCTCTGCTACTAATTGTTTGCATTTTTTCAGATCCTAATTAATAGTTGAAAAATACTTTCATTTCTAAGGGAAGGAAGTTATTGGAAAAACTCTATGTATTATTTTAGGTATGCATTCACATTTATTATGTAGGTATGTATTCGTAATTATTTTGTCTAAATATGGGGAAGACCAGTTATAGTTGTGGAAATAACAGTGGGGTATCTCTGTGTTTGATCAGTACATTTCAATACAGGGAGCAGATATGGCTGTTAGTGATATATACTATTTTTTTTTATCATTTAATGTAAGCGTAGTGGGGAAAGCTTCAGTAGGACTAGATATATGGCAGAGAAAAGTGACTTCTGCATGAGGGAAGATGCAGGAAGGATTAAGGAAGTCTGTACTCCAATCCATTGTTCCTGCAGCTAGGATATCCCACAATATAGGAACAACAATAACAACATAAAAAAAACCCTACTTTTTTTTTTTTAAGAACCTCTGCTTGAACTTCTGATCCTGTCTGCTTCTCATCAGGCAGTTTTTTCATATGCGTGTGTGTGTGTGCGTGCATGTGCATAACTGATGTTGATTGAAAAATTTTAATTTCACTTCACTATTTATGGTACATTGGAGACAAACAGCTTCACCGGCATTACTGTTACCTCATTCGCCTTTTTTAGTCATCAGGGCTGACTGTTTATGTCTTTTACATTCACAGAGCTGATTTCAATTTTGAGGAATTCAGGACCGTTACAGGAACTCAGCAGAAATGATGTATGACAGCTCACTTAGCTATCTTCAAAATACTTTAAAAAATCTTAATAAATATATAAACAATATATTCGTGCTGATTGCAAAAGCAGAAGAAAGATGGTGGGAATGGCAAGGAATGTTATAACCTTCAGGATTATGTAGAAAAGGCTAGTCTATGTTTTAATTTAATGATAATTTGGAATCTTTTAAGATTCCTTGTAAAGTAAAACATAAACAACAAACCTTTTCATACGTTTGCTCCTCTGTCATACGTTTTCAGAGTATTTCTCTACTGTATATTTTAAAATTTGCTATACCTCCTGGAATGGTCTTTGTGCCACAGTTGATGCTTTTAAAGTTAATGTTTTAAGGAAGAAAAGCCAGCCGTCTCTTACCTAGTTCTAGGACTTCTGTTGTTAGGGGGCATTAAGAAATAGTGGAATTCTCTTCCGTCAGGCTCAGAGTACCTGAGTAATGGTATCGACTGGGACCAGCACCACTGTGTGTCGCTCAGGCAGTGGCTCTCCGGGACTGTTGTTCAGGGTGCCTGAGATGGACTCTCGTCTCAGCAGACCCTAGATTTTCCTGTCTTTCTTTAGGTTGTGGCAATCAAAGTGGTTTTTCTTGCTTCACATGTCTCTTTTCAGGACCTGGCACTGCCATATTGGGAGAGGAAATAAAAATGTTCCAGTGGGCAAGTGAGGACATTTTCCTACTCTGCACATAATAAATGAAGTAAAATGCGGGTTGAAGTTTTTCTGAGTGTTGATCAGTAATTATACTTCTACATACTGGAGAATATTTTCTTGATGTTTTCCTCCATATGTCCTAAGATATACTCTGATTTGCTTTAAACCGGACATAATAGTTTCTTTTGGAGATTAAACTAAACAGTATCACCTTTCTGTTACATAGGGTGGGAAAAAAATGTTGAACTGAATTCAGTATGAACTGAATTGCCAAATAAACTCATTAATTTCCCACCAATGGTGACAGTCCTATAATTCATCTTTTCCTAAAACTATTTTTTTTGTTCTGTTTAAATGTGTTTCCCACTTCTTTCTATGTATGTAACAGTAATTTAGAAGGTACTTTCTTAACCCTCTCTCTGTAACAAGCACAGCCAGGTGCTCACGCAGTTCAGGGTGTGTGATTGCAAAGATATATCTGCGTGCCTCGGGTGCATTGTAAAACAGCCAAATTACTTCAACACCCATAAATTGTAAGTGTATCTTTATGATCTTTAATAATTATTGGATAAGAAAAGGAATCTACTGTCAGCTAAAAAAGTTTGGTTTCATTAAATGTAAAAATATGTTTTAAACATTTAGACAATTTTACTTAATCCCTAGGATACTGTGTATACTAATCCTCATTTGTATTTCCGCCATGTCATTTTGACCCAACCTCTGCCTCCCTGTGAATGGAAAGAATGATTGGACTTAAAACTGTTTTCTGTGAACCTAGACAGAACAATTTTATGGTCAGCAGTGGCCATTAGATCATGTAGTTTGCCTTCTGATGGCATTGGCCATAGAATTTCATTGATTTACTTCTTTCATGTGTATGTGACTACAGTTTGCCTTATCCAGAAGTCCTGAAGAGATGGAAAATTCATCAAATATCTGCCTCTTTTTTTTAAATGACCATTTGGGTTCATTCTTAAAAAAACCAGGCTGTGACTCTAATTCAGTTTTACCCAGTTTTATAGAGCAACAATATTTTTTTCATGTTTTTCATGAGCTTTAACTGCTTTTGTTTCTCCCCAAGAAAGTATTTACGCAACAGAAGTCACATCTAGATGAGTTTTTGACAAACTATGTAGGGTAATTTGCCCAGGTCTTTTCAGGTCCATTGTGTAAGCAAAGCTTTGTAACTCTGCCTTTTTTATTGCAGTCTGTGTACTGCATATTTACAGGAAAAATATGCAGTTGCATAGAGTGCATCATAAACCTCCTGCCTGACTCTAAGCATGTCCCTTAGCCCAGAAAATTACATTTCTCACTTCTTCATCCAAAAAAATGAGATAGTAGAACGCATGAGTAACTACAGAGCATAAATATGCTAATTTCCACCAAAATTATAATAATGGCAGTATGTGAAATTTGATGCTATGGGCTTGGGTAGAAATGAGGGGCAAAATAAGACTATACACTTAACTTTACTGTTCAGTTGGTTAAGAGCCTGATACCAGTATATAACATGTACCTGTTGTAGGTTAGTAAATATACATATATTTGACTTTTTTATCTGTAACTTGTGAAGTAGGGCATATCTAAGTTCTCTTAGTCACTGCGAACTTGCAATTATTTTTACTTTTCTTCCTTGTGCTTCCCACAGCTCTTTCTAGTAACATTCTGCCCAGAAATTAATTCCATGTTGCATCAAAATCTCTTCTAAAAAGACCAGTATTGCCTAACTTATAGATATGAGGTGTCTTCCCATGCAGTAAAAATTACATCGATCTATTTAGCTGTCATGCTGCATTTCAAGCTCCTGTCTAATTTGCTTGCCAATTTAATCTTGAAGACTCTGTCAGCATGACTATTTCCAGATACATACTTCCATTTAAGTGCCTGTATTTCAGGTTATTTTTCTTCAGATACGGGGTTTTTTCCTAATATGAATATAAGAGAGAGCAATGGTTTTTGCTGTTTCTTATCTCTCTAGATCCCTTTATGTGATCATTGAAGACACAATTTGATTGGGTAAATTTGAATCCAACCACCTCTTCACCTATTGTAAAACTTTTGCCTGCTATTAGTGTTGTTGATAACCTTCACCAGCAGGTCTTCCTTGCATAAGAGCCCTACTTCAAAACAAGTATGGTGATTTGGACCTGAGTTTTGAATATTCCAATGGATGCCTTAATAATTTAGGCTATCAGAAATAAAGCATTGCTGCCACCTCTTTTGCCCCCTGCCATTTTGCTAACTATTCTGTAGCTCTTTTGGGATTCTGGAAGCGGTTGGAAATTCCCAAGAGCTTTTCCAAATGTTTTCTGACTACATGTGGGGTTTGTTTCAGATTTTTATTTAGCTGTTATTATTCATCAAATTTGATCCAACTTACAAATATTGTTTTGTTAAACATAAACTCCTTTTTTTTCCCCCACAAATAAAACTAGCTTGTCCATCCTATCAGTGTTTGCAAAAGGTTTAAACCAAGACAGAACAGATGTGAACTAGCTTAATCCAAGGTCTATTGAAAACATTAGGCATTGGGTCAGGACCCAGGTAGAAAAATCTTCCTGTTAAGTTAAGGTACGGAACAGAGTAGCCTCAGAAGACATAGAATCCGTGTTTCTTTGGCTGTCTGCAACTAGACTGAACATAGCAATGAAAACAGTTTACCCATATAAAAAGTAGATAATTGTTCTATTAAAAGGGATTGATAACTTAATGAATTTTAAAATTTGGTGTCAGTTCATTGCTTTAAATTAAAGTTGTTTAGAGATTGTGCCTGTGGCAGGCCAATAAAAAATTTGTATTGACTTGTGTGTAAGTAGAGTGTTCCTCGGGTTTTGAACTGGATGCAGAGATGAAATGAGGCAGTGGCTTACAGATTAGAACAAGCTTTTTAATATTCTTTGCAAGCTGTTTTTAGAAACATCACTAGGACCATAAAACCAGGCACATTTGTGAAGAAAGGCAGTACAATTTACAAACATGTGGGGCAAACAAATTTTCAAAGCTGATCATGCACAAATACCCAATTCCAGTTGTCCAACTTGCACATACTGAAAGCACAACTGCATGTGCACATCTGCTATTCTCAGCCCATGAACACAGACAAACTTATACAAGCTTGTATAAACTCACAGCAATTTCATAGTATTCTCCAGAGATTACAAGATCAGTGCTAAAAAATTAGTCTGTTTTGCTATGACTATGAGATTTAGATTCCTGTATGAGTAAATTTCTGTCCTGTAATTTTCTGACTTGCATTTGGGAATTGCTTTCTCCTTCTTGAAGAACTGGGTAGTACAATTTTCTGCTGGAGTTGAGCTAGTGATTTTTCTTTTGAGCCAAGTTAAGTTCTGGTGATGCCATGCAGCTATTTCTCCCGAGCTCTACTGTCCACGTAGTATGTTTTTACAGTGTCACCTAGTTTTAACCATTTTGGATTACTGAAATGGTCAGTGAACTTGTGTCCCTGGAAAACATACCTTTTAAAAATGGAAAAAAAATATATGATGGGGGATGCCTCAAATACAGGTTTCATATAGGGAGAATTGTTAGCTTTCAGGCCTCATTCCTCAGCCAGAACCTAATTGTCATCTGGGCTCCTGGAACAATCCTATGTCTTCTTCTCAGCCACCTGAATCTTAAGAGGCTGAGAAGCTAAAGCGAAACAGCTGGGGAGCACTGCCCTGGAAACGTCAGTGGTATCTGTGCTGTGCCAGAGATCATAAGGAGTTGTGCTGACAGCAGAGAAATTAAAGTAGGAGCTACAGCACACAGGACTACACTACTGAAGAGCAGGAGTAATTGTTTGGGCTCAAAGTTCACCTTAGGCGGTGCAAAATCTAACAGCTTTGACCAAGAAACCGGTTCACAGCAAACAGCATAGTGTCAGGGTGCAGAAGGCTTGCACTGAAGGACCACGCTGATGAGAAGACATGGGCAATGAGTCAAGGAAGGAGGTGATAGGAAAAGCCTACAATGAGCTGTGGCCTTGCAAGCACCAGCTGGTGCAGACAGTTCCCCTCCTTAAATTGATCCTTGCTAGTGGTGTCAATGGCTAGTCAAACCACTATTCTGAATTTCAAAAGCTCTGTAGTACTTGTTATGTTTCAATTCTGGTTGAGGTTCAGTGAAAACTTCAAAACAATAGGTCAAATTGAATTCTGGTCTGAGACAAAGTAATTATTAGAAACTTTTGGGTTTATGTGTAGTTTGTCTCTTGAGAGATAAGCTTTTGTGGAAGTGCTTACAATCTTTCATTGAGAAGGTGTTCACTTTCTATACAGTTCTATCAGCTATTTCCTTAATGATATAGTGAGTTATGTAATTGATCATGTGAATGCACCGCTTACTATTTTGTATGTGCAAGCCAGGTGTTTAGGTGAATAAATGAAGAGTGTAGAGTTCAGTTGTTTCTTTTGAATATGCCTGAGTTTTAAAATCTGGCCCTCGCCTCCCGATGGGGAACTCTTTAGGGATCAGTGAAATTTGGCAAAGGAGGCTGTTTTGGCAAACAGTCTGTTTTTCACATTTATTCATACTTTGAGGAATAGAGAAGGTAAAAATGGGGCACGGATTTTTGTGTTGGTAATGTTTACCTTTGATGCCTTTCTAGATCTTTAGAGTAAGGACTAGTGTTGTATTACTGAAAGGGAATTTTTACTTCCTGACTTTCTGACTACTCACCAATCAATCGCCCCAGTGTACGATTTCATAGTTATTTTATCTCAAAACTGAATGTACAGTTTAATAACCTACCCCTCTGCTCCTCATTTTCACTTGAGAAAAAAGTATCAGAAAATGCTGACATGTCCTTTTGCTCCTCCTAGGTTCAAGTGCCATGCTCTAGCTTTCACCAGTTCTATAAAAGTGTTGTGAGAATACGTGGGTAAAGTGTAACTTTGGTATAGCTGCATGGTAATATTAGATTGGAAGATACCATTTTAACCCATCCTTCAAGGAATTCTGTAATACTGACACTATAGTGGGGGGAAAACAGGAGAAATTGGAGAAGTAGCTCAAAATTTAACAGAAAACCCTTGGTGTCTTCCTATGAAGCTGTTTGCTTTCTAATAGTCATTATTCTGATGTGTTTCAAAATGTTGTCTAGTGTGGAGATACTTTGGAACCTTCCTTCCAGTTGACGTGAAGCAAGCAAGCAATACCATGTTTACTACTTTCCTATGACTTCTAGATTTTCATCTCTAGACGGTTCATTACTCAGAGCAGCCTCAACTACCACCAGCCTCTATGTGGCAATCTGTTACTGTTTCTATGAATTTGCATTTACTTTCAAGATTTTTCTGTCAGATGTCCTCAAGTCTTGGTTGTTTGTTGTTGGTTTTTGGTTTTTTTTAATGAGGGAAGTTTATAGAAAGTTGCTATATTGTGAGGCATAGTGTATACTTCTAATTTTCAGATATTTTCAGAGATTGGTATTCTTTTCCCCAGGTGTACCCAGACATCAATCAAAATGCTTCATTGAATATATTTTGAAACTATGAGTCTAAGTCTTATCTGACTCTTGGAAACCAATATTGTACTGGACAACAGTTCTAATGAAATATAAACATATTATACTTCTAGAACATAAATATTACAACTGCATATCACATATGAATGTATACTGTTACAGAACATAACAGTTTTAACTACCCATGGAGGTCATTTGGTGTTAAACTGTAGTGAGAGAAGAATTAGGTGGTTTCGGTGCTATAATTTATAAACAAAGATGATTCAGAAAATTCAAAAATTTGAAAATTTTGTGTTAAAAATGTTAACGTTTTTTTTTTTCCCAAAGTGTTGTTTAAAGGAAATGATGGTAATTGAAAAGACAGCTAAGCCCTGGTATTTTTATAGGCTCATGTTTGAGCAGTGTTTCTGTGTAATTATAATTATCAGTGATATCAAAGACAAGAAAAAGTCATAATTTCATTATAAACAAGATTTCAAATATTGGGTAAGTTCAGGAAATTTACATACTCTGATGATTCATGGAGATTACATTGTTGAAGATAAATGCCTTAGAAAGTTGTGGATAATTTTTGAACTCAAGATGAGTGAATTAAACAAAAGTTGTCTTATTTACAGTAAAGCATGTCCTCAGTAGAAGTGCTGTGCTCTTTTTTGAAGACTTGAGTTCTATTTTCAGGAGCTTTGTCATATAATTTTTCTAAATGTACTGTAATTAATGAGAAGTAATGATCAGTAATCAACTTAAATATACCATAAAATATGGAACCTAATATATGCAAGACAAAATTTAAGCATTCCAATTCATGGTACACTTTGTAGTATATTGACTGATAATTACACAGAGATATTAAAAGGATCCATTTGTAGAGGCTGTTTAAAAAGTCAAGAGGTAAGACTGAAAACTCGATTCATAATCTAGGAAACGTCTGTCTTCTAGTGCTTAATGTGTCTATATGGAGAGTATTTAGTAGTTTAAAATTTACTTATATATTTGAGTATTGGAACCATTACCACCTCCTATCTTGTAAAAAGAAATAAAACCTGCTCCCAGCAACCAGGGCATTTGAACCATTACTTTTGGGAGGAAGAACTGCCTATTGGTTTGTTCATCATACTGGGATAATAGCTGATTTAGACTTGACTGCTGCTTTTAGCTACTTAACTAGCAATACCTATGGGCCAAAGACACCAGTCCAGGAAGGAATGTGATTATATTTAATTCAGGAGTAATTTCTGGGTCCAGACGTAATTGGTGTACAACTCACACAGTCTTTGAAAGACTTAGGACTTTTGATTGTAAGTTGGCTTCTTCCACTGGTCTCATATTTCCAGTCTTGCTTAAATACTGCAACTGTGAAACGTAATGACTGAGGCATGCTGGCAGAGAAAGCTATTTTTTCCTGAACTTTAAGATATAATGGATATAAAGTTCAATTGCCAGTGGTGTTCTCCCACTGGCAACATTCAGCCTATAATAAAAACCAAGATGAGTGAATGGATGCACATCTACGTAGCTGTAAGAGAGCTATGTAGTAAGAAAAAAGACAGATTATTAAGACCACGTACATTCACCAGAGTACTTAACACTCATATGTGACCACTCACCATACGGGATATGGCATAAATTGTGTTTTCTAATGCTGTTGCATCTATTTGGACAAAGATGAGAAAATATATCCAACTAGTTCTTTCCTCTATACTCCTACTTCATAGGTCTAAAAGATGGATTTAAGACGTATATGTTGTGTATTATGGTTATGTTATCTACCTGATGTTGAAATTTATTTTCTATGTGTAAACAAGCAGGTAAGTTTAAATTTATGCTTTTTTTCATATTTTGTTTTCTTGTCTTCAAGCTTATTGCCCCTGTCTCCACCCAGGTTTCCTTGGCATATTTCCTTTCAGTAACTAAATTGCCCCTGACATCTCTAATGTGGGCACATGTCCTCCATATATTGTATACTATAGGAGATACTGTGCAACAGGACATGCTCAGAGTGCTGTATACACTGAAATTTTAGATAACAAGGAATTAATTAATTTAACGTGAAGGGATATAATCCATACAGCTCTGCTGAGAGTTGCTTTCTGTATTATGTAGACTAACAGCAGGCTGGGTGAAGAACTGGCTGAAGGGCAGGGCTCAAAAGGTTGTAGTGAATGGGGCTACATCTACCTGGTGACCGGTCACCAGTGGTATTCCTCAGGGCTCAATTCTAGGGCCAGGTCTGTTCAATCCTTTCATCAATCATCTGGATGCAGGAGTTGAAGGCACAGCTAGTAAGTTTGCTGATGATTCTAAACTGGGGGCTGCTGTTGACTCTCTTGAGGGACAAGAGGCCTTGCAGAGGAATCTAGGTAAATTGGTGCATTGGGCCATCATCAATGGCATGAAATTGAACAAAAAATATTCTGGATTCCACTGCTGGGGTGGAGTAACTCTAGACAGAAGTCTAAATTGGAAGAGGAACGGCTGGAGAGCAGCCCTGCAGAAAGGGGTCTGGGGGTGGTGGCTGACAGGAGGCTCAGCAGGAGCCAGCAGTGTCCCCTGGCCTAGAGGTGTGCCAAGAGGGCAAAATGCATCCTAGGGTTCATCAAACACAGCATCACCACTCAGTCCTAAGAAGTGATTGTCCCACTGTATTTAGCCCTGGTGTGGCCTCACCTTGAATATTGTGTGAGGTTCTCAGTTGCATCATTTAAAAAGGATGC
>VZSF01010582.1:0-44832 GCA_013398295.1 Chionis minor | reverse complement strand
TTATCCCGATGAAAAGCCTGGTCTTCCTACCTCAGCCCTCACCAAGTAACTCCACTGGCCCCTCAAGGACTTCGTCTCAAATGTCTTCAGGATATCCCCAGGCCAGCTCTGGCAGCGGGACACGGGAGGGCGCTCCCTTTTATTCTGCTTCCGGGCATTGTGACTGCTGCGTTGCCAGGTGGTGGCATTGTGACATGGGGGTGACGGGGTCCCCCCTGTACAGTCCCACTGACCACTCCTCTGCTAAGCATCCTTGGGAGGATGCCCTTTGGGGTGCTGGCCCTGAGGGGGTCCCTGTGCCCAGGAGGCCCAGGGGGCTGTCCCTGCCCTTGGTGGCCGTGGACTGGGCACAGCTGCTGGGCATCCCTGACTTCTCTCCTCTGCCACTCTGCTCCCAAGGACAAACCTCCTGCTGTTATTCTTCTCTACTACACTGTTTAAGGTGAAATTGTCTTCTTGGAAAGAAGTCCTGAATTGTTTTGTGTTCTTGACCATATTTTTCCTTGCACTTCAATAATTCTTTCCCTTGTTTGGCTTCCATCCTTTATGGCAGCCCTCTCAGCCTTTGTCTTGCTCCTTCCAGTTGTCGCGTTCTTCTGTAGGGCCTCCATGTCCCTAATCAACTACTTCGTCTCTGTCTGCCTTCATCACAGGCGAAATTTTTTCTTTCTTGAACCTGAGGAATGTAATGTGGCCATAACGGTACAGGTGAGCCCTCACTAGGGCTTCGCACAATGCTTGCCTTCCTTGAGTGACACAGAAGGTGGCATTTGCCAGTATCACATTCATGACTCAGTCACCCTGTGATCTCCTTATGCATCCAGGAACATTTGCCGATCCCAGTGTTTCCAAACTGGAGCAGAAACTCATGGTGTTCCACTGACATTGCGTTACCTATTTCTACCCTGCAGTTCTTCATGTAGGGTTTGTTGATGTAGGTGATGTCTCTTCTGTCAGAGTTTCAGCTGATAGGGGGGATGGGAGCAGTAGAACTATACCATGAGATAGAGCTTTTTCTGGCCCATGGAAGCCATGAAATCCCCAATATGACGTGGACAAGGAAACCTACATTCTTTGAACAATGCTTTTCTGCAATCTAAGTTCAAGAGACCTGGCCATGAAGTCCACTGTTTCATACATTTGATGGCAGCAAAGCATGAGAGGTGGAGCCTGAGAGATGTGGTAATTAGACAGTAGCCTGCTGGAGTCCAGCTCCATGCAGTCATGACCAGCAGATCCAGCCCTCCACCAGCCAGCTGAAGTGGTCAGGTATTTGGACTAGATGATCATTGCGGGTCCCTTCCAACTCAACTATTCTGTTCTATTCTAATTTTAAAGCACCTTCTTTTGCATCTTTCTTATATCTTCTGTCTACCTGTGTGTCTACCCAGCTCCCTTCAAACTTACCTACCAGTAAGAAAGACCTTTTTCTTTCATTAATTTAATTCCGTCCTTCCATTCTAGCATTAGTATTATGGATGTATTCCATGGGCCATGTGAGATGGTCACCTGACAACAAGACAGCCTTTGTGAAATCTCTGTTCCATATTGGTTCTCTGATGTACACTGGAAATGTCCCCTGAACTATGAAAGCATCCAGGCCGGGCTGGTTCATAGAGACAAAATGCATTATGCTTTCCCCTACAGTCATAATGTGTCCAAGACCAGCAGAGGTTAAGAAACTGGGTTTGTTTGGCAGATGTTTCTTGTTATTCTGCCAATTAAGTCAACAATAGGTATTCATAATCCTAGGGAGGCTTGGAGGTCATAGAAATTACAGGGCAGGCAGAATAGCTCATGCACAAATAGCTGAAAAAGAAAGCGATCTTTGGGGGATTTTTTTTTTCCCTCCTTTTATTCTGCTTGTCCTAGGGGCTGTCGCCAATCCGTAACATTGTGCATTGGCTTCACCCCTTGGTTCTGGCTGCAGTGTTCAAGGTCCTGAATGGCTCAAACTCTGTCTTATTGTTGCAGGAGAGATGTTCTTCTGCAGTTTGTCTTATGCTCAGCTTTTAGTGCTTTGTATAAGTATTGAAACATGTTTCTCAGCAGCTAGTTTAAAATAAGTGGTTGGAATACTTGCATTCTTAAGAGAGAATGGGCAGCCTCCATGGAATAAAGAGCAGTTGTGAGGCAGCACACAGTGTAATGCAGTCTTTTGTTACCAGTATAGAGAAATTCATTAGATTCTTATTTTCTGGCCTTCTCAAGTATGTCCTTGCTGAGCAAGACATAGAGCTGGCAGAGAGAAGCACTGATCTTAACTAAGAGGAAAAAGAGATTTGGAGAAATCGTCAAAGAGATAGTGCTTTTGGCTGGGATGTTAATGGCAATGGAAGGGTCTCTCCAGGTAATTCTCTCAATAGAGTACCACTGGACTTTACAAATGTGGGGCACTCTCATTTTATTACCCCTTATGCAGTAAAGAGCAATGTGATAAAACAGTCAGTTAGGTGAGACTGAAAGCAAGAACAAAGCATTGCTGAAAGACAAATAAAGCAAGAGCTTTAAAGAGGGAAAACAAGTAGCCATGAGGTAATGAACAGCCATGAGACAGTAACTTCACTAAGAAAGCTGAATTTCCATACAAAAAATCCTTATTCAAGCACAACAGTACTAATATATACTGAATGAAGCATTGACTGGGGAGAGTAAAGACGAGAAAAGTATGATAAAACATTTCTGCTACCACTTCTGGTGAAGAAGAGAAGTGAATGAGACATTGTTGGTACTAATTATACCTAAAACACTGTAGCAGCTGATAAAAGTATTTGATATACTGTGACCCTAGAAGGAATGTGACTGTGTTTTTATCTGAACCCAAGAAACAGAAGGGGGAATAGATGCCTGCCTTACAGTCACATACTCTGGCATCCACATGTACTTTTGGAGATATGAAAGATTGCTTAATGAGAGACAGAAACATATATGGGGCAAATGACTGCAGCATACAGGAGAAGCTGTTGAAAGAAACAGAGAAATTTCTTCAAATGGCAAGGGCAGCTGAACTGTCTAGGAAAAGGATCAAAATGGTGTTATTAGTGCAGAACAAGTTCATGGGGTTAAACTAAAGGAAATTGGGAAGCAGGACAGAGACAGACTGACCAGGAATGCAGGCGTCGTGGTGCAGGGTATGTACTGAGAGAAACAATTCAGAAGACAGAAAGAAAAATGTCTGGCTCCTGGAAAAATATGTAAAAAGCAGAAAGCATAGCAAGACTTTGTGTCCAGTGTGTTGCAGCTCAGGAAATATAAAAATGGTAATAGAGATGGAGAATATAGACATTACAGTTAAAAGAAAGATTTCTTCTGGCTGCCTTGCTTAGGTCCAGAGGAATCAATTGCGCAGAAGCGTGCATAAGAACAGCTACTCTGTTCGTTTTCGGAACTATGCTATCAGTTCTTAATCAGTTGATTCCAGTTGGATAGTGATGCCATCAGCAGCCTATTCCTACTAAGCTGGTTAGTAGCAGCTTTCGTCTGGAGGATTAGAATCAGGTATTCATGATGCAGATGTTTGAAGTCAAAGAGCAAATGCAGCCTGTAGAGGAGAATCCTGAAAATCAAGAGATGTTACATGTGCAAGATCGTAATTTCATGAGCATGATAGAGGAGAGAGAGTGGTCACTGTGCTTTCTCAAGCATTTTCAGAAAATGTAAGATCTTATTTCAAGGAACCAGATACACAAATCAAGTGGAAGTCAAAAATAAGACCCCATATAGTGAGATGAATAAATTCAGTTTTGTTCATAATGGCAGAGTAATGACAAAAAGTTGATAACTCTACTAAGAAATGGCATCATTATAACAATTGAAACTTCTAGAGAATGATTCAGATGCCTAGTTAATGCTGAGGGAAAATCAGAGTAAACTGAGGATCTTCATTTAGCCAAACCACTAAATATATCATTGTAAAGAAGTTGCTGCTTATCACCATTAATAGACAATACACAATAATCTATCATCTGTTTAACATCGCTGATTGTGAGGCTAAGACTGAATTTTACCATGTCGTGGTAAATGAGTCCATGAGTTGTGTGACAACACTGACTACACCTTTTGGATGATAATCCTCTGGTGTAAATGCTTTTAACCTAGGCCCAACATCTGAGGTGTTCCAATGTAAACTGAAGCTGGGAAGGATTCCCAGACATGTGGCTTGAAGCTGGTGACAGAGCTATTAAAAATTAATGATCTGACAAAAGAGACAGCCAATGTCACTATGTAATAAGCAAAATATGAGATTGAATGTAGACATGCAGAACTTGAGAAAAACTGTGTTGTTCTCTGTCAGTTGACAACTAGGGAGATGGCAGCAAGACCCTGGAAAAGTCATTGCAATTAGGAAAGTACTCGAAATGAAAGGACTGCAATCATTTTTACTGATAGTGATTTTTTTTTTCTAGAATTATCAGACGTCTTTAAAACAGTGAGGTATATCAGAAGGCAGGGACTGCTTCTAAGACTCTGTAGGGTAGCTAAAGAAAATTATTTTGCCCTGAAGGAGGTTAGGAGCAGTGCTAATGCTAACCAAACAGCCCAGAACATTTGCTTAAAGACAGGAAATAAAAAGGAAACACAGGGCCATGCTTTCTGAAACACAGTTCCCTCGGTTCACCTTTCAATGCTAGCTTGCGCTGCTGTCAACTATCTTTTTTGCCCAAAAATCCACTATAAGGAACCCAGACAAAACTGTGGGGTTTTACTCAGGTTTGTGTCTTCTCAAAACTTTAGCAGTTTAATATGAAAATTAGGTACTTCCCAAGAAAATCACTGCCTGTGGCAGATGCACTGAACAGGACATGTCTTCCAAAATACAATAGATACGATTTTATGGAACAAAAACTGCATCTCCAATGGCGAGCTTCAGGCAGCCCTCTGAGGAGCAGGCAGGAAATCAGGTTCCATACCAACTGTGGCAGTCTGAAGGAGCAGTTGCCACAGGAACTTACTCTGCTTTACTCTGTCAGGGATGAGCTGTACATGCAAAATAGGATTTTGTTAGAAGGGGACTGAACAGCAATCCTAGAAGGCGTAGAGGGTGTTGTTACAGCGAGCCTGAAATATACTTCGGACCCTCTTATAAAGGTCTGCATGAAATGAGGCAGGCAGGTTGTCAACCAAGCATGTATGCGCAAGTGGGCACAAAGAAGTAGCAGTCTGAGGTGCTCAGACTTCTGACTGACAACAGGAGACTGAACAGCTTCATGAAATATTTGCCCTGGTAAAAAAAAAAAAAAAAAAAGAATAAAACTTGTTCTGATGGTCAGGCAAGCTCAATGCTGCAGCTGCTGTAAAGCTTGCTGGAAGACATATGAGCAAAGACTGTGACAGGAGTCACAGTCTTAAAGTATATCTAAAAGTATATTTTGCAAGGTCTGGAGTAGCAGACTCTGTCTGAAAACTAAACATGCCTGGCAGTAGATTTCGAACAGTTTAGCGCAGAATAGGCCACATTAGCCTGGGTGCTCAAAGAGCAACAGGAGAGTCAAACTGTCACCGAAGAGCTTGTTAACAAGAACAGTACAGGTGAGCAGTTTTTACTTTGCATTGTTGAACTAACACATTCCAGCATCTCTTCCCCTTCCATCTATCATCTCCCTTCGTAATTTTTACCTTGACGCAGCTATACCAAGCCTGCAGTGCAAAAGGGAAACAATAGACAGTGCAATGAATCAGTAAAATCAGTGGAAAAAGTCAATGATTTCATACCATTGTGTAAGGGAACAGATTTGGCCCAATCATCAAAAATCTGCTTGCAGCAATAGCAAAAACTAAAGGCTCAGGTTAGTAGCAGAGGGAAATCTGAAGAAAATACCCTCACAAAATCAAAATCAAAGTGAATGCACAATACCAAGGGAAGCAAAATAAAGAAGTTAAGTGTAACCTTGATGCTAACAGAAGCTCAAAGTCTCATTTCTTTCAAAGTTTGTCATCGTTTGCTTGAAGGAAAAGTAAAATGAAAATACATATGGCCATGGCACAGGCAATATTAACTTACACTCCTGATTCATTGAGTTTCAGCAGAACTGTTCTGCAGGCTCTTCTGAAGGTGTTCTGTGGTCAGAACTGGTGACCGTACAGCTGTAGGTTCAGGAGAACGCAACACTGGTGTGGAGTAGACGTTCCCCCCCATTCCTGTACTGTGTACCCGTGAGCTATTTAAACAAGGCTCATATAAAAATAAAGAAAATAAAAAGTTATCTCTGGAGGCATTTCAAATTTGTTTCGGCTTTCACCCTGTACCCTTTTCAACATCAGAATAAACCCCCAAAGGTGAAAAACCTTTCTCCCTTCTGATGTCAACTCCTGGACCCAAGAGATGAGCTGCAGCTTTCTTCCAGGAAGGCGTCTGACCTGACAGGTTTGCTTTGCTGGTCCTTGGTGCTCTTTCTGGCAGAAAAAATACGGTATGTGCTTCAGGCGGGTTAAGTAAAGTCTCATGTTCAGAACCCCATTCTGGAGAAGCAAGCATTTTCATTAGGCAGCTGCCTGGAATCAACTTGATATGGAAAGTCATCTCAGGGTCGAACCACTTTGTTGAACAAAAGCCTTGAAGTGCCATGACTGCTAGTCCACTGTACTTTGAGTTGGCCTCTGTTTCCACCCTGGATTTAATAGTTACAGATTCCTCTGGATGCAGCACGGAGAACTTGTATTCTGGATCTATCAGTGTGTCAGTTCAGCTCCAGAATTCAGTCTGCACAGCGCTGTCCTGCAGCTCGGGGCGATCTACTCAGCTCCCCAGGACCTTCGCTGTGTTGTGGAAGGGCAGGTAGTGCGACATCTCGCTGACAGTACCACAAGTGTGCATTGACAAGCAGAGCGGGATTCACAACAGACCCCTTGGGAGGCAGCTGGTGCGTGTACCTTTTACTATGAAACTTCACGAGACTTGTGGGACCTTTTCTCTTCATCTGCACTTTATATAGCCTGCCTGCGTACTCATATTGTGTTAAACATTGTATTTGGATATGAATGTTTAACCATATATTTAATGTATGGTTAGACATGAAGAACTTGGCACATGATACACAAGGTATGTGCAGATTAAATTATATTAGACATTTTTGTATCCTACTAGGGGGCACAGAAGGTTCTGATCTAGTATTCTAACCTAGAGTAAACCAACCCTATTGGAAATATTCTGAAAATTTTAATAAAAAACTTTTTAACCAGTCAAGTGGTCTTCAAGGGAGTGTTGGAAAACTATCATTTGGGACTTGTAAAAGTAGGCTGGACAAAGCATTAACAATAGAGTTTTTAAAAAAAAGAATGACAATTGGAAATAATTTGCAGTGTTGGGAGAGGGAAGCATAAATGATTTCTTAGGCCTTTTTTTAAAATCTTATGATCTTAAATTATTTCTTTGAAAGATTTCCCCCCTGCCTTAATGTAATGAATTCCATAGCAATGATGAGTATTTAGGGACTTTTACCAGGGAATGTTTAGAAGAGATGATGAATGATTATTGGCTTCGGTTGCTAATTGACACAATAATCCGTGCCAAGGGATTCCTCTCTACTTTTGAAACTATATTCTAAAAAGGAAAGAGAATTGATTTGTTAGATAACACACTCACGTTAAGAGACTAAGTGAAGCAGGATGGAGACTCATGGCCTCTCATTTTTTCTTAAGACATTGTATCCTTCTTGGCTTTATGTTTTTGTTTCTTGTAATTTGTGATAGGAAAAAGATGTGTAATTCTGATATACAACCTATGACAATAATTTTAAGATGCAGTTTCAGTCTGCCAAAAAAGATGAAGCTACAGGAATAGTCCTACATGTACCTTGAATGTGGTTTGGGGTTTTTTTTAAAGGAGAAAATGCACATACAAAACAGGTTTGCCCAGCTACCTTTTCTATAAAATCACTAATTTTCACCCTGAAGAGGTCAGGCAGATTTATGGAATAAAACAAGGCCTCAGGCCATGTAACATGATTGTGAGCTAGTCAACCACTCATTTGTGCCAAGTAAATTTTGGAAATGATTCTCCTTTGCTGACAGTACCCTCATTACTGATTGTGTAGAGTAATTTATCAGGCATTTCTTAAAATAAACCATTCATTTATGCTAATAGGACTTGGCAGGGAGGAAAAATTGGCAGGACTTGAAGTTCCTAGTGTTTTTCTTTTTTAAAACAAAAACTGTAAAGTCCTCAGTATTTTGAGCAACCGTTATCACAGCCGTGCATACAGTTTATTAAAGTGACAACTAATTGCATAATAAATTTTAAAAATGGGAGAAAATTATTCCTATGTTAAGTTTACAAAAGCAAATAGTTTGGTAGTATTGTAAAAGCACGGTCATTAGTTTCATACTTGGGCATTCTTTATTGGCTAAGCTTCTGGTATTAATGAATCACTTAGCATCTTTTCCATGACTCATCTATTCTCAGTGCAGTACCTCATCTTGAAATATCTCTTTGTTCCTTACCCCTCATGTATTTTCTGTTTGGTAGGTCCCTCCAAGGAGATGTTTTCTCTCTGCTTCCTAGTGAGGCTTTTATCCTGCAAACAGCCATGCACATCAGTAACTACTGAAGTGAGTCCCCTTGAACCTATGGGACTAGTCAATATGGACAGTTACTCACATGTACAAACATTTGTAGGACCCAACTGTATTCACTGTGCAGAGTTTAGCTGCTATCCTTTGCAGATGAACTGTGGAAATCTTTATATTTAGATCAATACCTTTCACATTCAGCTATCTTCAAAACAGAATTTTTAAATACCTCCGTTCCTGAAAAAGCCAGCCTTCCTAGCCCACAAGAAAATTTCCACAGCTCAAAATAAAAAAAAAAATAATAAAAAAAAAAGCATGTATTGGAACTCACAAATGAGGACTGCAACACTGATAAAATGACAGCTGTAGCAAATTGTGACTCACCAAAAAACAATGCTTTAATCCAATGCCTGCTGAAGTGTAAGGGGAAGTCTTCTGTTAACTTCACTGGTGGTTAGATCTGGTCCTCATTTAATAAGACAAAGCTAGATATATCTCCAACTGTACATAAATTCTGTGATAAGTTTTTTTGATGTATTCATTTCCCCGGCAAATGGTAAAATGTGTTGCCTCTTCAAGTAAAACTAAACAGTGATGTTGTTTTTGTTGTTGCTTTTTAATGAATGTAAATGTAATTAGTACAGAATATACTGTGCTTCGTACTATAATAACAAATTGAGCATGACATATTGACCCCAAATTTTCATCATGCCTCAGCCCTTAACTGCGAATGCCAGAAACTCAAGCTGTGTTTGCAAGGGCAAACACTTAAAACAACAAACGGCACCTTAAACTGGAAATTTAGCCCTAGGTATTTTTTAATAATCAGACTTTTCAATGAAGCTCTGTGATGATCCAACTTAGATTATGGCTTTAATTTTTTTGCTGTCTCATGCTGCTGTACTTTATAGTTTGCAGAACTGAAGGGGTCTATATCCAGTACAATGCTACAAAGAACAGAGTCATGAACGTTTTGCAGTTCTTCAGCTTTTTAGACTTGAAAATTAAATATAAAGTGTGAAGATCATTCCATGAACATTTATTGAACCTGGCCTTTTCTGCTACATGTCTATTACTCACCATTATAATTAGAATGTCCCTGCAATGGGTCTAAATGTTTCTGTTAATGCTTTCCACTTCTGTCTGCATTCTTTTCATATTGTTTCCTGCCATTAATGCAATAAAAATGTCAGCCACAAATACCAGATTCCTAATGGAAAAGCAAAACAAACTAAAACCACAGCCAGCGCCACAGCTGAGAGATATTATTTTTCCCTGATACTCCAAATTCTTACTCGGCAAACAATTAATTGAGGTTGCATATATGACGTGTATTATTAACTAAGTTATATACATTGTTCATGCCCAGAGATCACAATTACTGAGACTTACTGTAACTGTTGCAGCGTAGTTTCTTGCGTACATTTGGACTGCCTGATCAGAGAAAGATGGTCTCTTGTTTAAATGAGAGGACAATAATTTTTCCTTTTGGCTTCTCATGCTCGTGGAAAAACAACTTAATTTTTAGTTTAAGATACTGTGGGGAAAACGTTACTTCTTTAATGTCCTCAGACATACAGATGTTTAATGAATTTACACTTTTAATTTACTATGAGTACCTAAGAGGTAGAAGGTCCAGAAGAGAGGATCTAAAACTGATTATCTATTGTTAGTGCAAGATGGATGTTTCTTGTAATGTGTCAGCTAGTTTGTACAATTCAATAAGTAGCTTCTATGCTTTGGGTTTTTTTCTCATTACTTAGACCTTTCAGAGCTTTTGGATGTTTTTAAGTACAGTTATATGAAACATTTCTAATTATGGAATATATTTCATTGAGATGAAATTGGTGAGGAAGTTAACTTAGAAGATTGAATTCTATATAGGACAAATTAGTTGTGGTAGTGAAATTCTTAATATATTCATTATAATATATGCGTTTGGAGATCGGATCCGCGTATGTGCTGTTTCCTAAGCATAAATAAAGTAGAATAAAAAAAATGGACCCTTCCCCATGGAGTTTGTAATCTTAAGTGTAATACAGGAGAAAACAAATTGATAAAGAGCATAAAGTACCATTGAGACAATACTACTCAGGATACAACAAATGGTTGAAACTCTTTGGTCAAATTCATTATAAATACTTAAGTTACTCATTGAATGGTAGGCTTCTGAGAAACTCCTGAGTTGCTTCTGTCCATTAAGTTAAAAGGCGCAGGAGATAAAGGCTAGGTCCCTCTCTGTTACCTCCTGGGTAATTTACCAATATGTCCTGTGTCTCCCATAAAGCTATCTGTTTGGCAGTAGTGTGAGATGCAAAGAGCAGGTTCTGTCTGACAGTTTAGCATAGACCTTGCTTTATGCTGAAAACCTGACCATTTTCTATCTATTTTTTCCACCTTTCATTTCAGCAAATGTGTTTTGATCTCTTTTGCTGTATTTTTCAGGCTCCCTAGTATTATGCAGCTCAATGGTATACGTTCAGTCTGTAAAGCCTTCAAATTAAGGGTTGTTTTCTTCTATTTCTTTGTTCAGTTGAGCCTCTGTCTAGATTAAAAACAATAGCAATAACTAAAAATAATCATGTACTCCGAAAATGTTTTCATATCTTCAATTTCTTATGCGAAAGTGATGGAAAATGGTGGGAGGTGGTTCAGAATACAATGGATCCATGACACTTCCCTTATTTAACTTCGCTTCTTCCCAAGCCCCTCGGTGGTGATTCCGCAAGCATTGCAGCATAGGAATTGACCGTTACTGGAGAGTAGCCCTGTTTGTTTATTAACAAGGCTCCATTGCCTGTGGGAAGCTGTTCTGAGACATGCTGTGTGCTGATCAGATTTCATCCAACGTAAGTGTCAGGTCAAAATTAGGATTTGAAAAACAATAATAACCATTGTACCAGCAGGTAGCTGAAATATCTCTCTGCCCAGTGCTCACTGAGCAGAGCTGTATGTGGAGTACCAATGTGAGCAATGGACCTTTGCCTAGTCCTAGCTCCAGCTCCTATGTACACATCTGGGTGCTGTCATTATTGCCACCACTGGGACTGCAAAAGTATTTAGTGCACACCGGAGGACAGCAGTGAGACTGTACAGGAAAATGTCAAAGCTGCAATTTACCTTGTCCCCCCCTCCCCTACCCCTTGCTAAAATAAAATTAAAAAAATCTGCAAAGATGCTTTCTCAGGAGTCTGTTTAACAAGCCTTTGCACAGTGGTGTATAATTTGACACCACATGATTAAGAAAAAATTAAGTGCCACTGAATGCTGTTTTAAAAGACTCGGCATGGACATTTCAACTACAGCGATATTTCAGTAGTTCCATCTGTATTTAGTCTCAGCACATTGGCGATAGGACTGAAACCTATTAACACTCTTGAAGTTCCATGTTCAAGATCTTTCATTTGAAAATATAAATGCAATGCCAACCAAAGTAAAAGTTGAAAAGGTTATCCTTTATCTTCTCAAACCAATGGCAAAAAGATCCTAATCTAATTTAGTTTGCATGAGTGTATCGTATTTTTTGGCCTCCCTAGAAAATGACTGTTCCTCATTTTTCTCCAGCTGTAAGTAATATGACTTAAATAGCTCAGTGAAGCAGCTCTATTATTTACTGGTCAAAAACCATTACAAATGATTGAAGGGTTTTTATGAAAGAGGTGGCTGAGAATTGTTCTCATTTGCTTCCAATTGAAAGTTTAATGCTTGTGGCTTATTGCAGGGGCAATGTAAATCCATAGGCAGACAGAAAATCTGAAAAATTATCATTTTTTAATGGTTTACATTTTTCTGTTTTTCTCAGGTTTGCAAATATTTAGTATATTTAAAACAACTGAGTTTTTCATAAGTGATTTTTGTATGCCAGATTTGAGGTGTTTCTTAAGTGGATATTGATTTTTAAGCATTGCTTGCTGGCCTGATGGAAACCAAGCCTGCTGGAACAGGCCTAAACGATACAATGAAGGACAAGACAGGGAGAACCACAGAGGCTGTTGTTAGTAAGATGCTCCACCCACTCTGATGTCCCCCATGCAAAGCGGAGAGGACTGCCGACCATAAACCTTTTGAGACTGAATATTCTTGCATGACACCTCAGAAAACCTTAAGCCATGTTTCACATGTTTGCCTAATGAAAGCAGGGAGAGCCTTATGAGAGATTTGAATGAAAAAGTCAATTTGAAGCCTAGTCAGTGATGTCATACCTTGCAGGTAGAACTGAATCTTATTAAAAGTTATGTAGCACCATGTTTAAAATCTTTCACGTGAAAGACAAGTGCAATACTGAGTAATACAGAAGACGTAACACCGATGAAGCCTACTTGTGATTTCTCCGGCTAGGTGTTGTCAGTTTTTACCCTATTTCCCTGCGTCAGATACTGAGTTTCCCACTCTTGCTCCCTGATCCTGTGAAGTCGTTCAAATACCGGGCTTACCTTTACATGTTCTTTAATCTTATGTGCTTACATCATGAACACGTTGCTTGACTAGGGGCCTATTGCTAAGATTGACTGCCAGGAAAGAACTACTGAAATTGTATATACCAGACGTTCTGCATCCCAGAATCCTGCTGGCCAGAGCAGGCTCAGTGCTGAATTTAGACCAGGTCTGGTCAAGTCTTGAAAAACTCCAAGGATGGAGATTCCACAACCTCATCTGAAAGGCCTCGTGAAACCTGTTTTCTGAAGACAGTCTGTGCTGGAGCAGTAGGAAATAAATCCCTGGTTCTCTTTCAATTACGGTATTGCCAGGTGTTATCTGAAACAATACTGTGGGAAAAAAAAAGAGATCTAGCGTTATTTAAAAATTGACAGTATCACCTTAAAATGATTATTTTCTAAATTTTTTATATGAGTGCTGTGGAACAGTAACACATGCACATACTCTTTCAGCTGTACAGTAAAATTTGTGAACCTTACACTTCTGGCACCATTGGTATCACTGTAAGGACAATAGTTTTGCATGAACAGTATTTGTATTGTGGTATGTTGTGGTTCTGTTATGATAAGAAGGGTTGGAAGTCATGGAGGCTTTTTTAAAAAAAAAAGAAACAGCAAAAGCTTTTATTTTAACTTCATCTTTTATTTTTAAGCAAATAAGATCATACATACATATGCTTTTTAAATATTTCTAAAGGATATATTTTTTACTGTCTGCAGCTTTATCTTTAAGAGAAATTCATTGCTAAAAGCTGTTCTTCTTGGACACGACCTTTTGATTGCAGAGGAAGTTGAGAATCTATCTTGAAGTTGCTTTTTCTTTATCATGCTGTCCATCAGTGAAGCTCAAGCCCATGCAGTTGAATTTTTTCAGATACAATCCATTCAAATTACTATTTTTTTTCTTTTTGCTGTCTTTTGTCAAATCAGCTGTTGGCTCCTACCACACTGTCCCTTAGCTCAGTTATTTCACCCCTGTTCCTACTGCATTATTCAGAGTCAGCCACAGTTGGCCGAGCACATTATGAAAAATTCTTGTGATCATATGAACTTCTTCAGCTGCAAGTGATGACTGCTTCATATCTGCCATCTTTTTGCTCTAACAGCATTTCTTCTGAATTTCGCTGATAAGCATCTCAGTTAACTTTTCATCACTTTTAACATCAAACTCTCCTCTGCTCCTCTTGCTCTCTCTATTATTTTCTGCTTTAACTATTCAATTCCTTTCTTTTTGCCTCCATACTTCTGTTCTCTCTCCACGTCTTGTCACTCCTTCTCCTATTTTATCTTCTCTACTATCTGTTTTCTAATCTGTAGCTCTCCCCAGATTCATTTTAAGAATGGTTCATGCATGCTCAGGATCTGAAGAGTGATCAGCCTGTGGCAGATAGAAGGCCTGTGTCTAGTCCTGTCTTGTCTCTGACAGCAACCTCTGTCAGAAAAAAAGAAGGGGGGGAAAAAACAAACAAACAAAACCCCAAGCTTCTTTTTCTGATTATTTCTTCCACCAGTTAAGTTAAACATTCCTTCATCATGCTACTCAGAGCAATTACCAGAAGCTCCTCTCTTTGACCTCACTTCTTATTTTAGGAAAGCTCATGACGGAATCCGTGATGGTGAAATTTTGGTTTGCACTCTGTCCTCCCCAGAAGTATCAGAGTCCACCCCTCCAGAAATACATCATAGCTCAGAGTTGAGCTATGGGAGAGACCTTTGATGGCTGCAGAACTGTGTGACCCTATGATAACAAACCACTTTGAAAGGAGACTTTAGGTTCGTGTTTTTGAGAAGCAAAAATATGAACGAAGCAACTCCTGTTAGGAATGACACGAACTGAATTAAATGTCCCCCTTTTTAAGGGCTGCAAACTCAAATCCTGCCCTTATGATGCACTATTGCATTTTTTTTTCTCTGAGTGACCCAGCTGGAGTCTTGCCTTTCCCTCACTAGTCTGCCAAGGAACCTTTGTGCTGAATCACTGACTATTTCTACTGTAATTGTCTTGGACTTCTAGGGTGAGGGGTGTGCTGAATACTTCTCCTTTTTTGCCCGCTAATTGTTTTCCATGCCTCATGGGGCATTTTCTTGAGATTTTCAGTGCTCCTGTAATATTTGGTTTGGAGCTGGATGTGTAGCGAAATGAAAAATGTTTCAATTTGATTAATTTCTTAAATGTTGCTTGTCAGTTTAAGGAAATTCTGAGCAGTTTTTCTTCTTGCTGAGGAGTGAGTTTTAGACTATCGTAAGACTTCCTGTAGGTAACCAAATGTCAAAAAAATCCTCAACCATATTTCCTCACAGTTATTTCAGCCAAGATTTGTGTTTATCCCTTTATTGATCCTTTTAGAATAAACAAGAAATAATGGAGTAGTTGTGCTTACATTGCCCTATTCCCCACTTCCCAGGCAAATCAAGGGTGTCTCTCGGCAGCAGAAGGATGAGGTAGAGTTGTGATTGCAGCCATTATGTTGGGGGAGCAGGAAGGCGATAGGAACCAGCGTTCTGGCTTTTTCATTAAGAGCTGTATTGCATTCGTACTGCTCTTTCTGCAGCAAAAATCAGAATTTTTAGCAGAAGGGTCAGTGCTATAGTAAACTTTGCACTGGGGAATTATTTCCACAAAGGTACTTGATATCACTGTAGGCATGTGTGTGGGGGCACTAACACGCTTGCTAACTAAAACTACAGCAGCCAAAGGATGGGGTCAATTTAGAGAAGGGAGGCAGAGAGGCAAGACTAGCTGAAGACAGGCATATAGGCATGGTTGTTCTATAAATACGGCAAAACCTTCTGTTACAGATGGAATGGTGGGCATCACCCACATTTTGGGGAGAAGAGGACTGAGAACAGAAAATATCAGAAGCCTGTGTGACCTTGCTGGTTCATCAACTCTGAAAAATCAATCCCTGTGTGATTTGCTGCAGTAGAAAAACAAATCTTTTACAGAGATGGGCATAAAAAGTAGCACTGAAATGCCATCAGATATGGCCTGAGTTCTCTCACCACTTGTGCTGCCTTTAAACTCCAGGATACCTTCTTAGTCAAGTTTTACATGTTTTACATGTTTCCTTAGGAGTGTATCTTGTGAATGTCAACCTGAGAACATCCAATTGCTTCAAAGCGTATTTCTTTGAGAACAACTCACATGCAAAAATAAAAAATAAAAAATAAAAAAGCAAGTGTTGTCTGATAAAGGAAATCCTTCACTATTCATAAAATATTTGGGTTATTTGAGAAAAGAGGAAATTGCTAAGGATTAGGTTTACAGCACATGAGTATGTCTCAGAAGTGCTACTCTGTAAAGCTTGTCAAGGAAAAAAAAAAAGGAAAATAAATCCCAGTAGGCTTCCAGAGTTTTGCATCCTGTAGTTTATTACATTTGTCAGTAAAAGCAGCAAGGATTATGGAAGTAGATTTATTAATTTTATGAAATCCTGGCACGAAGGATTGGTGGCCCTCTGATAGAAAATGAAGTGGAAGTATTTTGCAAAAGACAGACATTGTGTACTTGCAATGAAAAGTTATTATTGCAGCAAACCTGTTGCAAATAAATCGCTGTAGCAAATCCCTTGGAAGTTACTTGCCTTAAAGTCGATGGGATTATGTTTTATGTTTCCTTGTGTAAAGGAAGATCCTTGGTTTCAATGGGTGTTCAAATTCCTCAGGGCAGTATACAGAATTAGAACAGCTAATCATAACCAGTTTGGAAAAGTTTCCTGTTGGTGTTTCAGCATTTGTTATTAATGCCTCGAAGGCACACACTGTGCTAAAATGAAGGTTCATTTTCTCTACTTTCAGAATCCCATCCTTTGTACAAGGTGCTGTTTGGAAGGCTTTAAATATGTGATCCTTTTCTGGATCTATCATCTATCTGTTGAGAAGAAACTGAGAGAACAGTAAGATGTGCTAAAAAAGGTGTTAATTGAAACATGATGATTAGACCATGTATAAGCATGATCTGTTTTTCACCTCAAGACAGAGTCCATCAGGTATGATAGACAAAAATATTACCGTTGAGATCTGAATTGCTAAAAGCCTTTTCTCAATGTTATTGTCATATCCACCTGGAAGCAGTTGTAATCTACTTCTGTAAAATCCTTTCAAGGACTCCGTTCTGCTGTAGCAAGTTGGTAATAGGCAGATACCTGACTATGTACCTGCATCGCAGAGAGAGCAGTTTCACTTGTGTCTAGGTATTTTTGTACTTTCAGTGGGTAAGGGTAATAAAGTCCCATTTTCTGTTAGAAATGTGTCTCTATACGATAAGGTTAATGCCTTCTGGGACACGTCATAGAAGCTGAAAAAGTGGCCTTCCTTTTCTTTCTGTTAAATAAGTTAAACATCCATGCTGGTATTGCAGTATGCCCTTAGTAATCATAGCAGTCTATTTAATTCTTGTCTCCAGAGTAATTACTTTAACTCATATGAAATCAAAAATTAAATTTGACTTCTCATTTGTACGAATGTTCTTTTTTTTTGCATAAATTTAATTGGAAAATAGATCTTCTATTTGCCTAAGATACTTCAATGGGTCTTTTACCTTTCCATCAAAACAATAGATAAAATCGTAAACCTTAACATCTTAAGAATGACTTAAGAACTATTATCCCTGTTTCACAGGGTAAAGAACAGCTTCCCTAAGGTCACAATAAATGAGTTTCATGCGCTGCAGTCCTGCTTATCACTGGGCCGTACTTTCCTCTCTGCAAACCAGGGACCTTCACAGCTCACAGATCCAGCTGGCTAAACATCCCTGCCCTCTCTGATCTGGACTCATTGTCCCTTGTTCTCCCCTGCCCTAGTTTCTTCTGGAAAGAAAAGAGGATGTATCAGTCGGAAGGAGACAATGCCATGCCTAGCCGGGTTCCTGGTTGTGGACAGTAAGGAGATTAGGACTGAGGGGGACACAACACCATGAACGGAGCCTGCCCACTAAACGTAAAGTTCTCAAGTCTGTTGCAGCCAGGCATACTGGCATGCATCATAGAAAAAGTTATCGTCATTGCTCAAAGGAAAGTTTAATAGTCATAGTGGTTACAACACTGTAGCTGCTGCTCTAGAACTTAAGAGCTCTATGCAAGTGTTACTTGGTCTTTACAATATCCTAAGAGTTAAGTCAGCAAATACCATTATCACAATATTACAGCTGAGGAGACTGGGTCATTTAAGCACATGCTGAAATGGTTTTCTGGATCACAACCACACAGAGTAGCTGCTTTATATAAAGCTATATAGCAAAGTAGTGAAAGTGCTATGATTTTATGGCTCTGTTTCTAATGTTTGTTTCCCATCAGATCTGTACTTGCAATGTCAAAGATGTCATTTCATAAGTGTCAGGCTTTTGTTAGAAGAAAGCAACCTGACAACCATGCACCTGCTTTTGTTAATTATATCCTCCATGTGGACAGTAAGCATCTGAAAACCTCACAGTCTTATTAATGGAAGTGCCTGTATGTGTGCTGTGAAAGTATGTGTATCTTGTAAACATTACATAGTATGAATGGAGGTACGTATGCATCTATATAATATCAGTGTATGTGTGTGTATAAATAGGATGCTCATCCCCATGTTGGGGGGGGATTGGATTGGATTGGATTTCAACCCCAAGAGGTTGAAATGAAAATCTAGATGTTCTGGTATGGAATTGATTTCTTCTTCAGACTCTGTTTGAAATTTATTCCACTAATGAATACAAAGTACTCACAGTTATACTGGAAGTACAAGACTAAGAACTGATAGTGAATTCATCACATCAGAAACACTGTTTTTTACAAGTATGTATTCTTATGGACAGTGTGTTACAATTCTGTAGGGTTTTTCTTCGCTTTTTTTCCTCTTTTTTAACAATTCTGAAGAGCATGTTACTATATCACGGACAGTGTTTGATTAGCACTTAAGGGAAATATCACACCTTGCAGCTCAGTTTTCTAATAAACCTCAGACCTCCTCTGTTTCTGTCACTTCATTTAAAATTTCCAAATCCTGGAAAGAGACTGATTTCAATGTATTCCCATTCCTATGCTGCAGTGCTATAGTGCAGTTAAAGAATTTTCCCACATGATCATAGTACTATTATTACTGTTGATTTTGACATATCTGTATCAAGATTCAGATGTTGATGAACAAAAGCGGTTGCTCTAAAAGCTTAATATAATTTTCTTCCTTTATTTTCCCACATTCACGGTTACCCTCTCCTTTCCCCTTTCTTTTTCCTTCCTTTCTCAAGAGCTTTCCTCTAACTGCAGTTTCTCCCTGAAAGGATATTGTTAAATTTGTGCTAGCTTGTAATGAAAATAGCACATTATTGTGGTTTTTATCCAGGTATAGCAGAAGAAAGAATTTTAAATGATCAGTGGTTTACCTTCCCTAGGTTATCAGTTTGTGGCCTCTCAGAAAGGGACTGTATTTCTAAAATTCTCAGAAGATCTTGAAGATAGCCCAGATTCACCGAAATATATTGGTTCACAAATCCTTTTTTGCAATCCTTTACATTGATTTTACACTGTGCTTAAAGAATTAAATACTTGTTGAATCT
Source organism: Chionis minor (assembly GCA_013398295.1). Lineage (NCBI taxonomy): Eukaryota > Metazoa > Chordata > Aves > Charadriiformes > Chionidae > Chionis > Chionis minor. Next base: position 25,353 of record VZSF01010582.1, on the reverse strand, counting down.
GGTCCTAAATCTTTTATTTGAAAGCAGCACTATTTACGGTCTTTTAATTAAATGTGGTGGATAGCGAGACTCAAAGCTTAATTAAAAAACTGAGATCTGAATCCTGTTAAAAACTGTTCAAGTTGTAAAATATACCTTAGTATGAACAGGAATAAGGAAATCATCCACTTCTTTAATTAAAACTAATGAGAAATAACGTGATTTGCTTTTCTGTCTTTCTCACTCTAAAAACATCCCATGTGAGCAGCTTCTGTGAAATTTGTGGGTTTGCTTGTACACAGATGTAAGGATTATTTGCATGCTGTCATTTGCCATTGATTTCAACAGCAGTTTCCACGTGTCACGGAAAGCACACCCTATAAAGCAGACGTGTGTTCCCCATGTATGCCATACATGGTCTATAAACCAAGCAGGACATAATTATTTTAATAGAATTTGGACTGACAATGTCTAACATTTTCAAAAGAATTCAGGAGAGGACAGCTACAGCACAAAAATACTAGTCAAGATGAGCTTTTCAAAGTCGGTAAGCGATTCGGTTTCTGATTTTGGTTACCCAGCTAAAGATGCATTAAAGACCGAACTTCAGACAGTGTACGTTCTTTAAATTAAGGGTACCACAAGGAGCTCGTATCCAAAAGTAGAAGCATCCTGACTTCCTACTCAGTCATTTGTGAAAACTTATTTATTTCTCTCTAGTCACATTATGAATCAAAGCTGGTTGGGAATAGAGATGGAGGGGAAGCATATGCTAACCTGGATTAACCTGTCGTAGTGCCATACTTAAGAAGCCCAGTATCTAGACTTTTTACACAAAAGAGTCTGCTCCTGTTGGTTGACCTAGAAGGAGTAAAGATGCCATGGTCATGTGTTTCCTCCCCAAAAAAACGTAATTTGGATTTCTCTGATGAGAAAGGCTGTTTCCATATCCAATACAGAAGCCTGCAGTACCCTAAGATTGCTGTTGCATCTTCATAAACGACATCGCTACACAGAAAGTTCTAAGTAATGTAAAATTAAATAAGTCCACCCTGTTTGATTTTTTTTGTTTGAATCTGGTTTTAGTTTTGTTTGTGGTTGGCCTTTAAGAAGACTGGATAACCCAGACACAGAAATTACAAAAATTTGATCTCTGTATTAAATTGGCATTACATCTTTCATCATGAATTCAGGTTCTGCTAGCACTTTTAGGAGTCATTAGTGGTTTGCTAAATTTTCCCACACCTGCTTAAAATATGTTGGTTGTAGTGCATGCTGCAAAGTGGGGTTACTTGGCTTATCATTAAGGATAAATCCCAGTTGCAAAGATCTAACAAATACAGAGGAAGAATTCAGCAAGTATGTTCTATTCAGTCAGAAGCGCTTGCTACTCTTTCTCTCTCTCTCAAGTATTGCTTTCACTGTGCAATGTGGAACTGGTCAGCTTATGGGAGAAATAGATGAGGGAGTACACTGATTAATGAAGGAACTGGGAAAATGTGAATAGTGAACGATACGAAGCATTCAAAGTGTTCAGTATTTAAGGTCAGGAGAAGGTTTTGGAGAAGGAGTGGGAGAAGGAGCGAGGGAGAATAGGGCTTAGGGTTCAATGGAAGGTGCTGTCAGGAGTTGTGGGCTTTGGGAACAAGAAAGAGCATTGACGGTTGATGAGTAATTGAGCTACATGGGATATATTATCTCAAGGTGTACTAAGTTCGTCGTGGTGATTATCCTCAGGATGTTAGAGTAGGCGTTGGTTAATGGGAGACTAGGGAGAGGGATCTGGGAAGAAGAGGGGAGTATGCATGAGGAGGGTGGGATAATGGAACTAGATGGTGAATTGTTAGGGGCTGGGAAAGTATCGTGGGGAAATACTGGCTGTTCTTGCCGTATTCTCATACTCCTTCAAGACCGTTTAGTTTTGACCATTGTCAGAGAGCAGTCTAGTGTACTGAGCCACTATGAGTGGTTTTCTGCTTGTATGTTAGCTTTTATAGTCTCTGTGAAAGGGTGAAGGTTTGCCCAGGTGTGGTTAGTTGGTAAAGGAGAACAGAGAGTAGTGCCAAGCAGAGAAATATGGAAATAGTTTAGGTGGAAAGGCAGCCCTCCCTGTGGTAACAAGAGATTGGATAGGCCACCTTAAGATAAGGGCTAAGAGGAGTTAGAAGGTGGTGGGAGCAGAAGCTAAGGATAGGAATCCTTGGCTTCTGCTCTAGAATGCTTAATCCCATACTCTAGAAGAATTGTGTTTTCCCAAACACAAATCTGTTTCCCTGAACTCCTGAGCATAAAAAGCATCTATTGTCCCAGCCCACTGCATATCTCACCTTCCTCCATTCACCCCCTTCACCCAGCTAACTTTGCTCTTAGGTTTACTGATGCTTTTTGGCTTCAGGATTTGGTTCAAATATTGCAAATATATTGGAGAGCTCTTGATCAGGTGGTACTGGCTGTGATGTCTCATGGTTGCACTGCAACCACAACCATAAAAATTAGATTTAAGCAAGTAACTTCATCTAACAATCAGCTTTTCCTGAAAACTGTGGTTGTCTCCAGCATTTTCAGTACATTTAACAATGTTGGAAATCTAGTGTTTTGTTAGCAAGATGGCTTTTGACTGGAGAGCCCTAAGAATATGAGATGTAAGCAGAATAATTTCTGAAAGATTTCCTCCACATTTGTGTCTGGCAGTCTGGTATCTGCCCCCGCTATGTAACCATGGGAAGAAAAGATTTTGGGGGCCAGCTGTTTCTTGCAGCTTGCCAATGGGGTCTGTGTCACATCAATAATGTCAGTCATTCACCTCAGTGAATAATAAAGAATGTGCACATCCACAGAAATGAGAGATATTATAGCAAAATCTTATATTCAAAGATGTACTTTAGATTTTAAAAGTTTTAAATCTCTGTGTGTTTGTAAAATTAAAATGATCCTAAGACACTTAACCAGAATTATAGTTTGTTTTTCAGCTCTAAGTTTGTGTGCTACTTATTTGGAGAAGGTGCAGAATTCATTACATTCAGCACAATTGTCTGTGCCTTCAAAGAGCAACTAAACCAGGCTAAGCAGTACTGGAGCCACGAAAATCTCAATAATACTTTTTGATAGCTAGTTATTATTTAATTTTAATTGAATTATATTGCACAGACATACTTCAATAGAGAACCTAAATATCCCGGTCAAGATCAGGGCTGTGATGTTCAAGGATCTGCAGACAGAAACCAACATGTGTTTTCTACCACATTATGGGAAACAGTTTCCACCCAAGAGTTAGCTAAGAGTTTAATCCTGCAATTAGTATGCTCTCTGCCCAGAAACTATCACTTGCAGCACAGCAAGACAGATGGATTTCGGATTAGAAAGAAAACTCTCCCACAACAGAGTAATACACAATTTATCAGATAAAACTGGGGACAGTGGTTCATACTCCTCTGAAGCAGCTCTGGGAGGCAGGATATCAGAAAATTATTATTTGTATTTCATTCCAATACAAAGTGGGGCCCGTTGTGTCAGACACTGTATAAACAAATAGTAAGAGACGACTCCAGTCCCTAACATTTTACAATCTAAATAGGCAAGGCTAACAAAACCGTACAGGAAATATAAGGATATGGCAAGGGAACGTGATTTGTCTGTGATCACAGAGTTGATTGGTGATAGAGCAAGGAGCCAAATCCAACTGCTTGGATTCCCAACTCTCCAGTCTGTACTGTGGTTGACCTTACTGATAGATAATTGTTAATTTCTTCTGATGAGTTTCTTATATTTTTGTGGTTTTCTTTTGTATTTGGTGTTATTTGTGTGTCAAAATGGCTATACAGAGAATAAGCCCCAGAAGCAGCAGTAAGCTAGTTACCCTACTTATGTGAAAAAGAACAAAACAGTAATAGGTTTATAATCAAGGTAGATTTAAATGTTTGTATGTCATAGCAAGCAGGTCTTCTTATATATATATGCATTAAAAAAGTGTACCATCAAGGATTACTTTAAGCGAAAATAGCAGCTGGCTTTGAAATTAATGAATATAATCTGTAACAGGTACATATATAAAGCATGAAGTAATTCCTGGCATTCTTCAGTTGATACAGTATCTGAAAGTTGGGGAGAAAACATTAGAATCCAGGAAAGCTACACAAAGTATTTTATTTTATGATTTTTTTTCCTGTAAGTGGATGAACAAGCATTACAAACATGCCCTACACCTGTAAGATCTAGTTATATGGCAGGTAACCAGGGAATATTCTGTGTTTTAAAATGAAATCTGCACATTGAATCAGGCAGAGAACAGCTGGCTTAGAAATCAGCCTGAGAATCAGAACAATCTATGAAAGGTATTTGTGTTAGCATTAAACATTTTTGCATGCTGTCAGTGCAGAAGATAGCCTCTGAGCTTTGTGGATTAAGGAAGTGGCTGGTATGACTTTCTGGAATTGGGTTGCCTTGTTAAGAATGGAAAACTTAATTAAAATTTAGTTATGAGAAAGCTATGTGAGCCCTTGTGATTTACTGCTGCACAATGTGGATTCATATTTTAAAAGGTAGGGTTTTCAGTCAAATTCATGTCAAGTTATTAGGGAATAAGGTTATGGTCATTTCTGCAGCATGTCATTGCTTTTTGAGCAAGAGCTATACACCAATATGCATGTGTATCTGATAAGCAATAGAAAGGCAAATGAAGATAAAAAGAAACTAATAGCCAAATACAAATATGCTTGGAATCACAAACTAACTGAAGCACAAACTAGGGAGATGCATTTCTGTATATAAGAAATAACTGATGATTAGACCGTTAAATTGTACTGTGTTTGGGAGCAATCTAGCAGGAAAAGCAGGCACACACGTACTACAGCATCTCTAGTTCTAATGTTAGGATGTGAATCCCATTTTTTGCAACAAACTGGAGCTGACACAGCTACTTTTAATCCATGCTTTTAGATATGTTATTGCAAACTGAGCGTGGATGCTTTTCCCTTGGATTTTGCTTGAGATTATGCCTGTACAAAATAATTTACATTAACTCAAAATAGGAAATTATAAGAGAAAATTAAATAAAATCAGATTAGCCAAAAAGCTAAAATTAAATGGAAACAAAAACTGTTAGTATGGAACAAAAGTGCCCACACACAGACTTGCTCCAAAATAACTAATTGTATGAAGTAAAACCAACTGTTATTTTCGTTCCAGTTTTTTGTGCGGAGAAGCCCTAGGACCTCTGGCAATTAAAATATAATTGTTCTTGTGATGCAAATACTTACAACCATTCTAAGGCTCTTTTAAACTGCCAGTACAGTGTAAAATAGACACAGCGCTGCTGAAAATGAGACCAGAGACAGTGAGGCCAGAGGCAGCAAGGCCCTTCATATTTTATAAAGATTCGTAGGAGACAACACTTGCCAATCGTATGAGGTAAAAGAGAGGAGAGGAGAGGTCGAAGGGTTTGCAGTGAAAAAGCAGATTGCAGAAAGCAGAAGAAATACAGTAAATGAAAACGCACAAGTACTAATGGCAAAGGATCAAAGGTGAGGGACTGTGTAGGAGGGAGGTGCTACTGATGCTCCCAGACATTCAGGGATGGAAAAATTCCGTTAAAACTAAGCACCTGCTGCTTAAGATTAGGGTTTCAAAATTACAAACTATGTCAGTAAAAGCATTTTGCTTTGCAGTTTAAAGGGGAACTAAAGGAAACAGCCAAAGTATTAGGAGGTGGAAAAAGAGAGAATGGGGAAATATTTTAATGAAACTGAGCTGCACACATTTAAGATGGGATATTGCTTAGGCATGGCTGGTTTCAATCTGATTTTAATTTTTGTTCCCCAGCTTTTCAGCTGTCTTCTTGAGCAAAAAGAGACTTTTTAGTTTAGTTTAGTAAGGGGATAGGCAACCGAGCTTTGGATGGCTTCCTAACCTTGTGCCTCATTCCTCTTCATGGGTGTGCCTGACTCTTTAATTTCTGTTTCTTAATCCTACTCTAGTCTTTGTGGGCGAGGAGGGATGATTTCTGACTCTTTTGCCCATTGTAGGGTAGAACGCAAGACTGAAATCCCTTCTGAAAGAGTAAAGGCTGGCAAATGTTAGAAACCACAAGAACTTAGATACAGAACCAGCCTATACTTTACTGACATACACACGCTCACATGGGCATACCCTCACAACCAAAAACCAAACTGAAGGCGGCTTGGTTTGAACCGACTGCTTCTCCTGCCCCATACTGCTTTGATATTTGCAAGTCGATGAGCTGAATATCACATGTCAGGGATTGGCAGCAGACAATGGAAAGCCAAAAAGCTGTTGCCAGTCCTTCACACTGAGACCGAATTGATCAAATTGTCACTTATGAATCGGGGGAAAAAAACAGCCTAATCTGCAGTGTGCCTTCCCTCTAGTCCCACTCCCAGACTCCAATTTAAGCACTCTGTTTCCCTTTAAAGAACTTAAGATTAACCTGATGATTGCTTTTAAATAGGAAATAGGAAAAAAGAAGTTGCTAAAAGGAGTTATATGTCTAGAGTTTTACTTTCCCCTGCTCAATGAAGAGATATTCGCTCTTCTTTTCTACTTTGAATACCAGATGTCTCTGCACAGTCAAATTGAGACATCCTGAAAGAGAAGGGTTTTCAGATGTCCTCATCTTTTTCTGGAAACTGGGCCCCTTTAAAGATGTCTCAAGTATGATACTCAAAAACAGAGTCGTCCCAGATTGCACAGTGCTTTTCGAAACTCAGCCAGCATTTTTAGTAGCCTATGCCTCAAGGAGTCTGGGCACCTTACCCAAAAAGAGCTAAAAATGTAATTTGCAGTTCTTCAAGTAATCCAAAACAAAGTATCAAATCCCTTCCCATCTTCCTTTGCCAGGGAAAGTCCCTGTGCACTGGAACTGGCCTCATTCTGCTGCACAAGGGACAGCAGAAGTAAATGGAGGGTGGAGTGGGAGAGCTTTTGGAAGAATGATCAGGCTGTGCATAGTGCTCAGCTCTACTTAATCACAGATGCCTTGCTTGAGAATCAAGTTCCAAATATTTCCATGGTTCTCAAACACAGAGTTACCTGGCTGTCGTCTGTGCTGAAGAATTTCAACCACCAGAATTTCCTTGGCTGTGCTGCGGCTGATGGCTTTTTCCATTATTTTAATACTCACTCAGCAGATCCTTACTTGGTGTGGGTCACTAACCAGGCAAGAAAGTATCAACCGACTGTTGAATTTTCCAAATGTGAAGGTTTATATGCCTGTGTATTGTGGCCACAGAGGAACAATCTAAAGATGTGTAGAATAAATGTGCGTGGCAATATGCATACAGCACATGACAGACACGTGATTTGACGTTTAACTAAATGTCTGATCTTTGCCTTTTTACAACAATACACCCCTTTTGAGACTTAATCCTTTGGCTAAAACAAGGGATTGTTGAGGAGAAATGAGTCAATGTAAAACTCTTAAGAAGTGATTGAAAATAGTTGTGCTACACGTGGCCTGAAGAAGGCTTTCATTTCTCAGTTTCTTTTTCAACAGGCTAAGATGGATGTCATAAGACATTAATCATACTAATGATTAATGATAAATGAATAAATCATCTGTACTACTATACAGATGGGTTGTGCTGAGGTTATGGAACCAAAGCAAAGCAATGTGATAGACTGCTTCTGTCATAAACCATTTGCCATCCAGCTCACTTTCTATTCTGGCTATCAACTATTGCTGACAGAGGAGCTGTCACAGCAGGTTTTAATACCATCAGACAGGAATGTCAGGTAGACCTGTGGAACAGACACCTCTGGTTTTGAAAGAGACTTAGAGAAGCATGATTGGAGCCATCACAAATAATCTGCTTGACATAAATTCCCATTACTGGGTGTACTGAAAAGAGCTGGTCTGCTCTTTAGAGGTGTAGAAAGGGGACATAGAAAAATGCATTTTCTTCTCTGCAATAATCTGTGCCCTGTTCTGTTGTCCATGCTTACATGTCATGCTTACAGAAGGGTACATAAATAACTAGACAAAGACTTCAAGGACAGGCTGCAGAGAAATGTTCCCTAGGACCTGGAAGATCAGACTTGTGAACCTTGTCAGGGTGTTTGGGAGTGATAAACAGGTTTTCAAAAGTTGCTTAGGAGAATGTTTGGAATATTCTTTTAAGTTTGTGTTAAAAGAAGACCCAAAGGCTTTTAATTTTTAGTTATTCTTCCCAGTTGTTTGGAAAAAGCTTAAAGCCTCCTAGCGTGAAAAACTGCCTCTTTAGTTAGTAAGAGATTAGAGAGAAAATTATACCCAGCCCTAGGACCAGGCTGTGTATGTTCTTCAGCGTGCATTGTCTGGCATCCCTGAATTAAGAGACTAGAATCAACTTCAGGTATCTGGGCTTCAGCTGGTTGCCTAAAGAGTAAGGAAGAGCTCATCTGCAGGGAAGAGCTCATCTGCTCCCACTCTGATGATGCACAGCTGGCCAAGAGGATTACTTTTGGGGTCTCTGAAGAGCCAAAGAATATAACCTATAGCTGGAGGCAGGACACAGGAAAGGACAAATTGATGTACTGAGGAGATACAGACACTTTCTGGGTTGCCTGGCGTGTCTTATTCCAACATGCAGGGTCACAGTAACCACAAGGCATGGGACTTGGAAATAGTTTTCACCAGGCTCAGTAGGAGGGCCCTGAGGAGCTTCTTGCCTTCCTGCGCAGCTGAGGGTATGATTCAGCCTCCAGGATCATGTGAGCGTGTTGCAACTACGCAATTATCTGTCCTTACAAGAGGCTTATTTCAGGTAGCATTTTGATTTTTCTTGTTCCACACTAGGAGCACACTTCTTACTAATTACTCTCCTTAAGATACAGTAATTAAGGCCTTTGGGTTTACAGTAAGGATGTCTATGTGGAACAGTACGTGGCTTGGACTCCTAAGTATCAGAGGAGATTCAGGTAGGTCATCTTAACCCCAGCCCTGTTGTGTGGAAACAGTTTTGCAGTTTTTCAGAAATTTGTATAGTTTATGCCCAGAAATAACCAGTATCATTGTATAGTCTGACCTCCTGCATAGCAGAAGCCTTTCAGCCTCACCCCGTAATTTCTGCATTAGGTACACATCTTGTGGTTAACCCGCATCCTGTGGTGAGATTATGTATCAAGTTTTGTATTGATTAGATTATGATTTGATACAAATTACATTTTAAGCTTGGATTTTAAGTAGTTTAGGGTTGCCTCTGCAGGTATTTCCTTTTAGAGTTTTGCAGGGCTTCTCCCAGTTATTCTTCTTTGCCATCTTGTTCTTCAGCTCCTTCCTGCAATAGCAAGAACTAGAAGTCTCTAACTTCATTGCCTTGGGTTTGCACACGCTGAATACTCCTTCCACAGTACTGCAGAAAAGATGCCTAGAAGAAGTTGTTCCATGAACAGTGGAACTAAATATTGTTTTCCTTCAGACTTACCTCCTTTATAAACCCTATACATAGTCCTTATGATAACCTCAACTTTTCCTCATAACCTTTATGCCTTGTCTTCCCACTGAAGGCCATATGCGCTAGGTGACTCTTACAGAGCTGCATCTGCACTTACTGTTGAGCCATTTGGAGCCAAACAGAATATATAACAGATGAGTACTTTGGGGGGTTTTTTTAGTGTCATCAGGGCAGTAATTTGGGTGTCTGTCCTTCAGCAGTTGCCAATTTTCACAGCACTGGTAGGAACTTAATTTTCCTTGGGATTTCTAAACTTTTCTCAAGATTGACAGGTTCAGAAGTTACTGTGTGTGGCAGGGACAAGGCAGACAAACAGATGATTAGAAAGACAGCACAGACACGTAAATTTGTTTCCTTAGGAAATGGAGCTACAGATTATTACCTAGGGAATTTACGGTTCTTTAAAATTGCTACCTCTGGGTATTCTTACTAGTCATCTTCCTTCCTGTCTTTCTTTGAATCTTCTCTTGCGGTCTTTGGGGGTTTTGAGGAGTGGGACCATGTGAGTCTGTGCAAAAAGTTAGGCCAAATTTTCAGTGTTGCGAGGCGATACACGTGGGAAGCAGTAGACACCACCTTACTGTGACTTTCTTAAAGTTTGTTGGTGCCAAAAGTCTGTTTGCAAAATTGCGTTATTTGAATGGTGTAATTATGCAGGATTACTCTCAAATATGCAACCAATGTGACTGATAAATGATTTCCTTTACTCCAGCAGTCAAGCAAGATTAATTAGGTACAGTTAGTATGGTGACACTTGGAAAATGTAAAGCGTTATATAAATGTTGAGTGGTATTTACACTGATTATATCCAGGATGTTGGTTGATAGGAAATACATAAAATGTTTTTTAATGCACATCTATATATGCAGCTTCAGGTAAGAAAGTGGTTTTATAAATGTACTTGGCAAAGGGTTTTAAGAATTATGTAATGGATTCTTTGAATGCCTAAGTGTGGGTTTAAAAGTGGCCTGATTTTTAGACAGCCATCTATGGCTATCACACATAAACTATGTTTGTGCTCTGCCTGTCAACTCATTCCCCTCACAGTGCTTCAGTTTTTACATTCTTGACTCTTGTGACTTTGTACGGTCCTCAGAGGTCTCCCATGGCAATCAGCATTGGACAAAAGAAAAAAAGTAAACAGATGGCTTGTAGATATTTCTAGCATTGATGATCTTTACTGCCCTACTGATTTTACTGTTTACTACTGTTTACTGATTTGTTTATATTTGTTTGTATGGCACCTAGAACAGGTTTACTTTTTTTTATTACCATTTGAAAAAGTTTGTCCATCCTCTCCACTCTCAGTTAGTCATTCCTACTCATCCTGCCAAAGTTTTCCACCCTCTCAGCTGTGCTGGATGCCAAGTGAACACTTTGTGTGGCTGTGCTGTAAGTGGGGGAGGAAGTGGAAGCTATAGTGAGGGAAGGAGGAGCAAGTCGTTGAATATTATCTCCTTAATTGCTTTTTTTAAAATCTATTACAAATTGCTCTTAAAAAGGTAAATCACCAGCGCTAAGATAATGCAAAATAAAATGATTTTTCCCAGTGATGAAATAGATTCCTGAAAAGTCCTCCAAGCTCCCAAACTTTCAGATCTGTGCTAAGAAATAGAAAAATGTGGTAGTTCCCCAGTTAAGGTGGAGTGGATCATTCAGTCTGGAGACTTCCTTGAAGCCTGTGTGCACGACTCATACTAGCAGGGCTTTTTAATGGGCTTTTTTGTCTGAGTGTACTTTTCAACTTTGTATTTCATCGGGGGGAAGAAGTCTAGTGTAAAGGCAGTGTAGCCACGCTGGGTTGTACTGTGTGCTTGGGCACCCCACCTTCTCAGCTGTGAATAATGGTTTGCCGGAAGTTATAGCTGGGACCAAAGGGAAGAGACCAGATGGTCAAAATGAAGTCTCCCTCTTCTGCTCCTGGTAACATATCCCTGCACACATCACTTCTGACACCCAAATGTCCTTTGTGGCTGCCATGGAGCTGCTCTTGCTGACTTACTCAGTGTTATTTTCATTTTCATTGCCTTAAAAGTCACTGCTTGTTTCCTGCTGATCCTTCGTTAGGCCGGTTTCATAACCAGCTGATTGTGTGCTCCAAACACTTGACCTGTAGCGTATATGGGATCTGGGTGCAAATGTATTGGCTCTGGGCCATCACTGTTGACTGTTGATGATATTTCACTGGAATTGCAAAACTGTTATGTAGCAACACCATGTTATTGGAAGAGGCACAAGTGTTTGGTTTGTTTTCGCGTGATTCCTACATGTATATGAACTATGCTGTCAGCTAGGGTAGAACTAACTAATGAATGGTGTTGGGTTTCTCATTGCTCTTTTTTGCAAATGTAGATGATATGTTGCAAGCAGAATGTATACACACGCGTCAGTTCAAACTTCCCCTTTCTTTTCCTTGTCCCACTTGAATAAATAAATAATCATGACTTCTCCCTGAGCTTGGCTGTCCCCAGGCCTGATTCCCTCTACATAGTTTGGGAGTTAGGTTGCTTCAATATGCTCTAACCTGTGCTGTAGAAAAAGTGTTACCCGGTGACTGCTGCACAATGCTGCAGGACTGCTATTTGTCAGGACAAAGCAAAGATTGTTACCTTTATCCACTTTCATATGTCGTGTGCTTTCCACCCTTATTATCATTCAAATTCAACTTTAATTTCTGCTAATTGTGGAGTAAAACTGACTTTGCTTCTGCAGCCCCAAATCTCAGCAATGCCCAGAGGCACATTGTAAAGACTGCTGTGTGTTTCACCTGTTTAGGGTGAATGTCCAAAGGCATTTCATTCTTGCAGGGCACCTCCTGAGGACCTCTTTCAGTGGTTTTATCTCATTTTTGTCTTTTTTTTTTAATGTCTTTAGTGTGTCTTAACCTAATACCTCAGTTTGATGCCGAGCAATACTATAGTAGATAGACACCAAAGAAATAGAGTTTATAATGATGATGTTGAGTCCAAGTACCGGAGAAGTCTTCGGGATATCTTGGTACAGTTGTCATTATGATTTCACCTGATACAAATTTTGATTTATTGTTACACTACTAACTCTTGTACATTACATGGTCTGCACAGCACATATTTTAGCAATGTGCCAAACTAAAAATGATAATAATAATAATAATAAATGAAGATTAGGCTAGAATTTAAATGTGGTGAAAGAGCTCTTTGGTTTACTGGCAATGATAATCAAAGCAAAACATCCTGCTTACAGCCAGGATACACAGGTGGCTGCTGTCTTACCTCCTCCAACCGGTCACCCTTCTACCCCAGCAAAGGCCTGTTTTCATCAGCAAGGCTCCCTGTAACTCACCCACATGCAAATGCTTCTGACCTTAATTAAAGCAGTTCACCTCTCTCTGCCTCAAGGGATGGTTTCCTCATAAGGCAGTTGTGTTTAATTAGCATTTGCATAGCATTCTGCTGGTTGCTCTCTGGGAGCGTTGTTCAGTAGGAGCGTGGGATTGCTGAAGCCTGACTGGCAAGCTTTGCACCCTCCTAATTGACACAGAAGCCAAGTAGAAGTTACACAAGGAAAGAACAGAGAATCGTTAATGATGCATCATTAGCAAGTAGCTCCTTTGAATGAATGTAGATAACTTTATAACTCTATCAAAGTGAAAAGTAGCATGATGAATTATGCATCAAACAATAAAAGCTCAAGGAAGACACTGGTTTTATAATTGCCGTGCAATTTTCTAGCATGCTCTAGTTTGTAAGATTAATTTCTTTGGGAAGTGTGAAGCATTCTATGCCTGTTGTACACTTAATGTCAAATTTTTTTTTCCCCTCAGTAGAGGTTTTATTCTGTGTCTTTTGATATTACTGCAAAAAATCCCGGGGTCTGAGATATGCAATTTTTATCCTAGCAAAAATTTGCACAAGCAAGTGAAAAGTGTATAGCTACTAAACTAGTTCCTTTGAGGGTTTGCTGGTTTCTGAGTATAAAGAGTTCTCAGATGCACACACCTGAAATAAGATTGCTTTATAGCTATATATTATTATATTTTTAATAGAAATTGCCTTATAGTTTTGTGGCTACATTGAATTTCTAGGCTAATAAATCTCTAACGGGCATTTTTGCTCTGAAATTATTTTCAGAAGCATTTCAGTTGGCACAGATAGATCATTCTTGTGGCTTGTACTAGTGCCAGTTCAGCCCTCAGTCAGTTGTAGGAAGAGGAATTAATACAAATATTGCCTAGCGAGGTCACCTGTCGCTTTAAAATGTACTGATCTCTCACTTGAGATTTCCTCTGAAAACTGAACTGTGTTGAAAGTGAGTAGAATTAGAGGAATAATTTAATAGAAAAGTTATCCCTAATGTTAGCTGTTTCTGAGCTTTCATGAATATTAGTGGGTGAAAGGGACTGTGAGAGATCATCTAATCCATCAGCAAGCCCCAGGGATCAGCCATAGGATCAGCTGTGCTGGAATAATTCTTATTCCTAAAGACCTGATTGGTAAGAACTCTGCAGCCTCCTTGCATGGCCTGTTTCAGCATTTTGCTACCCCTACCATTATAAAGGTTTATATTCTAGTACCTGACTTTGGATTCCTTTGTTACAATTTAAAAAAATTATTTCTCATTCATCATGGGCATGAAAAAGGATTTACCTCCTCCTTTTAGAAAGGTTGCATGGATTTTTTTGGGGTGTGGGGGGTTTTTGTTGTTGTTGGGGGTTTTTTTTACACATTTGGAAGACAGTTTTGAAGATGTTTTTCCCTGGCCCTTCTCTTTAGGTCCACAATCCCACTTTGTTCAGTTTGTCATGTTTTCTCTGATCATTTCAGTTCCTGCCCTGTAGAACCTCTTCAGGTGTTCCTGATGGCTGTGCAGTGGGGGCCCCACACCAGACACTGCTCCAGCTGTGACTTGCCAGCTCTAACTGGAGCAAAAAGATTATTTCATGTGTCCTGCAGGCTTCTCTCTTGTTTGTACATCTCTGTATGACGCTTGCCTTTTTTGCAACAGCATGATGTTGTTGACTCATCTTCACTTTGTGATCTAGAATAACCCCTAGCTATTCCTACCTTGCTATTTGTTCCCTGCCCTGTATTTATCTAATTAAATGTAGTTCCCCCTGACATTACTGAATTTCACCCTGTTTTATCAGACCATTTCTCCAGTGTAGCCAGGTCACTGTGAAATCTGCTTCACAGTCAGTTTTAGCTTGAAGTCTTCAGAAACCTGAACAGGTATGATCCGAGTTTCATCAGCCAACCTGTTGAAAATATACCAGTTAGTGCTTCATCCTGAACAGATTGCTCTGGAGCTCACTTGAAACATTCCTTTGTTTTATCTCATCCCAGGTAGCAATTCTCTGAATATGACTTCCCTCTCAGTATTGCACCTGGCTTCGGATTTACCTAGACCAAGTTTCTTTAGTGAGTTTATGGAAAATAGCAGAGAATTTTCTTTCTGAAAGTCTTGATCTGGCATCCTAGTGGTCAGGGGATCGTCTCAAACTGACTTTAGAAGTCTTGGTGGTAGAGGTCTGCATCTAATGTACATGTCTACCCTCTCCTTTATGAAGAGACATAGGTGATCACAATTTGTCTGACCAGGTTTAGTCATTTACTAGTGTCTTAGAAGAACTACACTGTAAGTGTGTCTTTTTATCTGCAGTGACTCCAAAGGGAGCCTAAGCAACTAAACATCTATATCTAGGCTATTGGCATCTAAAGTTAGATGGGGTGTATCTCACTTCCAGCCGTTCTGGTAGAAAGGCAAGGGATCGAGCGTACACTATTTGTTCGTAATAGTTACATGCTGGCTGTTACTCATCTCCTGAGTACTTTCAGTGTGATTATTTGCTCCAGTATTTAATGGAACTTGAAGTTCAATAATGCGATCCATAATTTCCCAGTTCAACCTTCTTTCTTTTTTAAACACAAGAACCGTACGGGACCTCTTCCAGGAGCATACTCATCAGGAACGTGCCAAATCAGCTTGAAAAAAACTGTTTTTCTAAGCATCCTTTATGTTATTTTGTCGCACTTGGAGGTGGATATCTTTACTGTATTAACAATTTGATTACAGTAGATGAAGCCTGTTGAAAAAATGGCATATTTTGGCATGCTGCAAGATCTTTGTCAGCATCTCTCCTCAAACAGGTAGTAATGCAAATAGTGAACTTCCCTATTCATGCCCTTATAGGATGAGTTCTTGCTGTTGTTCGTTTCCCTTGCTGATTGACATCCTATTCCTTCCGAAACAAGTCAAACATGGTTCTGCCTATTAAGATATCCTATATATTTCTTCGCATTTCTAAGTAAAGCTGTAGTGTCGTAGGCAAAGACATAACTACATACAAACTTTTCTGCACATTCTTTTTGATGATATGATAAAGAACATAAATATGAACAGAGGAATCATTTTGCCACTTATCCAAAGCATCAAAGGTTTTTGAATTTTGTATTAAAATTTTCAGCTGACAATTTGGGAAACTATTGTCCCGTATTTCTCTATAAAACAGTCAGTCTTTCTATGCCTACGCTGAGTCTGTGCCTCAGTTTTGATCCCAAAGTAAATCTGTGGCTCATTCTCTCTTCTGAGACTGAGAGTAATGGTATAGCTACTAGTTCTGCAAGGAACTATACTGAAATCTCTGTTCAGATCTGACTACCTGCAATAGACAGAAAAGTCTTCATATTGTTGTCAGCTTCCCTAAGCAATTTCCACCTCCGAAAATATTCTTGCAAGAGTAAATAAGCCACTGTTGGGTTTCTTACGCTGCTGCAACCTATATTTTTGATAGAAAACATAAATCAAGCTGGAAGTGTCTTTGCTGTGCACGATGTCAGTTCTACATCACCGCAAGGTAATGGAGCATGCTGCAGAGGTACTTGAGCTGGTGCTAACTGGAGATGGCGCTTCTCATTGTGCGGTGCACTGCTCCGACACCAGTAACTGTGTTAACGTGACATTTCGTTGCTTTCTTATGATTGTGCTGCCTCCTGTTGTAGACAGAACATGGGGATTTCTGCACCACATCCCATTATGTGGGCTGGGCATTGTTTGGGCACTGTCCTTCAGCTAGCAGAGAGTGGTAGACCTATGATGTAGTATGACTCGGAGCACCCCAATGTACATACCACTGGGAAAAAGGGGAAGACTTGCTTAAGGTTGGATGAATATTCAGCAATTCTGCATTTGGGTGAACTACTTAAGAGTGGCTTATTGGTACATTATCCTGAACTGGAATAATTTTTGTCTATACTTCCAAAATATTTCTGTGATAAGGACCGTGATCAGACTGCTGTGAAAATGAGATACTTTCCTTTAAACTAACATAGACTCTTAAATATAAATATGGGCAGTAGCTTTTGAAAATAATTTCCCTCCTGTCTGCTTTTTTTTTTTTACAGGACCAGGTGTCAGATACAGTGAATTTGCTGTGTCACATCCCAAACCACCTCCGCTTGTTGGACAGCATACAGTGGAGATACTGAAGGGCATGCTGGGTTATGAGGATGATGCCATAGAAGAACTGCTCCACACTGGTGCTGTGGCTCAGCATGAGGTCAGATAAGGAACATTAGCTACATTCCTTCACACTGAGTTCACATTACTTTGTCCTCTCTTTCCTCCCTTCAGCTCCCCTAATGGGACTCAAAGAGAAGACATAATTTAATTCCTAATTTTCTTCCATGTGTGTTTGTATGATTTTAACACTGATGTATCAAATAAACAATTGCATACTGTCTGAGTGAAAGATTTTCTTGGGGGGGCTGGGGGTAAAGGTAATTATACAGTCCTGTGTGGCTACTCATTTTCTGTACTTCATATGGGAAATGGAGTTCTTATCATAATTACAGTGATTGCCTAAATGTTTGTCCCCAGAAGGACGTAATGTTAGTGAAAAGAAGCAGATCCTTAAAAATCTGTATACTAGGCTCTCCACTTGCAGAAAGCTGTCTTGCACAATTATTTTAGTAGAAAATTATGTACAAATCAGTGGTTGATCTGATTGATTTTGAACAGAATCATCAGTCATTAACTCTTTGTTCTTCTGTATTTTAAATCATGAGTAGAGTAATGGTTGCAAAACTCACTTCCATTCCCTGGTATTCCAAGTTACCAATGTGCCTTTATATTACATTGCATGGTCATGACAATCCTAGTATGTTAGCAGAAATAAGCTGAAATTGGCACAGTTCGTCAGTTATGAAACAAGCCTATTTCAAGACTGGTTGAGAGACAAACTGTGATTGAATAGTCTTTTGTAATTTTATGCAGAAAGGCCCATGGTACTGTTAATTAAACATCAATCTACACAAACCCATAGGCTCAGTTGTCAAATACCAGAACTTGCCAGACTTCTGGATCTAGTTCTGTGGGTCCCTGAGTCTCTGGCTCTGTTTGCCACCCAAAGCACCTTTCACTATGGAGAAAACACAGGTTAAAATCTGTGCAAAACTTTTGACGGAGTTGCACCCATGTCATTAGAACATGGAGAGCGTTGACAAACCTTCGTCAAATTTAGTGATACCACATCCAGCAGTAGGGTAGCTCTTAAGAGTAATGCACCGTGCATTGTGCGAAGGTGAAAGAATTTGGTCCAGGGCAAGAGTAAGGAAAAGATTAAAGGAGAGCCGTTTCTTCTCTACAAACCAATTTGGCAGTACTTCACTCACAGAAGAAATGCCATGCTCCTCTATTGCAGCATATAATTTACAGCTAAAGTAAATTCAGCGTATGGGAAGGGTCTAACCTTTGTTGTGTGCACCCTGGGAGCGAGGCAAAGCCTTTCTGTTCCTAGACCTAAATAAAACTAAGTCAAATTGACACTCAACACATAAAGTCTGTATTTCTCCCAAAGTATCAGAAACAGGCATGGCATTATAACTAGCGTGTTACTTTGTTTCCATCTAACAAACAACATCCTCTGTATTACATTTGAACTTCACAACTCTGCATTACCTTCTGGGGGAAGAAAAGAGGTTATTACATAATCAAATTGCAGCGGAACCCCACTGTGGTTGCTCATTTTTGAAGCCCAGTGTGTTTTGGTTTATTTGTTTGCTTGTTTTCTCTGTGTTTTTGTGTTCTATTTTTCAGATCTTCTTTTCTTTTTCTTTTTTTTTTTTTTTTTTCTCTTGCATTGCATTCCTGGCACCAAACTCCATACTCCGTCCATGTGCTAAAGACATCATGAGATCCTGGAAGAGAGACTTCTTAAATAAATATAGAAATAAGTCTGAACTGAGAATAGGGACACCATAGGGGAAGAATTGAAACTGGATTGGAAGAGGTTTTGATATAGTCCACCTTCCTTTTAATCTAAGGGGAACATCCCTTTTTTAATGAGAAAAGCAGCAATTTGAATCCAGCTTCGCATAAAATGGATAATCTGGTATTGAACTGAACCTTGTTTACTAATGAAAACTATTTAGCACGGTCAGGTAACACTGAAAAATAAATTTGCTGGTTTTACTTTGTTAAGGGCTCTTTTCTTCCTATTTCTAAGAATCACATATGTAAGATATAGTAAAATATTACTCAGTTTTGTTCAAGAATTTCTAAAAAATTCTCCTTTTTTTGTGCTTTTGCAGGCAATGGAAATAGCTAATCACCACATCCTTAGCTACAGTAAATTGGCAGAGCTTCTTTGACTTTAATGTGACAATGCTGGTTTAAATCAGCTAAATATCAGGCTATTAACTCCATAATGTATTTCGTGCAGAGTTCACATGCAAGCAGTGTTTCCCTTTTTTTTTTTTTTTTTTAAGTGTTTTCCTCTTTGCTATGTTGACAGCAAAATGCCTAAAGGGATATTCAGAGACATTATTTTGTCTCACCTCCAGTTCTTACTACGGCAAGAGAAATCCAGATACCATTCTGCCTTCCCAGTGTTTAAGTCATACACTCACACACAGACTGTTGCTAACTCTTGTTCAAGTCAGAAATAAATGGAAGTCATTAAATAGGTGGGTGTCTAGAAGCCTAAAAAGTCCTGTAGTTTCCAAGGTCTGATCATGAAATTTTGCCCTTTTACGAGGTTTGCTCCTTTGATTTTGCATGATTTAGAGGGCATTTAAACAATTGTCTTGATAATTTCTAAGCTGTTATAGTACCCTTTTCCTTTAAAAATTAACAAATAAATGCCAAAGAAGAGTATTTACAAAATTTACTGTACTCTTCCCAGGAATCTTCAAGAATACGTGTCTCTAGAGCTCAATTGCATTTTGACAATCTTGTAATTTCAAAATGGTTTTCTCTTGTACTGCAAAACTGGAAATCAACCATCACATGGGATTCTGGACCTCATAAACTGAGATCCCTCCGATTTCAAGGAAGGCCTGTGGTTATGAATGACTATACACAGCTGCCTCTGGCAATGAATTTTTTTTTCTCTGCTTAAATTGGAAAGGAATCTGATAGTGCTGCCATGATGTGAGTGTGTGTGGTATTGGCTTGAATTCGACTTGATTTACACATCACTATATTTAATAAAAAAAAAAAAGGGAGAGAGAGAGATAGACGACACACCTGTTCTCTGGTTCAAAACTGAATCCACCTATAGCTGTTTGCCAGGATGCTATAACTACCACTGGAAAGGGATATTTCCATTTTGGCATCTGTTCTAACTCCATGGTCCATGGCTTCTTTGGGTCCATTCTCTGCGTTGGAGGATCCCATTGTTCTTGTATTATCTTGACCTCGAAAAATGTTTCCTCAGCCCCGCCCATATAACCGTCTTCCTTTTCTTTTCGATGCAAGTTAGCAAAGCTCTTCACCAGGTATAAATCACCCAGGAAACTACACGATTTAAGTAGGCTGTAAGGCTGGTTTTACATAGCCTGAGGATCTTGCTGAGGGAAATTTTAATGCATCAGAAGAAAATTCCAATCAAACAACAGGCAAGTGGATAGTAATGGATTTTTCTTACTCCTACACAGATCTTGTTCCTGGTATCTCTTCCCCAGCATCTTCCCACACACTTGGAAGTCCCTGCACTGTTGTCTACAATGGATGCCTTAGAACTGACGTTCAAAAGTAGGTCTTTTTGAATCAGTGGCCAGAAGGAACAAGTTACTCACTAGCAGAAGCCCACCAGCCATGGCAGCTGTCCAGCCTATGTCCAAACGCCAGTGAGGCCATATTCATGCGAAGATTCATCTGTTGAAGGAGATCACTTAATTGTGCTGGAAGGCAAATGCTTCTTTTCTTCTCAGGTTGATAAAATCAAAATCAACAGAAAAAACTTATTTTGTAATTTTTTTATTTTTTTAAATGTAAAAACAAGCAGAGAAAAGGAAAATATCCACATTCTTGACTTGCATACAAAACATAAAAGTTCTCTTTTTTTTAAATTCATTGAAGTAGAGGCTTTTGATGCCAGTCGATGTTAATCAGAGTTTTAGCCTTGCTTCTTCAAATTTTGAAGCTGAGCCCAAAGATGTCTAATGACAATGTGCTAAGGCTGAAGTAGCAGTCAGAATGTCTCTTCCAGTGGGCGTGCATGCATACTTAAAAACTGGGGAGAGCATTTTCATTAAATTGTCATACAGCTCTGCCACTCACAGAACACTGTAAATTCTCACAGCCCAGTGAACCTGGAGATGAAAGGCAGCTAGGCACCTCTATGACTAAAATGGTCATGATTTCTTTTAATATCTAAATGACAAGACATAGTTAATCATTTGACCTTCCTAACATTACAGCACCATATTAAAATGTATTTATTTCCCCAAAATGTATTAAAATGCATTTAATTGCCAAAAGACAGAGGAAAGGTAAAGTACTTTCAGAGTTCAGGAATGCTGGCACAGCTGCTCACATTTCATGTCAGTGACATTAAACAGTGCCAGATACAGTACTTTTCTTAACTGCTTGTACATTGAGTTTAATGTGGCCTGGTGAAATGCTAAACGCTATTAGCTGGTGAAAAAAACCCAGCAACCAACCTCAGAGCAGTTTCTGCAGGATCAAGTAACCTGCCTACACAGAGGGCTGCGTGATACTGGCCAGTGTGATAAAAACACACTGATAAAACAGTGATATAGTCACCTCTTTAAAGGTGACAACCAATCAATTCAATTACTGTATATTTCTGTTGTGACTGGAATTTGGATCAGATGTGTGAGAAAAATGCCTGGGATCCCATATGCCAAAGGCCCATGAAATTTTTGCAACAAGATCTCTTTTTTTTTGGCACAGGCTGTGTCAAGCATTGAAGAGGGGCCAAGCGAGGGTTGAGGTGGGGACAAGTTATTAATTTTTAGGGTGTTTTTCTGTTCTCCAGAGCTACAGATAAAAGTGAATTAGCAAGAACCAATAAGTTCTTAGTTAACAAGAAATTCTTAAAAATCATAACTTGCCTTAAAAGGCCTTCATGATGGTCTAATTTACAGTGAGCAGTATCACACTGCTTATTTACAAGGTACTCAGGAAAGCAGGCTGGGGAGGAGCCCATGTCCCTGCAATTACTTCTATGCTTCAGCTGTTTCACTCTTTGTCTATCTAATAACCACCCCAAACTGGCCAAAAGAGCTTCAGAATCCAAGAAGGAATTTGAAGATGCGTAACCTGGTAGAGGAATGCATATGCAGCTCTCATCTCTTGCAGATCCATTTTAGGAGAAGCTAAAGTTTCACATTAAAAAGTTGTGTATAAAAATGCAGAGTAGTATGTACATTTCCCACTGACGCTCTCTTCGGCTGGAGGACCGAGCCTCTGACCGTGAGCGAATCTTGTGTGAGACAAGTGACGGTTCTTACAAATTTTTTGGTCTTTTCATAAAAACCCTTTCCCTCTCCCAAAGCCAGAGTGAAGGCTTCTAGATGAAAGATACTATCCAGCAATACCACTGCAGAGCTTCCTGCAAATCACAGTTCAAGTATCTCATGCCCCTTTCATCTTCATGCCAGGTGGCTATGGGACTCTAGTGATATATCACGAGTTTATCATGAGAGTATACTGTGCTGCTTAATGGGAAATGCAATCTAGCCAGAGGAAAACAGGATCATAAAGCAGTCACTCTGCAAAACTATACATGAGTCACTGGGGCACCATTTTTCTGAATTCAAGTTTTCAGGAACAAACCCCATTGTCCAACTCCCTGTAATCTTAGGCAGTTCCGCCCGGTCGGTGTAACATATCCACTCTACTAAATTCTCTGTGCTTTAAGGGACATATTTGATGGGGAACAGTTTGAGCTAGAGAAAGGGCCTTAAGAATAACCAGGATCAAAGAGAAAACGCTGCTTGAGACTTACACTCAGTTATGTCTGCGTTGATAGAAAACTCCAGATTCTGTGGTACGGTAAGTAAGGTTGATGCATTACCTGCAGCCCTTGTGTGCAGCCCAAGTCTCCCCATAACTCTGCAGAACAGTTCTGGCTGTAACAGCAGCAGACCTGGCAAGAGTTTACGTGACCAAACAGAATGGCAGCAGATACTGTTTGCAAACCAATACTAACGACCTTAGATCCGCCGCGGTGTGAGGACCTGTTACTTTCAGTCAATAATGTCAATTTGGTAAGAAATGTTAATTTGTTAACAAGTTTGCATTTGTTAATGCTTTTGGAGATTCCCTCCTGCTTGCTGACTCATTTTGTGTGGTTTTATGGACTTGCCTTCTTCAAATTCTCTCCTAATGCACTAGTTGTCCTATCTGCTTTGCATTTACAACTGCATTTGTGGAGTTTTAGAGCACGTGTTTCCAAAGCATTGCACCAAGCAATTGATTCTTCACAAGTATGAAAACTATTACTTAACATTAACAGATCTATTTTGTGCCATAAACATTGGAGAATTAAAAGCCTAACCCATTGCCCTTTGAAGGCAGTGAAGGGGAATTCACATTGATTTCAGTGGACTTTGAGTCTGAACCTAAGTCAACATCATGAATTTTTTCATGTTTCTGAATATGCCAGATTATGTCACTTGCTTATAGACAAACTAATTACATATTTTCTCTCTGGAGATGCTTTAAAATAATTACAGACATTCCAGGTACACAAATTCTTGTTTCTTTAACTTCCTATGGGAAAAGCTTTCATATTTTTCTGTGCTCTCACCCGGAAACCTTAAATCATTGGGGTTTTTGTTTCTCTGGTAGGGTTAAAAAGTGTTTTCTCTCTCTCTTGTCATTGACCTTTCACTTTAAATTATAATATGATCTAAAATTTAGGTGTTTCTTAAATCAAATGCCCTATGAGGCTATATACAATATTTGTACTTGCACTAACGACCATATTATTAGCAATGTTAGTAGGTGACATCAGTAGAAGACTAATTTACTGAACAGTGTTTGTAGAAAGGAGAAATCCTAACCTTTTTTGTGAGTAGCCTATTGTGAGAAATGTGGACTATTGCAAACCTTAACTACTCAAATACCCAGAATCAGACTCTAAAACAATCAGTTTAAAATTCAGAAGGAACAGTTTAAAAATTCAGAAGAGAGTTCTACAATAGTATGATAAAACAATATACCTAGATGAGATTTTAAAAAGAAAAGAAGAAATAGCAAGATTTGTGATAAAGTTGATAGAGCTGGCAACATCTCTTGTTCATATATTTGTCTGTGGAATAAAACGCAGGTCATTGCTGTCTTCCTTGCAGTCCTGGAATTTGTCCAGCTTGGTTCTCTGGGCTTTATAGACCTGATTTTTCTTAGGAGTTTTTTAGGAAATTCTTGGAAGTGAATTCTGCTGATGATCTTGCTAGCAGTATTTTTTAAATATCTGGTTCTTGATAGTATTACCTGGGCATTCAGTCTGCAGCTGAATGCTGGAATCAAACTGATGTTACTTCATAAATTGAAATAGATGCTCTTTCATTTATGCAGCATGCATCTCAGTAGGTCAGATATGAACATATGCAGTGTTATGAAAATAATCATTGTGTGATTGAAAGCAGTCTTAATTGGACTGGTCAAGTGCATTCTCCACCTCTTTCTACAAATAAAATCAAAGGCAATTCTTCAAATTCTTCACAGAAAAGGAGCCAGAAAACAAACTCTTAAGGTGGAATGAAGATTGATAACAGCAGATAAAGGAGCAGGTCTTGAAATGATGGAGTTTATCATAGCTCTGTTGGCTTTCATAGCTTTTAAGGATTTATCCTCATGTGAAGAAGACTGGTCCAGTGGTTATTGGGCTAAATAAGGGCTACCAGGCTACCAGAAAATCTGCATGCCACAGATTTCCTGTTTGATGCTAGGCAAGTTCCATTCCTGTTTTTTAAGCTGTCTGTATATAGTTTGGTACTTTCCAATCAGAAGGACAAACTAGGAGATTGTGAGCTGACCTGATAGCAGAGGCCATCTCTGTTTAGACAGATGGAATCCATTGTCTGTCTTGCAGAGCCATTGTGTTGATTTTAAAATGCATGTGTTGCAGCATAGCTGAGAAGTTAAATTGTTTTGCAAAGTGAGGACATTCTATTTTTCCCGTAAAACCAATATGAACAACCGCAGTTTCCCAATCTCCCATTACTGAAGCAGAGAGAAACCTCCCCAAAGGTCTTGTGAAAGACCTCCACAGATCATTTGGGTATAAACAGATAGTATCTTTGTACCTAGTGGTTGCTTACGTATAAAACTGAGATCACAAACTTTAAGAGTTTGGCCTTTCTGGCAGCAACTGCAAAAAGTTCAGGAAGTAAATCTCATTTTCTGACTGGGATAGTGACTTTAAGGTTAGGGAGATTAGCTGCAATGTATATTCCCGGGAATAACTACTGGCAGCACTAGAAGAAACTGAAAAAAAAGATGGTTTTACATCTAAGGTGGAAAAAAGAAAAGAAGAAAGACAAAGCAAAAGAGAAAAAATAGAAGAGAAAAAAAGGCAAAAAGAAAACAAAAGTGAAACAAAAAGAGAGGAGAAGGGAGAGGAGGGGAGGGGAGGGCAAGGGAGAGGAGGGTGGAAGAGGAGAAGCAAAGCGAGAAGAGAGGAGAGGAGAGGGGAGGG
>VZSF01010564.1:35746-49389 GCA_013398295.1 Chionis minor | reverse complement strand
GGCCCAAACCCACGACACACATCATGATAACTTCCTTTATCTAGATGGATGTAGTTTCGAGTGACCAACAGAAAGCAGAGCAGTTACTAATTTTCTTGTGAAAGAAAACCAGAACACCACGGTGTTTTCAAATTGTCCGGTCTGGAAGTGACCAATGGAGAAAGAGAAAAGGGTTTCTTATTACAGCACCTCCGAGCAGCTCTTCAGCCTCCTCACTCCTGTAAGTGTTCTCTCAGCATTGGGTGTGCCTACGGCTCTCCAGTGCTTCGTTTGTGTGCCATTAGAAGGGGTTTCCAGACAGATGCCTTGTGTGAAGTCTGTAATTCTCCAAGTACAAATCTGCCTCAGTGAAGAATGAATTACATATAAAAAAGTGATATTGTTTCAGGTATTGTTTTGCTATGCGACACATTCCAGCTGTAATTGTAGCATTTTATATGTCTCAACACCAGGAGATTTTTATCGTACAGAGTTCTTGAATGTTATCGCCTATATTAAAAGATTCAATGGATGAGAGCTGGAGCTAGACAACTGCGAAGCAGAAATGCAAAACATTTCTAATAAAAGGATAACTAACCTAGGATTGGGATGCATTTGTTATTCTAAGAATTCTTTTGAAAAAAATTTTCACTTTCCCTCCATGATACAGGAACTCTGAACTACCATAAGCTGTTGGCTAGAGACATTCATTGGCTGAGACATGGTTAGAAGAGTATCTAACATCCCTAAGGGCCATAAATTTTGAAGATGCCTCCTGTGCATCATCTTCAATGCACTTGGAAAAAGAGACTATTTTTTGAGGGCACAAGGGTATGGCTGGAGAATATCAGCACAGGTGAAAGTCCAAGATCTGGGAGATATAGGCCGAGCTCATTCCTTTTCTTCCACTTATCTTTAGACTATCTAGAAGTCAGTAGATTAAGAGGATTTGAATTGTGAACCAGACTTTTTTAAAAAAATCAGTGTTTCTCAGACTTGTGAGCCCTCAGCACACATCATTCTGGATTAAAGTTCACAATGAGCCCCTTTGCTGAGGCAGCCCCATCACCAAGCTGCCCCTCAGTCACCTGGTGGGTCATACTCTGGCACATCCCAGCCTGCAACTCCTTCTCACAAGCCCACAACACAGCAAGCTCCCACTGCACTTCTTACATGCCCGTTGGGAAGAAGGGCTGTGAAGGGTTTTGCCTGGTTCCTAGCTGTGCAAAGGCGAGTTTCATCTTTCTTCTCTGACCACAGACACCTGCCAAAACACACAAATCTAAACATTTCCAGAGTTTGCTGCCTTCAGCCTCCTTCCTACACAGGCAGAAGAAACTACCCAAATTTGAACCCATACCCTGTTGCTTGCCAACGTGTTTAACTGACCCATCACACTGCTGTTAGATGTTCCAGCTGCACTATTCATTTACTGCCATTGTGTTACTTTACAAAAAAACCCCCACAAAGATCAGTTTGAAGTGTCTGTCTTGTTTTTTTACATCACTGAAACATTCCTTCCAGTTATTTCTTAACCTTCAGCAGTTCTGGCTTTTTTGCTAGCCTACTGTGTGTGGTTGCTCCTCAGTTACCATGACGCCCACTAATACGCAGAAGACTAGAGCCTAAGAACAGAAAACAGTCAAGTCACATGAGAAGATGGACAAGTTGTCACGCAGATAAGGCTGAAAAGCACACAGAGGCTCCTCAGCTGATGTAAATCTGTGTAGTGCCATTGAAGTCAGAATCATAAATCTCTTGCTCTGACTCAGTAAATACCTTCAGGGATCAGAGAGCCGTTCCTGCAATTTGCAGAGCTGGAACAAATGTTTTGCTACAGATACCTTTCTGTCAATATATTTCAGGCTACGCAAATCAGAGCACAATTGATTCTAGGTATACACTTAAAATTGTTCTTCTTTTTCCCTCCCTCCTTTTGCTGCTCCAGTCATATTGAAATACTTCAAAATACCCAATTTCAGGCAGCTAGAAACATTTGGCAGTGACAATGAATAATAATAATATGATGCGCTTACTATTTGTCACATTACAAGTCTGACCATCGCTCTGAAACACTAGCAACCTAGCCAATGGGACACTTATTGCCTGATATCTTTTTGGTTTCCCTTTGGCCACATTACAGACTGCCTGACTCCCAAAGAGGCCTCTGAACAACAGTTCAGAAAATGCACGTACTAAGCCAGGAGCTGCTGAGAGCAGACCAACAGAAACACTCAGCACAGGGATATGTCCGGTTTCTTATCTGGCTCTTCATTAAATTAACACAAAAGCAGGCCAGCTGAAAAAAGCTCCAAGAACGTAGTGAGGAGAAAAAAGAAAACAAAAAAAAAAAGACATTTCTTAGAAAACTTGTCTTCAGCATTCACATAGAATAGCTGCTTTCTAATCCAACATACCATTTATTAAAAGCAATCTCCAAGGTATCTCTTGTTTTCTTGGCAATACACAACATCAAAACACCCAACTCATAAATCTGATACAAGTTGCAACAGGTTGATTAAAAACCCCATACTACCACCTTGCTGCCTACTTCCCCTGGCAGGAGCCCTCATGCAATCAGCCTTGCTTTTATTTCCATGCTTATCTCGACTCTCAAGCCATAGCTGTGAGACAGGAACCTGAAGCTGTAGCGCTGTTGCTTGAAATCTACAGTGTGTAAGAGGACCGCACCAAAGCAAACTGGTGGGCAAGGTTCATTCCAGGTGATACCCATTCCTGAGGCTGGGCTGAACGGCTCCCAAGGGCTGAGATTTAAGGACTTCCAGTGCGGGTGGTTCCTGGTCGGCTCAGGTGAAGGATGGTTTGAAGGGCAGGCTTTGATGCCAGTGCAGATAACACCTCAAATGTTGGTCACTGCCTTACCCAGGTTTCAGGCACCTGACTTCTTTAGTGGCTCTAGCATCTAATTATGATTATATAGGAAGCTTGTGGCTCATGAGAAAGCAGAGCGTGAAAGAGGCTTCAAGCATTCAGCGTTGTCAGATACTGGGTTTCTTTGTATTTGGTTTGGTAGAAATCTTTTTTTTCCTTTTACAACCTCAAAGGCTGAAATGTCTGACATTTCAGTGCTGGTCTTCCCTTAAACAGAGACTACTAATTGTGGCCATTAGGAACCAGATTTAAATAATGAAATTCATATCACATGAGAGCTAATCTGAAACAGAATTTATGACTTCATCAGTGAAAGCCTAATGCATTAACCCTACTATGCTTCCAAAGCTAGAATTGTCATAGATGGATCTTAATGAAACATGCTGTAGTTACTTTTCATTAAAAAGAACGATAGACAAGATTGTAACCTATTTTTGGTGAAGAGAGACAGATGAAGGGGGGGAAAAAAAATTGGAAAATATGTCATTAAGCAATTTGTTCATCAAATTCACTGTCTTGACGCTGCCCGTG
Organism: Chionis minor; assembly: GCA_013398295.1. Lineage (NCBI taxonomy): Eukaryota > Metazoa > Chordata > Aves > Charadriiformes > Chionidae > Chionis > Chionis minor. The sequence continues at coordinate 45,987 of VZSF01010564.1, read as the reverse complement.
ATGAATATCTACTGTTTCAAAGAGCAAATCCTCCTACAGTATATCTAGATTCCATGGGTGTATAACCATAAAAATTCCTCCTTGGTTCCTGTAGTTATTATAAAGCATCAGTTTTAATTATCTGACTACAAACTTAAGGCAGTTACTTAAAAATTTCAGCTTATTCAATACCTTTTAAACAAATATCTGCTGTTCTTATGCAACAAGATTTTAAAGGGGGACTATTTTCAGCGTAATAATTTAAACAACAAAATATTTGTAGTTCTTCCATCATAATACTGCCCACCAAAGCTGAGCTCTGCAGCCAGTTTGCTGAAATCCTTTGAAATCCTCAGTGTGTTAGTCACCTGGATCCCTTGCTGAATTTTACTAAGTAGAGAGAGATAAGATGAAGAAAGTGAATGCTGTGGTTTTGTTGATGTAGTTGAACATTTAAGAATTATGGTTACAGATTTCAGAAATAAGCACAAACACGGACATAAACAGATCAGCTTTTATCAGAAGATATTCAATAACTTTCCTGGAAATATAACAGCAAAAAGCAGCTAACAGTGTGTATGGAATACACCAAAAGAAAAAAGGAGGTGAAACTAAAGCTCAGATCCAAAGGACATGGAACAGATTTGAATTTCATGGCACAAACTTCCCCCCTGGCTCAGAGTAGCAGCTCTGAATATCAAGTGCTTAAAATCTAAGTGACAGCAGGAAAAAAATGAACCCAGTTTCACACTTTCCTTCCTGCTGGAAAGCAGAAGTTAAGAAATACATCGTCTTTCATCTTCTTCATTAGAGGATCAGGCCACATCCAGCTTGGAAGGCTTTATGACAGCCAGGGGACAGGTAAGTGTACGATGACACCACAAGAAATATTTGATTGGCCTTTTATGTAAATGGGTGAAGTCCTAGCCCTACAAAGGTCAATGTGACTTCTGCCAACTGTTCCAGAGCCTCTATTTTACATTTGCTTTAACAACCATTTAACAGAAGTGAGTGAAACCTGCGGGAGGCTCTATGAAGCACAACCTGCTGTATGCTAGGTTCAAAAGCAGGCTGGATTTGGGAAGTTCCTGCTTCCTGATCACTCTCAGGTGGGGTCAGTGCACCAGCCCCCAGCATCCCCACCTCATAGGAAAAAAAAGGAGCAGTTAGCTGACTGAGCTTCAAAATAGACCTCCTAAGAAGGGGTTATTTCTGATCTGGTATTCATTAAGGCTGCACAAAAAGCTGGTATTGCCATCGGGGTGGGGACAGGGCTGCGCAGTGCGGAGGTGAGAAGGGCCCCCAGAGCCGGCACGTGCCGAAACTGTGTCATGACGCTTGATGCCCCATCCTCTGCAATTGTGCAGGGGAAAGCCCAGCCTGGGTTTCTGAAGCTGTAGCTGAGTCAGGGGACAAAACTAAGACAGACCTGACTTTTTATGAAGAGATCCCAAGCAGAGTCTGAGATTTCAAAGCGTATTTTACTTCTCATTTTCTTGAGTGAAAAAGCTGAACCCCTGCGACTGTTTTTACCTTTTCAGATTGGCTAACCCGGCTGATCAGACAGTAAAATGATGGCTTTTTTTATTGGTAGCAGCATTAACAAAAAATCCAGAAGGCCGCACCCTGTCTGGCAGCAGTTGCTAGGAAGCATCAGGTTTTGCGTGCAGCATCATTACCACACCGAATCGGAGGCTGACGGAGCGGTTCCTGCTGCAGCCCAGGGTTCCCAGGGGAAGGCAGGGATGCAGTCTGCTGGCGTGCACCTGGCCAGGCTCTGCGGGCTGAGCCTTGGCGGGCTGCTTTTCCTCCGCAGCCTTGTCTGTGGGAGTTTGTGGTTTTTCCTAACACGCCCCTTCCCAAATTCTGCGGCTACTTTGTGCATAGCTGCAGCGCGAGCAGCCTCAGGAGCCGGTACAAGCTTTTTTTTCAGTTCTAGCAACCATTCCTGGTTCCGTGTCATTGAGGCATGGTCCCACGAGGCCTGGTGAGCATAATGCTGAACAAGTCTGCAAAGTATGAGAATTGTCTAGATTAGGGCTCTCGGCACTATTAATATTCATGCAACTGATTGAGTACTGTAACTCCAGGCATTTTTTCTACAAATAACACAGGTCTTGAGGTTTTCCTGCTGAATTAGGACAAGTTTTATTGCATGGTAGCCTTCTGAGCAATGCTGGAGATGATAATTGAGAAGACGTTCTGGCTGAGACATTTTTGTTTGCCAAGTTGTTTCCTAGTACTGCTTCTGCTAAGGGGTAATTCTGCAAAATAACACGTGTAGGCTCATTGCTTTGCTCAATAGAAACAGGGAAGAACCTCACCAGAGCTACAGAAGAGATACTATGTTATCTTGCTTTTGTTCAAGCTTATGTCATGGTTCAAGCCCATTATACTATTTAAGCTACAATAAATACTTGACCTGTGAGTGCTAGAGTGGCATTCATCCTTATTTCCTCCCCCCAATTACATAAATCTGAATGACAAGCTATTTAATCTGGGTAATAGTTAACAGTCTCTGATTGCAGCTGTTAATATTACCCAAAGGAATACCAGCTACTAGTCAAGAAAGCTGTGGTAACACCTTGCTAATGAGAACCATATTTGAGATACTCAGACTAACAGTTTGATTCCCATAAACACATTCATTTAAAAAAAATAAAAACAAAGTTGCTTTTATAATGACAAGGTTAGTAAGAGGGTCCAACTATACAAGAACCCTGTAAGTTTCTGGAAACTTATTTGGACCGAATAGCCTGGAATTGCCTTCAGCTGTCCCTCTCAGGCAGCTGAAACTACTTCTTACTTCTAAAAAGCAACTGCTTTCAGGCTGGTTTCTTCAATTAAAACTTTTAAAGCACTTTACATTGCCTGATATAGCTTGTACAGAAGCACCATCTCTGCAAGTGACGATGACCTTCAGAATAACCCTTGAAAGCACTAGGCAATAAAAAAATGTTTTTTCTCTTTCTCTCCGCTAGCCCTGTTACATTTCAGGACCATGTTTCCTGCTGATGCTTAGAGATCTCCAGCTTTTCCTTTCTGGTAAGGGGCTTTATGCTGCACTGCTAACTTTTATAATCTGAGATAGATGGAACATAATAATCTGAAGGGATCACTCATCATAGCAATTTTCAGGGCTGTCACACCTCCTCTCTTCAGGGTTTCCTTTTCCAGAGGAAAAAGACAGTATTCAACACAAATTTATGGTATCCTTTTTTTTCCCCTCCCCTGACCTAGGGTCTTCCCTGGGAGCCTATTTAGCCCTCCACACTACTCTCTTCTGTAAAATTTTGCGTTACCTGCCTACAGCAAAAGTATGCTCTGAAGAAAGAGCAAACCTGCGGCCATCTGCTTGGTTCCTCAGGTAACGTCTGTGGGTTCTGCCTTTGAAAAGCAAGTCTGGGAATTTTCTCTGTGAAGCTGAGTTCTCAGCTGCAGATATTTTCAGTGTTTAGTGCTCGCTATGTGGTGTATGTTTCTATCTGCCAGTGCTTTTGGCTGCCTTCAGACTTAATGTGATAAGGGTTTATCTGATGAGAAAAGGCATTTTCTAAAGGAAGCCAGAGTGTAGCACTGTGCTTTAGACCTGCCATGCAGAAGCCACTCTTCATTATATAATTTAATAACTTCCTGTTAAATTTTTGCTAATTTATTGAAAAATTATCCCAAAGAGCACTGAGTAAATGTAAATTGTTAAGCCTCACTGTCTTTCCCTTCTTCCTAGACGCTTGGATTTATTTAGCTGAAGCTAAATAAAAAAGGGTAGCAATATGACTGGCTAACCAAAGCTATTATTTTGGATTGCACTATTAAGAGATAGGGAGATTATTCTTTTTCCACAAGGCTTGATAAATCTGTATAGTTTTCAGATTGTATTGTATGACTTTGTGTTACAGCTATGCCTTGATTTTTTTTTTTTAGTACCCAACTAAGCACTCTCAACACTTGCTCTCTCTCTTTCCATATCTATACATATAATTAAAAAATAATTATTGAAATATAAGTAGTTAAATTAAAACCTGTTTATTCTGGAGGAGCACAACTACAGAAACTTGATTATATTTTATTGAGTCACAGGAGAATTTGGTTTAGACATGGGCAAAGAAAGAATGTACTACCGAGTAAAAGACAACACCATAGGAACCAAGTTACTAACTGGAGAGCACGTAAGCTAATTGAAATAAAGATCTAGGCTTATATTAATTTGTCAGTACTTTTGATTGCGAAACGTAATCTCAGAAAAGCCTCAAAGCTTAGAATTTGATGAGATACAGTTGACACTCCATGGCAGTACTAATTCAGCCTAGTTCAGATAAATTGAGAGCTGTCTTGCTCAGATAGGCTTTGACGAAAAAACTATTAGTTTGAATGACCAGGTGCTAATTGCCTAGAACTTCAGTGTCACGTTTTATAGCCACATAATTAAAAACAAAACTAGAAATGGCTTCAGAAACTTTAATTGATGAAAATGCTGTGTTGCCCATTACAGTGAATGATTATTCCCTGATTTAGCTGAATATGTGAGTCCAATGTCTTTTTCTTCCTAAGACTGCCTTTTTCACATCTGTGCAAACATTTTTTCAGGAGCTGATGTGCTGAACAATTGTTTTATAAATTTTATGCTGCTGATGGTCTGCCGATGGCAGAAGTAAGGTGGCTGAACAAAATGTCAATTGTACTGGAGAGCAGGATAGTGTCAGGTAGTATTTGAAAGAAAGATGAAATACAGGTATTCAAAACATGAATCTTAAATTTTGTAGAATTACCTTGGGAGACGAAGACAAGAAATTAATGAAATTTCTGAAAAAAAATGGGCTCTGCTACGGCTTGGGGTTATTCAGCACTAAGACCAATCTGTCACACAACGTAGCAGTGTTACTGAAAACAAGTTTCCACAGTGGTTTCCTGTGAACTGTTGTTTAATGGTATTATTAATAGTTTAAATATTACAACTGTGACTCAGTTATTTTCAGTACCAGGGGATACCTTATTAGGATTTGCTCCCACCAAACCTGCTTTGCTTACCATGAAAGTTAGACTATTGTGGCTAGATATAGACTATAGAAGAAAGGTGCTAACGCTTTCAAGTTCAAGTGCACACTTAGACAAACACTATAAATAGGCCGATGTTTTGTAAACTAGTACTTAACTAAGGCACAGAAGAGATGCTCTCCCATGGGAATTTTCTGTGCTCCCACTGTGGCTTTTATGGGAACAAGTAGCTGCTCTTAGTTAGGTATTGAAGTTCTCTTTTTATTACTATTAATTTCAGGTTCAACAGCAGCAAGAGACTGACCAAGCTTGCTAGGAGTGAGCTTTCGGGCAAGCCGCCCAGTGCAGTTTTGCCAGTACATTGATCTGCACTAACTACCCCTGCTATGTCTGCCACAACTTTTCCAGGATATAGTTAATTTTAAACAAGATTCTAGTGCTAGTTTAGTCCTGCTGTAATCACGGCCTTGGTGGACCTGACAAACTTTGTATTTTGGTGCTGATTTGGAGAACATTAAGAAGTCAGTTCACTTCGGTGCATTATCAGGTGTGTTAGTAGTAGGAATGGAGTTAAATACCTGCCCATAAAGTTTCTGAGACTGGAGATCTGAGCCTGCAATGTTGCACAGGTCAGGTCAAACTGGGGCTTACTTTTTGTTTAAAGCTGTGTCTTTTAAAAGCACAATTTTGCATGCACTATTCAACAGTACTGTAAAGAAACTGAGTAAGAATTCCCCCCCACCCTGAGTTTTCCTGGTAAAGAAAGTCCAGGTAAGAATTCATAAACCCTCTCTGATATGACATTACTGCTATGACATCTATAAGTAGGTGTCCATGGCAAAGGATGGTGTTGTCACCAAGACCTGTGGTTTGAAATTGAAATTCCCTGTTGATGAGATCATCTGAGCTATCAGCTTCCTGAGCTGGTGCTGTCACAGCATCGTCCTTTATCTTTACTTGCAGTCTGATCCTGGCTCTGCTGTAGTTATGTCTGGCTAAACTTTCATCCATGTTGGTTGCAGTAAATTTACTCCCTTTGTCTCCCGAGCAGGGAGGAGGCTTGGGAAACAGGCTCCAGTTATTTGAATGCATCCATGAAAACTGGCCTTATCTAGCTTAGAAATTTCTTCTGTTTTTCCTAGACCTTCTATCTGCAACTGGGAAGCATTAGGCTGTTACAACTGTTGAAAATGAGATCTGGGCTAGCTCTTTTTTTCACTACCTGTTCCTTTTACTGGAACAGAAAAATTACATTATAACTCTGCTTGAGCTCAGTATGCCTGAGAGGCCCTGTTTCCTATAGGAAACTTCCTATAGAAATGAAGATGAAAGAAGATTTTCTTTTTTTGGTTTCTTGTCACTTCTGTTGTATCTTTTATATTTTGTTTGATTGCAATAGGTTCTATCTCCAACCATGATTTTATTGTTGAAGTTTGCTGCAACCTGCTTGCACACAGCTGTACAATACTCAGTAAAACCATGGAAGAAATGTGAATTATGCCTTACCAGTCACTCTAAAAACGTTCTTGAAAAGAAAAGGAAGAAAACCAAAATGAACCAAATGTCTAGCTGCTAGGAGGGAGGAAGTTTCAGTTCCATCACACAGGGTATTTAAAATGACCTCCCCAAGGTCAGCCAGGGCAGCGGTTTCATTTGTTGAGAATTAAAGGTAAAACTAACCGTGACTTTGCTGCGAAGCTCTCCTATAAAAGGAGCTCTTTGCTATTTTACTTGAAGTCTTTCATATCCTTACATGAAGCAGATAGATAGGATGCTTCATGCCATTTAGGAAGTGGCAGCAGGCGGCCTGAATTAGTAGATTTAGTATGAAGGTTTTGACAACCTATGTGCAGCATACGCACTGCAGCTAGCAGAGCGAAGCTCGAGACAGATGAACCAATCTGTATTTCACTAACAACAAAAAGCATGGCTCTACTCCCTTGTCACTTGGTTATCTTGCCCGTTTTGCTGCCTTTTGTCTGCTCCTGACATTTTTTTTCTCGCCCAGCAGAACAGGCTGTGATTAAGACAGCTGCTGATCCTGCATCCCCGGCTCCATTGCCTGCCACCTCCTACACCTGCAGTGCATCAGCACAGCTTCCCTGCAGCTCTGGCCCGCGTTTGGTAGGCGGGGATCCAAAATGTGGATAAGCGTTATGCTGCAAGCCAGGACTTTGTGTCTAGTGGGGCTCCTTCCTGGCAAGAGTCTTGCTAAAGGGTCTGTTCCTCGGGCAGCAACCTGGCCTCAGAGACCCTCCCCAGCCCGGGACCCCCATGCGTGTGCACCACCTGTGACCCCAGTACACGGGCTGCCTGCCTCTCCCATCCCAAACCCTGACACGTGGAGCCTCAGACACGGGCAGGTTAGAGAAGCTGAAACATCCGCCTGAGGCAGCGCTCGCTTTCCAGTCTCGTTTCTGCAGGCGGTGCGATGCACAGCACTGCGAGCCATTAGGATACGTCTCTCTGTAAACACTCGGGGCAGATAGTCTTACAAAAAGTGAGGATGTGAATGTAAATTGCATTAGTCAAAATGAACCAAACCTTGTGCAGAAGGTCGTTAACTTCATTTGGGTCCATGTTTTCCCACGCAAAGAAATCCTTTATGCTTCCCTTTATCTGCAAACAGCACTTGAAGCTTACGAAATTTGTCATAGACATCTGATAATACCAGAAATATGGGCAAGTGAATCAGATTTTTAAAATGGTGGTTTAGTATTCGAATTTGCTCCTTTCACTTGGTTATTTCACCTTATTATTTATGTCATTTTAAAGATGACATAGTACAATACAGGGTCAGCTTTCCACTATAATAACAATTTACTTGTAGATTTGTTACTAATGCATGTGCCCTCTCTGTCCTGGCTAACACACATTTTCAAATCATCATCTAAATTTTCTGTGCCTTTTAGCATGTAGTCTTTTCAGTTACCAAGGTCGTGGGGAAGTTTTATTATGTTTCAGTGTGGGTTTTTCTAATATGTGCATTTTAAGCATAATAAAAAAATGATAGATTGCAGTCTTGCCATTAAGCTTAATACCTTTTGGTACAGAGGGTAGTCCATCAAGATTAAAAACACCATGGTAAGAAAATACATCCAGCCCGTTGGTAGGTATCCCTTCAGCCTCGAGACAGAGTGCTTAAAAACAGTGTTTCTCTAGCTCTGTCACTATTTCATGCACAGTAATAACCTCTGGCAAGTTTTTTTTGTGTGTGTGTGTTCTCACTGGATTGTATGTTGAAAACAATGCAGTTCTGCTTAAAACTGTTCTATGTTTTATTTTTAAAATAAGTTTTATTGAAACGGTATGTGTGGTGGCATTAGAGTCTGGCATACGACAGTGTTAATCTCCCTGCTTAGTTCTGCCAATGCATTGATCTGCAGTACAATTCCTATTTTTGTCCACACTGTTTGAAATGCAGTCAGTCGTGACCACATTTCCATTAAAGACTAGGCGCTGAACCATTTTAATCTGTGACTAATAAAAAATCGTAACATTTTCATTAAATCCACATACAGTCTCGGCACTATCATCGGTGCTGGCAGCATAGTGATTTTCTGTTTCTTGAGCGATGCATCTGCCATTGTCAGTGATCTACGCTGATTAGACGGCCAACTTTTTCCTTCAGCCCCAAGTAATATGTACTCAGTATTAGTGTCCCAGATATGTTTGATCTATGTATAAATCTATTATTCAGCTGGCAGAGGGAGAACACCACAATGAAATGGAAAGCCAGGAGAATAAGCAATAGATCCAAGAAATAGGAACTATTAACCCCCTGACATGGATAAAGTCGCAGGGGAAAGAACTTTGTTCTCTTAGCTCAAGAGGCAGAGATCCATACTGTAGATGTAGAAGTTTCAGCATCGCTATTTCTTTTGTAGAGGGCAAAAAGCGCACACACGTTTTTGTATAGTTCGGGGCGGGGGGGGGGAAACCTTACCAAAATGAAAATATTAGGTTACTCATACAGACTTAATTCCTGCCTGCTCCAGGAATATAAAGTTTAACTACCTGATTACATATTTATCTCCGTATTTATTACAGGGCTGCTTTGTTATTCAGTGGGAAAGGTGAGCGATGCCCTGTGAGGAAGCGGGGCTCGCTGGCAAAGGAGGCTGCTGTCTGCAAAAACACCCCCTGCCAACTTGTGGCATGAAGCGTGAGGCGGGCAGCGGCTGCGGCGTGGAGGCTCAGCTGGTGAGGAAGGGACCCGGCTGCAGCGCTGTGCTCCTCTGCCGCCTTGTCACAGCAGGGACACGGGAGAGGCTCGGAGACTCAGGTAAGCTCAAACATCCAGTTTTAGGACACAGGGAGAGGAAAAAACCCAGGGAAAGGAAGTTAAAGGAAAGGGTAAAGAAACATCCAGCGTAAGATGATGGAGACTATGAGGCGGTATTAAACTTGAAGAGCAGAGGAGAAAAAGCTGGGGGCAATCGGAAGGCTTTTAGAGTGGTTAGATGGCCTCCGGCCCAGGGTCATGGGCAGGGCCACCACCGTCTGTCTGCGGCCTGCCCGGGAGATGCATTAACGTGGCACAGATCAGCACGCCAGAGGTAGGAAATGCCAGACGCGAGTTATTCGAGTCATCTTAATTTTGCTCTTGTGGATGCGTTTTTATGATAGCGACACGATCAAATACCGCTTTTTGTTTTGTTTTTTTTCCAGAGGCTGCAAGCTTTTCCCGGTGCACAGGCTGGATGCTGCGAGCAGTCATCCCACGCACTTAATGAGCGGCAATTAAGTGTTTTATTTTTTTCCCTTGTGCTCAGTGAACAGCATCGTATCCTCTGCATCGCATACTAAAGGAACCTTGGCAGAACTCTTGTGCGACGGCCGTAACTCTGTAATAAACCTGAGAGGCTCCTGCAATTACTATTTTTTCTCATTATTAACTTTAGGAGAGCAGGGCCTGTATAACCATTACCCCGAGCCTCAGGCACCCAAAGCCGGGCGGCCTTGTGGAGAGGCCCGGGCCCTGCCGGGGCCAGGCACGCCCCGGGCTCGAGAAGCACCGGCGCAGCAGACCCGCAGCACCGGGCGACCGGCACCTTCCGCCGCCGCTTCTCGCCACCAGCGGCTTTAGTGGGACGAAGCGCATCGAGCCCCAGCAGGCGGCGGCGCGGCCCGTCCCGCCCGCCCCGCCCGTTGCCATGGCAGCGCCAACGCCTCGCCCCTCCCCGCCGCTGGGGCGGGGGCACGCGCACGTGCGCGCGGGCAAGGGCTTCCCGCCCTCCCCGCGCCCCTCACGTCGCGCCCCGTCC
>VZSF01010564.1:0-34939 GCA_013398295.1 Chionis minor | reverse complement strand
CCCCCCCCGCCCGCGGGAGCCCGGCGGAACCGCCGCCGCCGCGGCGGAAAGTTGCGCAAGGCTGGGAGCGGGGCGCACGGCCGCCGGGCTGCTGTAAGCCGGGAGGTTCTCAAACGCTCCCCGCCCCGCTTCCCTCCTTCCCCACACCCCTGTTTTTTCTGGTGTTTTGGGGTTTTTTTTCTTTAAAGGCTTGAGTGGCTCCTTGTAGACCCTGTGGCCGCCTCCTGCCTGCTCATTTGCTTAACACTTGCGTGGAAAATGCTGCTCTTACTGTCAGGGGGAAACGTTATTAAGGAGTTTCTTTTTCACGTAAAGCGGTTTTGTTGTGTTTTTTTTGTTTTGTTTATGCGTTGGCTTGGGTTAGTTTTTTTTTTTTAATGCAGTTTAAAAGCCAGAAGTAGTGTTGGCTCTTCCTGTTTATGGGAGAAGTTGGTTCTTCACCAAGAGCAGGAGCAAGTGCTCCTCTTCTCACTCCAAACCTTCCTCGGAGGCTGGGGATCGGAGGGGCCCTCGTTTGGGAATGGGACTCTGTTTGCTCGGGGTTTGTTTTGCTTTGCTTTTTAGCATTTCTGCAGAGCGCAGAGTTTCCCTCCGAGCAAAAACTACAGCAAAACTTACATTGTTTTAATAGAGTATCTTAACTTGCTCTTAACCGGAGAGAACGACACCACAGTAGTTAGGGAAGGAACATTTATGTCTGACAGTGTTAAATTGTACTGCTCAGGAGTTAAAATTTATGCAACACTTAGTTTCGTGTGAAGAGGATGTTCTAAGAAGTGAAGCGAGTGGGTTGAATGTCGCTTATTTGATGAGACAGTATTCAGACATAAATCCAGAAATCGTAATTCTGTGCGAAAATTGTTTGCGTGAGTCTGGCCTCGGCACTGCTTCCTCTCCACTCTTGATGGAGCCCAGAAAGACTTTGAAGAAAAAAGTTGCAGCGTTTGTCTGCTGCTTCATTAAAAGAAGAATAAACAGCCTGTGGCCACCCTGTGGGTCAGTTGCTAGGGTCCTGCTCTTCAGCTTTGTCTTTACCAGATGGACTTGAAAGTAGAGAAACAGAAAAGGCAGCAGAAATGTGTAGTGGCTGAAGGTCTAAAATACATGCACGCGGATGGAAAGCCATACTCCAGAATTCCAGCGATGTGTGCTTGCTCTGTGCTTTAGTTTGTTTGTGCTACGCAGTTGAGAGTAGGTACAGTCTGTTTCCCAACTGTGTACTTGTCTGTTGCGCTGAGAAAGAGACAGCCTCTGAAAACTCAGGGGAAAACCTAGACATCAGTAGGAAGTTCAAAGGTGGATAGGGCACCTGACATTTCGCAGTTTCTTTCTGAGACCAAGTACACTGACAGGTAAGAAGACTCTTTTTTTTTTTTTTTTTTTTTTTTTTTTTTCCAAAACAAAAATTCTTTTTTTTTTTTTTTTTTTTTTTTTTTCTTTCCAAACCAAAATATCTCTGTATCTTGAGCTTCCTGTCATCGCTGCTGTTTTAAAAAGGGAGGTAAAAGAAGTTGAACACTCCATTCAATTCACTCTTTGCTTTTCTTGGCCCTGGAACTAGGAGGTTGGGAAAGGAAGTTGCATTCTCTTCAGGCTGTAGTGTTAAGGAGGTGGTCAATGCTATGCTGTATTTAATAGCTGCAGGAGCTAAAAGGTATTATGTCCTTTTTTTAATATGGTGATTACCCTTGCTTTTTTGTCACTTCCTGGTTCCAAACATAAATCTGCCCTTTCCCACTCCAATCATCATCTGCTTGTTAATGGCAGCCTGATTCTGTATCTTGGTAGCACTTATTGGTGTTCCAGATTCATAAATATTTCAAGAAGATATATCACTTTATGTTATTTAAATTATTTTTGTCAAGGTTTAAGTTTTTCCTCCTGTTGCACCTTAGAACTAATGAATGTACTTCCTTTGTTCAGGCTGAATAATTTACTATTACAACAGTGTCTGTTTGGAAACAAAAATGTTTATAAGAAAGTATGTGAACTTAATTTGCATTAACTGTTAGAGAAGCTTTTATAATAAGCAGCTTGTTAGTTTAGGGAAAGAAATATTATCTTTAGACTCTTAGACTGAGAAATTAACTTTACTTCTCCCTATTATGTACGCACGTGGTACTTTGTGAGAGTTTTGTTAATTACTTCAATGGAATTTGTTGTCTCTGAATTGGTAAAAGAAAGGAATGATGTGTGATGATGTAGGCCTGGCAATGTTATTAAACAGAGAGGAATGCTATTCTTCTGTCTCTTTAAAGTAAACTAAGTTAAGTATCTTTTGGTCAGCATGTTTTAAATTCAGGCTGTATTTAACGAACGTGTTTAATCTTCTGGATCTTTTTCTGAAACGCACAGGCTTGTTAACTGGCTATATGTACATTACATTTGAAATAGAAGTAAGATAAAGACTCTATCTGCAGAGGTGCTTCAGCCTTCTCTTATCTGGGATGTGTATATCAGGTAATTCTTGAAAGCGATGATGAGGGATTACATGTAATTGCTCTTGAAAATGCTCTTCCATGACAGAAAGTATTGTGATTTAGGGAATTTGTGGAAACTGATGGATGGTTCTCTACTGAAATGCTCGATGTATTCACAGGGTAGAAAAAAAATCTGTGTACTAGAGTTGCTTCTATGGACTTTAAATAGTATTTTGCGACAACAAAGGCTAGAAAGACTTCAAATATTTGTGTGGTGAAGACCTAGAATCGCATAAGTGTAGAAGTTTAACTTATTGTTAATAGAATTCTTGGTCTTGCTTTGTGGTGGTACAGCCACTGGTTATCACACAGGCTGTTCTGGCTTAAATCAAAGGTCAGTTTAGCCTGGTATCCTGTGTCTCCAAGTGGTCACCGGTGGATGTCTGTGAAGGACTGTAGGCAACGCTATGTGCTCACAAGGCTCCGTCCCAGACTCTTCCGGTCGCTATCAGTGTCTGCTTTAGGGCTGTGTTGTTTCTGTGTGTTTGGTAACCCTCACCGGCTTCCTCTGAACGGTGAATGTGTTTGATGGCTTTGAAGGAAGAGCGAGTGTGTAATTCGCTGCTCAGAGACTTGTTTCGAGTTGTCAGCTGTGTTGGGTAGCTGTGTGAGGAGAGAGGAAGAATACTTGATCCCTGTCCAGTCCTCATCTATCACAGTTTCGTGTTCAACAGAAAACGCAACGTGGTTCTCGAGCTTTTACTTTATATAGATTATGTGTGAAATAATGAAGTAATAATTTTTTAGCTGTGTTCTCCGATCAGCTGGAATCAGTAAATGAACATAATGGCTTGATTAGCTGCTTACTTAAATATTAAAGTACACATTTGCTTCTCTCCTTTGAGAACGCTGCATATGCAAGACATTTTTTGGCTGGAATAAATGCTAGAGGCATTGCAGCTCACTTGTGAGGGAATGTTTGTTGGGCAGGGTGGGGGAATGGGAGCAACTCTTCTGCTGCGATGTTGTGAATCCTGCCTAGTTCTTTCCACCAGCATTTCTGATCAGCCACTCCAGCGTTCATTCTGTATCAATCTGTACATTGCAGTTAAGTGTTTTCTAATAGGTCCTTGCCAGTTTTTTGTCGGTAATGTGGGTATGATTTATGACTGAAAACACTTCCACTTGCAGCCCATATACCTGAAGCTTATGCTTAGAGAAGCTTAATAACTGTTTGTGGGGTTTCTGTTTTGATGTGCGTTGTGTCCCACCCCCCCCATATTTACTTTGAAATAGTGGATTTCTTTTCAGAGCTTCATAAAAATAAAATTTGCAAACTTAATGCATATATGTTATGATATAATTTATTTTGCAAGCTCAAGTACTTCAAAAGGAAGGAATGTCAGAATAAAAACAAACTACCGTGTTCAATCTCGTTCGTGCTCACCGTGACAAAAAATAAGTCATCATTTCTTCAAGACCGTAAAATCTTTGTAAAAGATCTTTGTGAAATAGACAGGTCTTTATTATTCATTACCTCTTCAATATTTTGTTTCCTCAGTATTCTCTGAAACAACTGCAGTTATTCTTGCAAGGGCGAAACAATGTATTTTTTTCCCTAATGTCATGTCTTAACATACCAGCAAACATCTTTTCCCAGGTGCTGGGGCGCTTGGCTAGAGAATACAGCACCCACAGCTTGGCTGGTAAGAGGAGGTGTGGGAGCTGTTCCTTATTGTCCAAAACTAGCTTGCTTAGCGTAGATGAGCTGAGATGGTTGACTTTGTGCTGGAGGACGAGGAGTGTTGGTGTGTGCTGTTTTGCTGGTACAATTCTGATGTGATGGCTTCAGCAGGTGCATGCTCACAAGTAGCTATGAGGGCAAGATTTGCTCTCAAACAGCCTCTTTTTTCCCTTCCTAAATCCCTCCAACATGATCAGTGTCGGCTGTTGTAGTGTAGACTAGTAAAATTTGTCTAGTTTTTTGACCAACCACAAATAAGGCCCTAAAATGGAGAAGCATGGGGTGTTTTAATTGTTTTCAGTTTTGGCTGTGATTTGAGAGTTGTACCAGTATGATACATTTTGCAATATGATTTACCTCAGTTTGTATTTTAAAAAAGAAAAGCAGTTTCCCTTTAATAGTCTCACAAAAGGTTGACGGTGCTCTTCACATTTTGTAACCCAAATATATTGTTAACGATAGTGAATAACTTTTCAGTGTGTTCTAGATGTTGTATAGGCATGGGGTCATTGGGATGTTGGGGGAAGGAAGTAATGTTTTTTTTTTGAAACTGGGTGATCTGTGCTACTGAGTGGTCACACAAGACCACTTCCTCACAGCTATAGTGTCAGGGAAGTCTGGAGTAGGTGGAGATGGCCAGGCTGGCCTAGGTGATGTTAGTTTGTCTTGTTAAGGTTAAGTGATATTAGTAATGCTTCCTGTTTAAAGACTGACCATTTTAAGTTGTCCAAAATATGAGTGTTTTGAAGTGCTTTTTCTTGCAAAACCTTTCAGTAGTGCGGATGGTGTGGAGCTGCCTGTTGCTTCTCTGGAGCAGCAGCACTGGGAAGCCTATGAGCTCTTCAGCGTGGGCAGGCTGAGGCGAGGTGTACTCGGAGGGCAGGGCATGCTGCTGAAGCAACACTTTCGAAGCACAAGATTTGCCTCCTTACAGAGGCAGGAGAGCTGCCCACAGGTGGAGCTGAGAGGTGTGCACGTGCTGTGGTGAGACCTGGCCTGGTGGAGCTGGAGCTGTGGGGAAGGGGACAGTAGGGGAGGAGGAGTTGCGGTAGTTTCCTCTAAACTCTTCGTAAACCTTGATCGACGAGTCTCGCCACTGCAGCATCCCAAGTTGTGATCATGAATTCATTCTTTCCCTTCTCTGGTCCCCCTCTTTACGCATGGGTCTCTCTTTGAAACCTGAAGTGATTCTGGGATAATCGTTATGCTTGTTCCTGTGTTCCCTTCTCCGGTTCCTCAGCCTTTTGGTTCGATTTCAAAGCTTGTCGTTCTCCCTCTTCAGCACTTCTTCCTTTAGAAACATTGCTCTGGGTGGCTAGGAACATGGGAGGAGACCTTGGCATCGTACAGGTTACCAGAGATTTCCCCTGCGTGTTCCCTTGCTGTGATTATCAAAGAGCTTAAGGGTGGTGGTGGAGAGCTGACTGTACGTGGCGTGTTGGGAAGTCTTTTTGATGGAGTGAAGTACTCCCGAATTTGGTCATGCAGAGTTAGGGTTACTCAGCTGTGGTTTTGTGTTGTTGTAGGTTGTGGCGATTGCTTTGAACTTCTGAAGGACAGGAACTGCAAACCCAGGGTGCATGTTGTTGACAGTATCTACTTAACTCTGCCCTCTTTGACTGGCATGTTGTCCTTGGTGCACACATTGACTCTGTGTTCTCACAGATGCCTGTGAATACTTCTGGAGCACAGCCTGCGTTTGTCAGTATAAAGTATATCATGTTTTCTTTGAGGTGAAACGTTGTGTTTAGCTCTGGTGTAGCATGCAGGATCTGCTCGCAGGGAGTTTGCTATATTGCAAACCACACGTGAAAGGATATTGTTCTCTTTGTGTAAAAGACGTGATATGCTTTAGGGGATAGAACATGTGTCCTTATATATCCGCAGGAATGAAAATAGTCACAATGTTTCCAGAAGCAAACAGGCTACTTCAGGACAAAGTACTCGTCTTATTAAATGACTGCCAAGCCCAGAGCACCACACCAATGGGGAAGGAAAGGTTTCAAGCCTTTTCCCAACTTCCCTTTTTAGGAGGGTAAGCTGCTCAGCGTGTTCCCTGGCGAGTGCAAGCCTTTCAGCATTGTGGCATCATTCATGCTTGAGAGGTCCCTCACTAGCTATTGCCGTAGCTGCAGAATCTAGCATTTCTTTGCTAGCCGTGACAATAGTGGGTGCATGCTTTTGTTGACTTCTCCATTGCCTAATAAGGCTGTTTTTAAAAAAAATATTTTCTTCAGTGTTTAAGGCCATAACCGCTTAATGATAACTAAAACTACAACTTTGGATTCAGACCTCTCCGAAGAAATGTTACTCATCTTTTGCGGCAAGTGTCATCCCACGTAGCTTGGCATGGTTTTGAATCTCTTGAAGACAGGATGTCTATACCTTTGTCTTTACCAAATGCTGTGTCTTCACTCAGCAGTGTTACTTGTGGCCCTGAGCTCTTGTCAGGTGGGCAGTAAGCCGGCAGCTTGCCGGGAGGGCCTACTTCTCTGGCTGTTTATTTCTTGTCATTTTGCTTTAATTCATGAGATGACGCTCAAAGCAAGAGATCTAGCACAATAGAAAAGGGCCCTGAAGCTGCCATCCTGGAGATAGCCTCATCTAGGTTACTTGTAACATTTGTTTCTGAGTTCTGCAAGTGGCAGTTGTGTCTGTTGTTGCCAGAGCTGATGAATATGTCTTCAGATCTGTGGCGTTTTTGTGAGTGGGTGGACCACTGCAATGACAGGTAACTTTTTTTCCTTTATTGCCAAGTACAATAGTGACAGTTTTTATGGATCTTGAGGGCATCCTCAGCATCCCTTAAATCATGCTAAGGCAAAGTTGGTGTGTATTTTTATTTTTTTTTTTTTTGCCAGGAAACTTATGACACTGTTTCTTTCTCTGCATGGCTAGACAGCAGGTCCTATTGGATATTCCAGCAAGACGGAGTTTGAAATAATTAGTTTGTTTGGGTCACCGTGTTCGGGAATTGCTTTTCTCCTAACTTGCTACTTGTTGCTTCCCTCCACCAGGACTCTCGCAACGATTCAACCTGGTGTGCTTCCCCCTGCCCCGGGCTGCCCACCTGCATGTTTAAACTTCCCTGCCTAGCCAAGAGAGGGCAGATGCCCACCCTTGTGTCAAGCCTCTGGTAGCAGCGGGCAGTTGTACCCCTCCGCTTCTGTGGCGTGTTTAGCTGCGTTATCTGTGGGAGCTGGTGGATCCTGAGTGTGCTTTCCCTGGTCCGATTACGAGCTAGACTTGATCACTGCTTGGTTCCCAGCTTGTTGGACTTTGCGTTGCCCTGGACTTGCCGAGCTCCTCACTACCAGCGGTGCGGCACGCGGTCCTGAACGGCCGCTTCGTGTCCATGAAACGTGGCAAGAGTAGCATGCAGGCTTCAGTAGCCCCTGAGGAACACGGTTCGTAATTCTAACTGTTCTGACATTGTGAGTCTCCAGGGAAGCAATAGTATGTTTGAAATAGGTCCTACTAAGAGTATCTTTTGTGGACTGTAATCTTAGGTGGGCTCTGAACAGACAGGTGTCTGAACTTTCCATTTTTCAAACCTGTAATACAGAAGGGTGTTTGTGTTAACAACCCCGACTAGCTCCACAATGGTAGTTTCTTAGCTTGTCTAAATGTTTAACTTAATTTTGAAAGTTTTACATACCTGAAAGTGCACTGAAACTAGGGTGGTTCTTAAACATGGCTTGCTGTAGCAAACAACTTTGACATTCATGGTTATGTTCAATTTGTTTCCAGGACATACTGTTTCTTCATTTCAGGTTTTGTGTTGCATTCCCAGCTTTATAGCTTATTGCCATGGTAAATCCTGCAAATTGTTTTGTTGTTATTTGTCCTTTGAATTCTGTTATGCTTGACTATTTTGAAATCAAGTAGTTCCTGATATACAACAGAAAAGAAGTGGGCTGATACTGAAATCACCGAGGGTCAAACTTCAGCTGGGCCATTACTGATGTTTGGCTGTGCCTGGCGGGAGCACTAGATAACACTCAGTATGACTCAGGAGCACAGGCTGGATTTTTTTTGTTTCAAGGGTAGGGGTGGGTGGTGTCCCATGTCGCGGGGTGGATGCGTGGCTGTCGAGTTAGGGGAGCTACGTGCTGCGATCGCTGGCTGCCGATGTAGGAGGTACGTACAGTCATCCCGCTGCTCGGCCTGCGTGTTGTTTATACGGGCTGTGTGGGAACCTTTCGAAAGGGTGCTGGGAATGACTGGAAAAACAAAAGCTTGTTTGGTGGCACAAAAGAAATGTTAACGTTTTGGTCCTTCTCATTCCTATTGTTTGTTTACACTGCAGCATGGTGGGAACAAAATTGATTGTGTAGGTTAGGCATGACCTAGCAAAGATTAAAAGAGAGAAGCTTAAAATTGAAATGCTTTACCCTTCCTTCATGAATCTTTTTGAACTTTGCAAAGATTGAGGGCTCCTGAGATGTTATATTCGCTTGTCCTTTATGGTATTGTCATTTTATATTGCGTTTGACCTGCTTAGTTGCTGCTGAAAAGAATGGTTCCAAACAGCTTCTGTCACCCCCAACCTGTTCCTGTGCTAGGTATTGATTTAATCTGACTTTTTTGGTAATTACTTTTGTGCTGTTGGTTTCCCACCATTTTAGTTCCCTGAATTTAAGTGAGAAGGGAACCAAAAATCAAATTGAGTTGGCGCAGTGTGACGTGGGATGTGTGTTAGAGCTGTTACAGGGGATGCACAACTGGTAGCGAGTCCTTTGAGCACTGGCTTGCCATTAGATCAGCCTAACCGAGCCCTGAAACCTCGTGGTTGTGGTTTGATCTGCTGAGGTCGGTGCAGAGTATGTGCTGCAATCAACCAATTAGGCTGGTATTGCTCCCTCCCACCCCCTTTTTTTTTTTTTTTTTTTGACTTTTGTAGTTGTTCTGTCTACTTCTCAAATCCAGCTGGTCGTGAACCAACATGAATGCTAGTAATACCTGACTTCTTGGCCTTTTGAGTAAAGGGAGAGTGGGGTTGCCCCTTTTAACGGCAAGACAAATTTAAGTAATCTAATTGTTGTATGTATCGTACTGTAAGCTGTATGCCTGACAAAAACCACCTTTAGCTACTACTGCCAATTCAACCTACGAAACTGAGCGTGCACTTGATCTTCAAAGGTTTTTCCCTGGAGTTCGCTTCATATCACAGTCATAGCTGTGCCAATCTGGACAAACTAATCCTTTTATTCAGTAGAGTTACATTTAACACAGTGATCAAAGCTACAGCGTGCAGAAATATTACTATTCAAATCTGTAAAACACAAGGGAAACAAATTATTCTGTGTGCAGCAGAGCTAACAAAACCTGGTTTCCTGTGGATTTGTATCCTCTGTCTGCTGCTGTATTCCCACCACTGCAGTAACAGAGTCCTCATTACTGTCCTGTTATTTTCTGCGACCTCCCTTATACATTCAGATGTTGCAGCCTGACTAGCCTGCTACTCCCACCAAGCTTTTTTTATTTTGCTAGCTGGGCTAAAGGCAGTATGTGCTGTGACTATTGCAGAGCTATGTGTATGCTTTCCGGCTGCTGCCAAAGAGAAGGGGGGCAGAAAAATCACATTCAAGAATTCTACTGATTGTAGAGCTGAGAGCTTAACTTTTGTGCTTTTCTCTCTGCTTGTTAGTTGCCATCTCCGTAAAAGAATTAGGATTTCATTGTAGGACGCAGGTGTCTTTTTGTCTTTCCTTTCTTTTCAGAATCACTTTTTGGAAAGGTGCGTAGCGCCACTGAAAAGTTCCACTGATGAAACTTTTAGTAGTTCACTATTCTTCAAGATCAGTCTTAATTGTTGTTAGAGTTTATGATATTATTTAATAAAACATGTAATCCTTTCTAAAAGTGCACTAGGTTTGAAATTTGGGGATCTGAGCAATTGTATGAGAAGGTTTTATCTCATATTAATCATGAATTTTGCAGTAATGTCTTATGTTATTCATGATGTTTTAACCCTGTAGTTTAGTTGAATATGTTCTTGGTGTTATAAAACTCCAGTTGAACTCAAAGTTCTTAGGGCTTTTTTCTGTACCTTTTCCTGCTTGTTATTCTGCATCTCTCAGTTACAGTTAACATACCTGATCTTTCTGATGCTTTTTGGCATCCCCTTTAAGATGACTGTCATCAACTTTCACTTTTTTTGAATCTGTTCTAGTTTAATTAGCATTTCAAACCATTTTTTACATTGTGTGCCTACTTGGAGTGCTGTATTCAGTTTGTAATGTACCAATTGTAATATTCTCCAGAACAGTTTATATACAACCTAACATCATTTTTTTTACTGAATATCATTCTTCAGTGGACTATCCAGAGTGAATGTGCGTCTGTGTGAATTCATTGTTAAAATCCAGAAAGTTGGTGAGTAGAATATTCACCTTGACATGCAATACCTTATCAATTGTTCTTTTTGTCAGTCATGTATTTCTCTTTTTATCTAGCTTGGTTAGACTATCTGAAGTTCTTACAGTTCCTTCTCTTGTCTTAACCTTAATAATTTTCATTTGAGTGAGTTTTGCCACTTTTTGCTTACTGGACCATTAGGGAGTATGTGAAATAGCTTTAGTGCAGAACCCTGGCCTGCTGCTGTTAACCCTTTTCTGCAAGTTAACAGACCACTTACTGCTTTCTCTTTTGAAGCTTTGTTGCTGGCATCTAAACGCAAATAATGTTTCCCCTAACACCAAGATTAATTTTCCTTAACCGCCTGCCTCTTGAGACTTTGGGGGGAGGCTTTCTTTGAAAGTCAAGTTTTTCAGCAATTTCTCCTTAGTTCACTGTTGTTATAAAAGTCTACTTGCCTAAAAAACCCCATAGTTTCCTTTCCAGAAACCATGCTGTGCATACTCTCCGCTATCAACCTGCGTATGTTTTAAAATAGTATTCTCTAAACAATTGTTTCAGCTAGCTTGCTGATGCATGAACGGTTTGTTTGTTTGTAACAGGCTAAGTCATATTTACTGACTCTTTTAAATGTAGGTAAGCACTGTATTTTCTCATATTCTAGTACTAGATATTTTTGGTAGGAGGTTAATGTGATTTTTAAAAAAAATATTTACAAATTAATTTTTTTCCTCTCACTCCTCTGACATAACCCACTTCTGATTTCTGCTCATAAAATGAGAAAATGCAGAAGTACTGACTTTCTTCAAATGAGGTGTTAAATGGTTTAGGTTTTTTAGCTCTGTTCCACTCCCCCAAACTGTGTACTGGAGTGCTGGCAGCTGAGCAGTGTGTGTGCTTAGGTAGTCCTCTTAGACTTAGAATTTAGGATCTAGGAGGTCTTAAATTCAGATGACAGAAACACTGCGAGATGTACAGTGGGGAGGGAACAAACAGGAGTGCAGAGGTCTCCCTAATTAGTGAACAGGCTGACGGTTGTGACATGTTCTTCCATCTGTTTTTTGTGTCCCTTTTCAGGAGGGAAAACAACCTGCAAACCCAACCCAGAATGAGTCATTTAGCTTTTCTGAGGAGAAAAATGGCAGCCAGGACTGTTTGGTAGTAGACCATTCTGCTGCCCACTAAGAGCTTACCCAGATGCAGTTTGTCGGAGGCAAAGCTATGAAACTGCTGTAGATGTTCTGGTGGAGAATAATCAGTAATGTTAATTCAGAAGAGATGTAATAACTACTTAACTAATATTTTGAATGCAAGGTCAAGCTCGTCAAAATACTTGAATTTAATGTATTTTATCAAGCTGGCAGTTTTTGGAGGGGGATCCGAACATTAAAATATTTTTTTCTCTATTTTAATTGGAATGTTCTGTTTTAAAATGTGTTTATTAAATAATTTTAAGACAGCAGAGTTGCTACACTGTATCACACTTTCTAGCCTAGTATCCTGTGTCTGATAGCAGCCGTAGAAGGCGAAATTGTGTACAGGAACCCAAAAGTTCTCTATTTCTTCACATGACGCATCTCAAAAACATCTGTAAGTGGATGCATGGGGAACATTGAGAACAAGATAAGTGTCAGGTGCTTTTCTTTTTGTGCTTGGTCTCCAGCTACTTTCAGCTCACAGAATCTCTGAGCCAGAGATTGTTTCTGTTTGTTCAGAAACAATCGAAGGATTTCTATGAACTTGTCCAATTTCTCCTTGAACCCATGTAAATTTTTTGTCTCCATTGCATCCTTTCACAAGAAATTCCACAGGCCTACTAGCCTGAAGAGTCACCTGTGTTTTAAAGGTGGCTCCTACCAGCTGCTTTAGCTGCTGTCTAGGGTTTGTGTTGAAGGGGCAATGAACAGTCAGTGGGTTACTATTCTTTGCTTTTCATGTCACTTGCCTCTGGCATAGTCCCTTGAAATTGGGCTTTTTGGTCCAAAAGAGCCCATTTTTCAGATGCCAGTTATTCTCTACTTAGGTAATTTTTGATGAAACAGTGCGCATCTGTAAGAAGAAGGGTATTTCTTCACTAACTGCTTGATTTTTTTTTTTTATTTTTTCATTGAAAAGGAGAGGTGCTATTTGGGTACTAGTGCTTATTAGTGTTGCAGAATTGAAGAAATCATACGAATAGTAACTGCAACTGAAGTTTAGGCTGTAGGGGGGATGTTTACTGAAGAATTGCTTGATCCTGTGGAAATGACGGGTACTAAAGTAAGGATGAGGAATTCTCCTCTGTGTCTCCAGGAAATGGCAATTCCTGTATAGCTCCATATAGTTCCCCTTGTCTGTCTCTTAACATAGTTAGAACATCAGCTTAGCAACTCTTAAGTTTTGTTGTCTTGATGATATGGATCATAAAAAATAATAATGAAGAAACACTAGGATCTTTCTGAAATGATAAATCCCCAGTTTCCTATGTTAGTATTGCGGTTGTTGCAACCAGGCAAAGCAAACAAAAATTCACCTCTCGTAACTGAAGTTGTCTTTTGGTCTGCTTTGTTGATAGTGCATGGCCAACTTCAAATTTTTTAATTATCATCGTATATATGACTACTTTTGTGAAGAAAAATCAGCTGAGTGCTTACTGGCTTTCTGTAAACCGCTAAAGCCTTTATTTAATGGATAGTTTGTAGAAGATAAATGTGTAAGAAATAGGTTCTGCAAGCTACATCTTGAGGTCTTACTAAGGTGTTAATGGCTTGTAACTTAAAAGTGTTTCTTTAAAAGCTGATTTTAAATAATAATTGCAGGTTTGGTTTTTTTTGGTCAAATTGATCACTATCATGAAGACACATCTGAAGACGCTGGTGATGCATCGTAACTCAGTGGTTAATTTTCTGTTGCCACTACCAATAGGCTATCATATCAGTTCTAGTGGAGTACAGTTGAAGATAGGTAAATGAAATCCAGGTCTGATCCTGCAGTCATTGAAGTATACATTTAAATTTGGTCATAAGAATACCTGTAGAAAGCTAAGTGCATAAATGTTTGCTGCATCAGTAGCTTAAAATGTAAATTTGCCAGACTTCCTAGTGACATACTTTTGAGGCCTTGGAACAAAACTGATTGTCAGTTTTCTTTATTCATAACACAATCTAAAAAGTACCAGGAACTTTTCATTATTCTAAGCTTGAATTTATTTATTTGGAAGAGCAAGAAGCTAATCTCTGAAGAGCGGGATTTTTTCAAGTACGCAAGTCATTTAGGAACATAAATTCCATTGACTATACTGTGAGAGGAGTAGAATTAAACTGAAGCAGAGGATTAATTTTGAAAGTTAAGCAAACTGAAAAGTCCAGTTGATCACAAATATCAGGCAGCATGTTGTTTTATGGAGGTCTTACTCTTGTACAAATCTTATTAAGCCTAAATGAACATCTGACTGTAAAATTGTTGAAAGACTTGGTCAGGTATGGGCAGGAAGAATTAGCAAAATGTGAATTCAAAACTTAATTAGGAAAGTGTTCTATTTAAACTTATTTTTAATGACTGTTTAGAAGTCATGTTTATTCGCTCTCAAGGAGAATATAGGAAAAGCGCCGTGTAACTATCTCTTTGGAATCAGTGTGTTTGCAATAGTTCTTGTACTGCTGTTGTCTTTGCCCACACACATCAGTGGTGCAATAGTAGGCAAAAGACACCGAAGTCCAAGAAAACCTTTAAGTGAAAACCTTTGAAGATGTTTGAAACTTTATGATTAAGTAAAATTACCTGTCTGGTTTTGTTATGAAATATGATGGTAGTTTGTTTGCTTCTTTGACTGCTCATTGATTAGCTAATTGGCAGTAGCTGTGAAGACTGCAAAACTTGCTGTATGACTCCTGTTTCAGCTATCAGTTGTCTTTCTGTGCCTTATCGGGCTGCTTGACAACTGTTTAATTGAAAAGTTTCACATGCTATTGAAGTGTTATTGTTAGAATAAGCACTTAATTCCAGGAGGAGGATATAATCTCCTGGCTTGATAGTGAGAGTCACAGTGTAGGTGGAGGGATGCTATCAATGTCCTGGATAGCAGACTTTTTTATTTTATAAATACAGATTATGTTTTTTCTGAAGAGCAAAGGACAGAGCCTTGGCTAATTGTAAATATCTCTGAGTGGGGACAAACACTTTACCATCGTTCTGCTACAAGAACTTTTGCTGAGAATTCAAATGCTACATCCAGTGTAACAAATGGCAGTCTTGTCCCTGAGAAACAGCAGTAATAAGAATGACACTTGCTTGTTTATTTTTGCTTGGGTAGTTGTGCATATAAAAAACCCAGTAATTAGCACTATGCTTGACAAAAAGAAGCAGATGAGAAACGATAGCAGACAGTCATTTCAGATTGCTCTTACACTGGCCTGCCACTGGGACAAGGGGTATTGACCTGTTAAATATCAGTAACAGACTGCATATATATACCTTTTTTCCCCTCTCAGATCTTGTTTAGCTTTATTGTCTTGTGTTAATGTGTTACGCAGCTACAATACTTGTATGTTACTGCTGGTAAAAATGTCTTTAATAGATTCTAAATATAGTGGTTTAGAGAAACTGTATCTGCCCAGCCTTTTTGCCTAGCTGGTGGTGACTAGATAGAAAGATTTTTTTTTTTTTTTTGGACAAGTCTCTAATCACAGAATAATGGAGCTGACTTGTTAACAAAGCAAGTTTAGAAATTGTGAGTAACGGAGGAGACTGCGTTTTAATTCTTTTAAGAATTGCTGATACTGTACAGCTAAAGTTATTAGGAAAAAACACGATCTTGCTTGGAGGAAGTTTGCAGCCATAGTCATGTTAGAGCTGGTTATCAAGAATAGTTACAAAAAACCCCACACAACGCCACTCAGGAAATAAGTTCAAACGTTGCTTGAGTTTAATTGAAAGCAATGGACACAAGTATTTCCAGCATTTTTGATCTTTGCTTATGACAGCTCTTTTCATTTCTTCTGTTTGTCAAATCCAAATGAATCTTTGGATCCAAACTGAGTGCATGCACTGAGTGATTTTGTTGTTGCTGTAGTACAGAATTATGGTGCTCTCCTTATTATAGGTTGTCAGCATTGCATAGGAGGCTTTGCGTAAGTCATTAATATGATAAATTCGAGCTTTTGGCAGGGGGTATACCTTCACCAAGAGCTCTCAACTTTTCTGTTGATGAATAGGCATGACAGTTTGCATTGCGCTTACTGTCTTTTAAAACATCAATGCTAAGGTTTTTTATTATCAGTTTAAGGAAGTGGAGAAGTTAAGAGATTTTAGAACTTTCGAGTTGGTGATTTTTAAGAAAGCATAGTTAAATGCATTCTATGAGGTTTCTGATGTTTCATAGACTAACAAAAGGTTGCTTTATTAGTAGCTTTAATGAACAAATCGCTTTATTGGCTTAGACATACTGGTTGCTTTGTCGGTCCAAACAGCTATGGGCTCTTGTTTCAATTCACCATTGTGCTAGAGTAGAGAAGTGATAGCCATTGACCTTCTGTTAAAGCACAATAAAAAGTTTTTTGTGAAGACGGAAAGTGTGCGGGGAAAAGAGCAATGCAGTTCTCTGACTTGAGTTCAGCAATGTGAAAATCAAGAGACCGTGTACCTCTCCTTTTGCTTTTCTTGCTAGGTGGCTCGCTATAGTGAACCACCTCAAACAAGAAAAGGCAAGACTGACTTTCTGAAGGCTGTTTTTCATGGAACCTGTGTGTAAAGTAAGAAGATATTTGTATGGTAGCTGGTGGTAGGAAGCATATGAAGTAGGTACTCATTTAGTTCTGAATGGAAAGTGTGTTAGTCTTCAAAATAATTCTTTTTTTATTACTGATTTCCTGGTTTGTTTTATTAGTGATTAACACACATGACTTAACCATAGTGTTTGATTGAATTAAGTGCTCCTATTTTATTTCTTGAATTACTTCCTAAGAATTTGTTTAAATGAGCAAATAGTTTGTTTTTTTTTTTCTGGCTGTGTTTTCCTTCTGGTTAAGACAAAGAAGAAATTTTTTTAGATGTTTTAGACTTTTGTTAGCGTTAATAATGAGTTCTTAAAGTTGCTGCCTGTGTAATTAAAGGATGCTAAATCAAGTGGAATGACGTTGCAGTCCCCCAGCTCATTCTTGTAGTTATCAGATTGCTTTAAAAACTTACCATTTTACTTGTAAAAGATGAGCATCTTCCTCTAACTAGAATAATAGTGTTGCAGTTGAAGCTGGGGATTCAGACAGATTTGCCAAATGTATTTACATTACATAACACGTGAAGTTATAATCATGATTAAAAGGATTAGGAACTTTCTTTTTAATGAAAGCACTGTACAAGAACAATTTATGGTTCTCTGCAAACACTTTTTTTTTAGGATGGGGTAGTAGAGTGCAGCTTAGACGTTCTGTAGCTGCCTGGTTTCTGGGTTGCAGATTTGCGCTGGAGGACTTGTCATTTGGTGAGAGCAGCTGCTGGAATATATTTTGCACTGTTATACTTTGAGTTTTGTTGTAGGGATCATGTTGTATGCTCGGTGGTTATGATGTGTTGGCCCTAGTGTCTCTATTCATACTACAATAAAGTTTTTCTCATGCAGCAATTTTGTGCCCTAATGTGGTCGTAATTCCTCAGGAAAGCAAGTTTGCTTCCCTGAGACAATTTCTTGGGGAGAACTGTGACAAGCAGTCAAACTGGCCTTGCATAAATTTATCTAGATTTCATTTTTGAGGCAGTTGTTCTCCATAAACTTGTTTTTGAAGTTCGGGATGAGGTTGGGTGGGCTTGTATATGAATGCATTGAGAGAAGCAGCAGAGTGAGAATGTGTTCAGACTGGGCGTTGCCGACCCTGTTCGGAGAGGAGCTGACTTGCCACCATGCTCTGGTTAGCAGCTATAGCGTTGCAATGCTATTTAGAGGAAGTACCTTTTGGACTTTCTTTAGTTTTCTTCTGAATCTTACAGCATCAAAATGTCATTAATGTAAAATTTGCATGGTTTTGCGTGGAGGAAACTTAGAGCAGGAAAGCACTCTTTTTCATTTCCCCTTCCCATGAGGAGAAGGGTTGGAGTTCTTTGTTGCCACTGTATGCAGTGGCCTCTTTCCTACCTCTTCTGCCTTTCCCACTTTTCATCTTTCTCTTTGTGGTCTTTCGGTATGGGCTAGGAGATTTGTTTTGCTCTCTAGTGCGTTGTTTTATTGGTGCTATCTCCCTATCTCCTGGATGCAGGTTTTTTCCTCTCCCCCCCTTGCTTGTCCAGTTCTGCCCTCCCACCCTTGTTCTGCATTTTAATGCCATTTCAGTAGTTTTATACATCTTCAAAATTCTTGGTTTTCCTTTGTGAGCCTAAAAGAAAGACTTGAGTGACCCCTGATTTTTGAAGGAGCCACCTCTTCCAGAGGACCTGTTAGCACCCCCTTCTGCCAGATAGTCACAGATGTTCCTCAGCAGCTTTGTGCTTACCACTGAGTCTGTACCTCAGCTCCCTGATGCTCAAAATTAAAAGGTAACTTATGCTTCAGAATGGTTTAGAATCAAGGTATCTGAGGTTTTTCACATTATAATGTTTACTATAAAAAGACTGTAAAAGTAGTCAATGTGGAAATGTAGTTCAGAGGCAGCAGTTTGCTAAACACGACTCATATTTGTAAATTCTTAATGTCCGAAGTATTGTTATGAGTAATGGAATGGAAGAGGTTGTGTGTCTTTGAATAATACTTTTTAACCCTTCACCCTACTACGTGGAAACTTGCGTTTTAACAGCCTGCAGTTGGGGAGCTGCCTTTGAGGTCGTGTTGATATTATGATGATTGTGCACCATCTGTAACTTGCATATGCAATGGCAACTGATGCCAGTGGTACATGTCAAAACTGGTGATTCTTGTACAGTTTTTATTGGAAAGATATATTAAATAAAGACAAAGAAATAAAACAAATTGTAGAATTATAGCTGTCCAGAGCTCTGCCTGCAGTTAGCTTTTTCACTATATCTTTCTTCATCGATATCAACTTCCTAAACATCCATCTCAATAACAAATGGCAGCCCACAAACTGCATGTATTGAAGAAAGAAGATGCAACTAACATGTTTGTTTTAAAACCAGCAACCATCTGCAACATACAATAAAACATGTACTCTTTAGCCCTTAGATATCATTGCATCTTCAATAAGGGGAGTCCATTTGATAGTCATCTTTCAAAATATATACCTCAGAATACTATTGCTCTAGAGAAATAGTAAAATCTTTGAATACTGTGCAAGAACTTGCTGCAATACAAAAGTCCTGTAGTGGCTTAGCATTGTGACTTGAAATCTATACAGAAAATGATTAAGCACTAGCAGCTATAGTGGAAAATGTATGTGGAAGAAATTTCTCTCTGACCCTGTTCCCTAGCTTTCTAATAATCCTCTACCATCGAGTTTATGATCAGAGTCAAATTTCTTCTTGGTGAATTTGCATCACATAGTACCAGGCCCTGCAGACCAACAAATGCAGAACTTGCCAATGAATCTTCACCATCCTATAGTAAATATTTGCACTCCTCCCCACTAAAATCAACAAAATATGTGGGTCATACATATTCAGACACCAGAATGCAATGTACTCAATACAGTTCACCAAATGTTCTTATGGGAGTAAAGGGAGGGAAAGCAAACAACTGCTGAGCACCCAAATGAGCTCACATCTACATATGATCACCCTATTCTTTCAGGTAAGCAAGGTATCAAGAGGAACTGGGTAGTTGGAGTTTTAACTAGGTACGCTTCAAGGAACCTCCAGAAGACAAATCTGAGTCTTTAAGTATGGGATTATACAGCCTATCATGACCTATCATGAGAAGGGTTTTGTGGAATGACATCAACTTTCGCACTCCCTTAAATCTTCAGTATATCACAGGTAAATAGTAATTGTCTGTTTTGCCCTCCTTGAATGACAGAGGCATTTTAACTTTTCCCATCTTCCTTGAAAAAAATCTGTCTCCATTCCACAGGTTTTCAGCCACCTCATGTTAATTAGCACAGCCCAGATGAAATCAGAGCTCATATTCTCAGCTTGAAGTTGTTCTGAAGGTTTTCTCTGTCAGTTTGAAATCTGGAGGTCTTCTGTACCTGGTCTCTTCAGCTATACCAGTTTGACTAACAGAATTTTTCTTTTCTACTATCAGTGCTTCTAATACTGTCCTCTAGACCAAAAGTGTTGTCTTAGAAAACTCAATTTAACTTAATTTGAGCAGAATGTTAACCTGGCCTTAAAATGTTCAATTTCCCCAGCTCAGAGTCTAGTTCTGCCTTGAGTGAGACTCTGGCTCATTCGATTTCCATAGGGCTTCTATATTCATCAGTGCCTTGCTAATCAGAAGTTATTTTTAACTCACGTAGCTGCCTTTTTCATCAGTCCTTTGGGGGTGGAGATGTAGACAGAGCAGTGGCATGATAGTTGGAAGAACAGGGGTTTCTATTCCTGGCTTCTGCCACTGACTTTCTCCGATATTCTCTTATTTAAGAGCATAATACTCCTTTTTTGTGTCTCATCCTCTGTAAATGAGAATACTTAGCCACATCGGTAAATGTTTCTGAAATCTTTGGGTAAACCCTGTTCTGAGTATTGTTTCAGGGGATCGCCCTCTGTGATGATAGGATAATAATACAGTTTTATTTCTTTGTGGAAAAGAACCAGCACCAGTAGTTCACCATTCTGCATTTAAAGGGCAGCCTGTATCTTCTGCAATATATTAGTAAGTTAATGCGGTCTTTAACATATGTATAACTATTCATTGTTTAATGGGACCAGTGACTTAAAATGAGTTGCTATTAATTTTACTGGACGTGAGGTTTTGTAATGAAACGAGGGTTTATATTAATTACTTCAGTGTTTGTGGGGCTGTTTTACCTGGTGCTAAATTTCTGTCCTGTTGTATTGTTCAAAACGCATTTAATGAAACATAAATATTGTTTTCCTGTAATGCACGCAATATCCAAGACAGACCCACAAACTCCAAATGAGAAGTAACTCTGCTTAATGGTCCACATCTTATGTTTTTCACTCTCATGGAAACAGCTTACCGCTATAGTTGCTGCATTAATCCATAATCCAATAAAGGGGATTTATTTGAGGAGTTGAAGGCAGACAGAAGAGAAAGAATGTCTATAGTGCACTGTGGGCAATAGTTACGCTAAAAATAAGGTAGAGCTCTTGAATGGCTCCGTGTTTGCCTTTCTCAGTGTGTCAGACATACGCGCTAAAGTTTCACAGTAAAATTTTAAGGTGTGATTACATCCTTTCTCCTGCTCCTCAAGGAAAAAGACCAGAACAACAAACCAAACAAACAGCTCCCCAGGTCCAAGTTGTTCTTCCTGTTATTTCAGCTGTCACAAATGCAGGGATAACTGGGCCACTACTTAAATCCATACAGTTGCCCTGCATTAAATATTGCATGATATTAAATGACCTTCCATCTTTGGTAAGAACTATGTTAGCTTGGTGTGCAACTCTACTGTGGTATAGCTAGCACATCTCTAGTAGCATAGATGCACAAATGTATGACCTCAAGACTCTTCTGAAATCAAGCAATGTGTAGGTGCGTCTCATTTTGAAACTCACATGTAACTTACATGTAGTAAAATGTTTGAATTAAGCCATTCCCGATTGCAACAAATGCATATGAATGGCTTGTACCTGCAGCTGAAGGAGGGCTGGCAGATTCTGCATGTGGATTTTTAAAGCTTTAAAGACAAAATCGAAAGAAGGAATGCATCAATATTTATTGACACTGATGAGTATTTGCTGAAAGTTCAATGACAGTCTGGTTCCTCCAAAGGTAGCTGACAGGCATTGCTACAAGTTTTCATGTTGATACCTTATTGCTAGAATTGCAGGCTTTTTTCTTCTCCCTCAAAGGAAGCTAAGACCTTGATGTATCTTTCTCTGAGTTTGGCGCTTCAAGGAAACCGAATGCGGGATCTTCGAACAACATCAGTTGTTTTTGCTGGAATTTGAAAGGTACAATTATGTGACTCAATCTCTGGGAAGTGAGCTCTGTGGAGTTTTCGACTCTAAATGTCAGGTACAATAATTTTCATTCCTTTCCCCCTCTTCTGATGTGAAGGCTTTGCCTATAATTTTTAATACGGTGTGTAAAGAACTCTGAAGAAACTTTGTCAAAATGCTCAGACTTCTAAGAAAAGATGTTAGTACTTACCTTTCTCCTTTGGAATATGGGTTGACTTCCAAGAGCTGTTAAATGCCCTATCTGGATCTTGTAAATGACGGTCTGCAAGACAGACTATTAATACTTTATTTGAAAATGTTGCTCATTTCCCATGTCTGAAATGAATTTCACAAAATAGCCAAGAAAATATACTGATTTTTTTAATGCTTGAAAATTGCTCGTGCTAGAGCCATCCTTTAATGAACTAGTGCTTCAGTCTGATTTCCAGTGTACAGCTTAAATATGAATAATGGTACTGCACTCTTAGGAGTAGATAGACAAGCCTGGAAATCACGTGGTGCTCAGATACACACGTGTCTTCCTGTGGGTCAAATTAATCGGAAAGTAGTTTTGAGCAGGATTAAGTGAAGGCATATGAATTATAGGCCTAAATTTTGGCGTTGGCACCTGCCATCTTGTGATACAATCAAAGCCTTGAGCGGTCTGCAAAATGCTTGGTCCTGTGGGCTGCGAAGAGAAGCCCGCAGATGTCACCAGGGTGTAATTCGCAAAGCGTTGCCTGCCTGCGATGGGAAACAGCACAGGCAAAAACTGCTGTGAGCACCCAGGACATCTTGAAGCAAGGTGAGGAGAGGCAAAAAAATGCCTCTAGCAAGCTTGTCTCAGCTTGAGTCCATGTTCTAGGTAGCAGTGAAGGGCAGGAGCAGCCTGACACATCCCTCTGGGTCAGATAGAGCAGTAGCTATCAGGCAGACCCGATGTTCTGGCCTGCAGCTCCTCATTCCTCTCTCAGCTGGCAGTGGACTAGTTGCTTCTAAAAATAGTATGTGTTACAGATGCTCCTGTTACCACTGCATGAAGGAATGGGATCCTTCTGCTTTGTGTGGGTAGAATTACAGTCCCCGAACACGAGCAGAAGCAGAGCTGCAGGAACCCACATCTTGGTGGACGCTGGTGTCTGGAGCACCTGGACCTGCTTCTGGTGCTTATCAGCTGTCTTATATATTGTTTCTTTGAAGCGCAGGTTTTGCAGGTCTTTGAATGCTGTCATGCTAATTTAACCAGCAGCCAACAGGAGAGTCTTGCATGTAGTATGCCATTAGAAAGGATTGATTTATTTTTTTCCCTCCTTCATTTTGAGTATTTCAGTTTGGGAATTTGTATAAAGGACATCCAGATTTTTGGAAGGAAATACACCTCAGATTAAATTGCTAAAGTAAAATTTTTTTAGCAAAGTCTTTTTTTTTTTTTTAACAAGACTGGTCAATTTAAAGTCGGTTTCATTTTTACCCTTTTTGTACTTCGCTATTGAAGTGTGATGGTTACTGGGAGAGAGTACTGTATGCTATTTAAGTTTTAATTCTTTTCTGTTTGTTCATTCTGAGTCCTGCTATTTTATAAAGTCAGACAATGTTTTGTTAGCAAACAAATGGGAAGTACAAAGCAAACAGCCCTTCCTTCTCTAATAAATGTTTCCATTATTCTTTCTTATTAGTTAGATAGAATTTTATGTCATGGGCCAAACTTGGGTTGATAGCCAAGCTGGAAGTTATAATAATGTCTCAGTTGTGGGAAATGGATAAGGTTACTGATAAACTTCTTATTTTGAAAGGTGCCTGGTGTCGTCTTTAGGATCTTTTGTCCTTTCTTGGTTTAGACTTACTGGCTTTGCTAACTCTTACAGTAATACTTTTTCTTTTTTTCCCCCTTTTTTTGGGGGGGGGGGAAGATTGGAAATTAGTATTATACTGATCATATGATACCTTAAGCTATTGGAAAATGTTGGCATGGATTATAAAGTACTGATCTTTCGCCAGTCAAAATAGGAGGATAAATACAACGAATGCAGCATTTATTTTCTGTTTAAATACTAATATCATAAAAATATTTAGATGGCCACAGAACTGGAAGATTTTGCAGGATAATTTACCAGTACTGCATGAGAGTCTGGATGCAGACACAGACTTAGCTGTTTATCTGAATATCTTAATTTACTAGAGTATTGCACAAAAAACTGTGTGGCTGTATGCAAGTTACTGAGAACCTGAGACATGTTCTCACCTAGTAGTTTCAAAGCTGTCCCAAGAATTGCCTGCCTATCCAGTACATTGTGGTAATTCACTCTTACAATAGTGAAGGCTTGGATCAGCTGAGCTTGCATGTGTGATAAATCATATATATGCTTCAAAGGGATCCATTGGATTCTGGGGATTCAGTAGAATGACAGGTGTGGTGCTGTAGACCAGAATGCTTACTCTATTTGTGTCTCTCACGATTAGCTATACATCCATATTAACACAGAAAAATGTTAGATGCCTTTGGTACAGACTCTCATCCGAGACCATGCTGCAGAATTTCTTGATGTTTTTTCACTTCAGTGATGTTCTGCTTGCTAGAAAGTGAAATTTATTCTGTCTGCTGGTACAAGGTAAGTAAACAGAATTGCTAGTTTTCCATACCTGGTGCTAAAATTAGGTTGACTGTTCAAAGAATTTGAAAGACCCCAGGGACTGTTAAGAGTTGCTTTGACACACCATTCTTTAATCTTCTGCAAACTAAACCAAACAGAAAATAAAATTGCAAACCTTCCTTAATTTCAGAGAGTGATTGCTAGGCTCTTCAACTGTTTCAGTAGAAAACTTGGTATCCCATCTCTTCTGAAACTGCAAATTCCCATTACTGTAGATTTAGCTGCCTTTCCACAGGTATCTGCATCTGTGTTGCTCTGTGAGGTTTTTACTTTGTAAATCATGGTCTGAAAATAGGTATGGAGAGTACTTTCGAACAGTAACAGAGATTAAGCTTGTCTAACTTTATGTACCTAATTTAATGGCATGTAAGCCATTACATGGTATACGAGGTCAGTAATAAGTTTTTGCCTACACAGTAGTTTTTCTGTAGTCTGAGAGAAGATAATGTTACATTACATTCATTACCCATACCAGGAGAGGTGAGCCTTGGTCTCTGAAAGCATCATTGAAAAAAATGCCTTGCCATTTCTGTTTACTCTCTCTTCTAGTTGCTAAATGAAGTTGTGGCAGTAGCTTGATTTGCTGGGTTGGAACTGTTTGAGGTTATCACGGGTTACTCATGGGAACTATTGCATCCTGAAAAGTTGGTTAATCCAATGCTTATAAAAAATTAAAAGAAAAATAAAAATCCTCGACAGCCAAGGTATCACTCGTAGTTGTTTCAGACAGATTGTAGGAGAATGAGCCCTTGATGGGACCAAAAGATCAACGTTAAATGCTCTGTTAATGGCCTATTAATGTTTTGTATTTCTTTGTGTGAGGTTGCATGCAATTGCTTCTTCCTTCTCTCTCAGTTAACTGATAAAGCAGGGACCTCAGGGAGGCTGTTGAAACTTTCTTATAGGAAAAAAATACACAGATTAATGTGCAGGCTGTTTTGTTGCTTAATGTTTCCACCAGAGTTGTACTAATCGCATCAACAACTGTAAGCATGCACTGGCATTCATAGATCTGTTAAACTGTCTCCATCTTTCCAACAGTACAAGCTTAATGCAGTGCCTCATCTCTTTTATGATTGTCTGGACAGTTAGTGATCAAAAGGCACAAATAATGGTTAATCTTCCACAGTGACCACAGCGTAACTTTTGGTGCCTTTGTAAACTTAACTTGAAATTATTCTCACTTTAGCTTCATATGTATGCTGTGGCACGCATTTGTTTTCGTTTCCTCCTTGTCCAGCAGTTGCAGACTTTTGTTCAGTTCTGTTTATCGTTATACAGCTTTAGTTATACTAAAGAGTAAGTTCAGATTGCATTGAGAATGCCCTTTACATTTTGATTTGAAGGCTTTCAGGCTGTACAGATATAGCTGAGGATCTCATTGGGATTTGGAATTTCTTCTGCTGTACGTGGAATCAGAAAAGATCATCTCAGCATTCCCATTGTATTCTCTGTTACCAGCTCTGATAATTAGCATCCACTTTGATCCAAAATTTCAGTCAGCCCAGGAATTATTCACCAGTCTCATTTCCTCCTTCAAAATAAAAAGAGGCAACACCAAAACCTCACAGCTTTAGCTCTGAATCTCCAGCTGAATCCTACGTCATCTCGACAGACAGCCTGGAAGTTAGTTCACTTCTTTTTACCTTGGATGTATAACTGTATTGTTGAGAAAATAATTTTG
The DNA here is from genome assembly GCA_013398295.1 of Chionis minor. Taxonomy (NCBI): domain Eukaryota; kingdom Metazoa; phylum Chordata; class Aves; order Charadriiformes; family Chionidae; genus Chionis; species Chionis minor. The sequence goes on along the minus strand of VZSF01010564.1, from coordinate 9,094 downwards.
ACATACCATTAAGACTTTGCAGTGTGTATGGACTGGGAGTCAGAAGGTCTCAAAAGTACGCAACTGAGATCTTATCCCCGTGGCAGTGTGATAAGGGTAGTCTTTTTGGTTTGTCACCAAAGTGTTGCACTCAAAAATGCATGTGTTTGACAGAGTTCTTAGCAAGCTTTTTAGCTTCTCTGACTCCTGATATAAAATTTTGCAATAAAAAAACCACCTGTGGTTGCGACTTCTTGTTGCTCTATTCCATGTGAAGTACTGTGCTGTGTTTGTATGGTGTGATCTTTCTGAAGCAACGTCAACTGTGCCGTTAGTAATGGAGAACTACACTAGAGGGGCTCTTCCTCATCCACGTTCTAGTTCATTGTCCATCTACCTTAAAGCTTTACAGTACTTACCTGTAGTATCTGTTGCTTTTGGATATGGATAGTAAAGCACATTTTAAAAATTACATAATGAATTCTCCAGCCTTTTCCCTGTTCTATCCATATGCCCATAGTGAAGTTGATAAGAAGCAATGTACTGAGCTGCTGAAGGAAAAAACCAACTCTTTATCTTTTGTAGATATTTAGAAAACCTGTGTTCTGCAGGGGTTCACTTTGATTTTGCCTCTTCAGCTTTCAATAGCAGTATTGATGTTTACAGTGAATTGTGATTATTTAAATTAGATCTTTGAAATACAGCAAAATGAGTTTATTTTCTGTTTCAGGAAGCCACCATGACTTTGAACTTTGAAGCATTTCCTCCTTTATCTCCACTAGAGAGCACTACCAGCTCTTGTGTATATACCAAAATGCTGATTGTGATGTGACAGTTGATCCTGTGTAAAATGTCATTAGAAATTATATTAACCTCCTGTTATCTTGTCACATGTGCTCATTAAGAGATGCTAGGGCCAGAAGGGACTTTGCAAGATCATTGAGACCCTTTTTCCTCAAGACAAAAATTTGCTGTATCTAGACCGGTGTCTGTCAGGAACATTTTGATCTCTTTTTAGTGGTCAGTGAAGGACAGTCCATGTTTTCCCTAGCCAGTTTCTTCTGCCACTTTGTGATGTACAGACTTGCCCTACTGCTTTGCCCCCTTCTTCTCGGTGTCGTCTTTCGTGCAGGTCACTTCCATTTTTTCCTTTGTATTTGCTGTAGATAGGATAAATATTACTTAGTTTCTTTCCTCCATACACACATGTTTTTTGCTTTTAAAGAGTGCTGTTTTCTTTTCCTCACTCCTGTCATCTAAGCCAGAGGTGAACAAACGCGGGTGGCACTGCAGCACCATCAGTGAGGGTGAGGACACATCCAGCGGTGAGATAACTGTGTGTAAAATGGCAGTTCCTGGCTCTGCTGGGCCATATAATGCTGTGAGGTGGCTTGTGTGTCAGCTGTGGTCTCTTGCCAGTGCTCAGGAGTTGGTGCTTTGTAACTTGCACCTTGCCAGGGAGGGATGGTGACCACAGGAGGGCCTGGGCTTACAGCTGCTGGGGATTGGGAGGGCTCTGGCACTGGAGGCTGGGAGGGGATGGGAAGGGTGGCTGCAGCCTGGGGTGCACTGTGGAAGGAGTCATGCTGAAGCTCCCTAGTTTGGCTATGCTGGGCTAGGCTCTGGGACAAAAGAAGTTGGAGAAGCACCACTTCCAACTGAACAACTCCAGTTTCTTCATTCTTTTGTTGTAAGTTGCCATTCCAGGGTTTTGATTGTTATTGTTTCCTCTATTCATTGATAACGTGTTATCGATGCTATGGACAAAACAATGATTTTTATATATTTGCAGTACTTCATTTGTTGTCAAAAGTGGTGTTATGGAGTAATGGTTTGATTTTTCATACTTGTGGAGTCAGGGAAGCTGGTACCTTTTTCGTACTTGGGTTACTCATTTCTCTACGCTTGCTTCAGATGAAACTTTGGACTGTCCAAGGGAAGAACATAAATGACAGACTATTTTAATGTCCAAAAGTCTGACTTCTGTTTTAGAAAATGTAGAATTAGTTCTCTGTGCTTCTTCAGGCACTGTTTTGTGTGCTGAAGCAGGCAGCTTCTGTCTGGTTGGCAGAACCTGGTGTGCAGGAATGGTAACTCTTGTCAGGTTCGCAGTCTCCCGAGTGGAGGGCAAGGATTTAAAATCGAGTATGACTACAGCTCCTCCCAGTGGCAGGTCCTTCTTTGCTTCTGTTTGCTGGTATGGCAATTCCAGGCCAAGCGGTATTCTGAGAAATACCACCCTGCGGTGGTATTTTTAGATGCGGGAAGGGGTCATTTTATGCCTGTCTGGTCAGGTCAGTAATTAAGAAACTGACTGTGTATCTGTAGCAGACCGTTGGACAGAAAGACTGCCAGAAACATAGGTGTGCTCCCTCATTTAACATCACTTCATGTTGTCTCGATACAGGTTTGAAAAATAGCGTGTCTCCACACAGAAGCTGCTGCTGTTTTGCACATGCAATCAGCCTGATTCTTCCTGCAGAAAATGTGAGATTCGTATTCCATCCACACAGTTAAACCTCTCATCCCAGCTCTCATCATCTGGCATCATGATTGCTGCAGCATCCTTTTATCAGGCCTTTGCAAATGCAGTCTTGCTCTTGCTGTGTCAACTCAGACTATTGCTGCATGCTGAATTTTATTCTTGTAAAACAAACCGTTTCAAAAGTGTTTGGGCAGTGCTTCCAGGAGGCAGTGGAGGAGATGCCATGACTGTTGGCACCAACTGTTTTTGGCTCCATGCCAATACATGTAATCTTGAAATCTTTTTTGTGCTGTTTGTGTATATATAAAGCCTCTCTGTGTATATATATAGACTCACACAATGTGAATATATAACACTTTATATTCTTAAAAATCACACAGGATTTTTGAAAACCACTTACTCATTAGACTTTCTGTTGCATTTCTAATTGCACAGGCGGTTGTATTTATTGAATTCCATTTCAGTTCTGCTTAGAGTATTCCCTTTTTCTTACGTGCTAAATTGGTGAGCATCTATATACATCGACAGACTTGCATTGCAAAGTGCAAACCCTCCCCTACATTCTTTGAGGTTTTCAAGACCTGACTGGACAAAGCCCTGAGTAACTTGGTCTAAATTTGGTATTGAACCATCATTTGACTAGAAGGTTGGATTAGAGGCCTCCTGAGACTAGTCCAGACTAGTCTGATATTTTTTCTTTTTGTGGGCAGAATGAAAATCTGGCTCTATAGTCTGTAGTAGGGGCCAAAGCTTTAGTGCTGGAGGACTAATCCAATGGAGAGTCAAGGGCTTAGTTTCCACTGACTCCTATCAGTGTACTGGAGCACCAAACAAATATGTCAGAAATACTCTGCATTTTCCTATCTCTTTAATTTGGACAGAGTGCTAGGATGACCTTCAGTTTATGTGCACAGCTGCAGGAAAAGCCTCCTGGCTCTGAGTATGTACCTAGTCCATACTCTGTGGAGGATGTAAGGCTTTGAAGTGGCTTGAGCATCAGTCTTCTGTTGTAAAAGCAAATGATGACATTTTTTTAATAAGAAATTTGAGACTGGAATTTTTGTTAATTAGGTGCTATTGACTACTTACACTAAAAAAACCCCTTAGTTTTGATTATAGGGAGATAGAACAGAAGCACACTGGGGAAACAGAATAGACTATCTTAAAAAAAAAAATAAAAAAAGGATTTCTCCAACCCTCATTTTTACAGGCAAAAATCAAACATCAGTCTGTGTACTGGTATGTGTGTTAATGTATTGTTTTACAATGTGGTGCAGTTGACTTCCCCACCTCCCCACCCCACTCACTCCCGCCTTCTGATCCTCCTTTCAGTTTCATGGAGTCATAAGGCGATTTAGATTAGGAGAGAATTTGGAGGTCATCTAGTCCAGACCCCAACTCAAAGCAGGACTGGCTTATATGAAGTTGCTCAGGGTTGCTCAGGATAAGTTTTTAATATCTCCACGGACAGATATTCCACAGCTTTGCGAGGCAGCCTGCCTCAGTATTTGGCTGCCTGTGATGTGAAAGTTTTTTTCAGGACATATAGTCAGAATTTCTGTTGTTGCAGCTTGTGTCTGTAGCCTTTGTCCCATCACTACATACCTCCATGAACAGTGTGCTGTAGAGGCTTTCGGCAGGATAGATTGTCAATTATGCAGAATTAAAGTCTCTTTGGTACTTTTCTGTGTCTGTAAAAGGCCTGCAACATATGAAATTACCTGAAAATATTTCTAGTCTATTCCTTCCAAGACATGAAAATTAATACATTGGACCTTCTGTAGCAAGCATATAAATTTGAGCAGTGGTACGGTATAAGCTACTCTGACTGGTATGAATTAGTGTAGGAAGATGTTTGTCTTCACAGGAGTTGTAGCTTTCAAAGGTAAACTTATTTGAGATTTTTGATACATGGAGAAAAGTTTGTATTCAGTAAAGCCAAGGGTAGGTTAAAATTGTGGTGAAATAATCATTGTGCATTGTTCTGTCTGCTGTTAAAACTAGTCTTTCATAATTTAGAATCTGTGCAAGATTCTTACTTGGTCTATGCTACCTAACACAAAGCAGACTGAGCTCCAAAACCTTTGAATTTTTGTCCCACAGGTGATCTAAGTTGTGGAAGGGCAGCACAGGGACCTCCCATCCATTCCTTCATCTGCCAGCCAGCAGTTACTAGATTTGCAAAACTCTTAGCTGCCTTCCTGGAACACGTCTGAATCATTAGCCCTTGGTAGTTAATGAATGAGCTTTCCAAAGGCAGCCACTCTCGGTGGGTTTGGCCAAGGGTCACACTCACTTTAGGAATACCAGCCCCTTCTTGCAGCCTCTGTGCTTTCATTTGTCTATCAAGCCTGATCCTTGTTTGGACCTTTTGTGCGCTTGTATTATTTGATATATGAATTGTGTGCATTGTAAACTTTGTCAGCAATAATACTTTGCAGTAAAATGAAGGTAACTTAAAATAATACACTAATTATTTCCAAAGCATATTTCATAGAAATTGGTTTTTGATTATTTGACATGTTTAATTAAAAGTTGCAAAGGTGAAGTTGCCCAGCAAGTTGCCAATAGTGTCTGGTTTAACTTCAAAAGTAGTTTTCTTTTAAGGACTTAACACCCTCCCCCTTTTTTTTTTAAACCCCTCTTCCTGGTATTCTCAGTGAAAAAGATGTAATTTTTTTTTTTAAAATAGAATCTCCTGGGATGGTAATTAAAAAAATAATGCTTTTTTGTTGATGATTACTACAGCTTAAATAGTTGTAGTAACTCCTGATTAATCAGTGTCGTGGTTGGTTTCTTGTTTTGTTTTGGGTTTTTTTCCCCTCTTTGGAACTCCATTTAAAAAACCCTTTTTTGTGTAACGTTTCCTATTGCTCAAATCTTGAGTCAGATGTGTTTTGAATAATTAAATGAAACTGTGTTTTCACTAGACTATTACCCACAGAAAGATCTTGGGTGTTTTCTAGTATATTAATTAGATACCAATTGCAAATTGAATTCAGAATTCTGTTCCTTAACTTTAACACTTCAAACAATGCAAATTAGTAACTTCACGTACTTCCCCCACCCCNAACACTTCAAACAATGCAAATTAGTAACTTCACGTTCTTCCCCCCCCCCCCCCCCCCCCCCCCCTTTTTTTTTTTTTTGGGAAACCACGAGTACGTTTCCAGGGGGTCTCTTAATGCATATTACTCCACTTTGTTCCAGAGCTGAACATCAGGTGAAATACTCTTTAGCTGTCAAAGTCTCTTTTTGTAAGAGAACATTTAGTGATTTAATATGATAGCCAGCCCTTCCTACTTTAATGTCTGCAAAGAGAGTGCTGCTGTTCATCGTCTCTTCGTTGAATGGCCTTTGGGAAGATGACTTGTCTCCAGTGAGATAAAGCTGAAGACCAGGTGTCATTGACCCGACACAAAACAACCTAGCTCTCTTGACTGTGGCCGCTGCTGTCTGCTTGCAGGGATGGCAAGAGAAGACCTTTTGCAGTACAGCTCATGGATTAAGCTCGTCCTGAGGCTGCCTGCTGGGATGGTCTTAATTGAGACAGCTAATGATATTATAGAACATCTCTGTCTGTGTTGTGGACTGAGCTGCTTATGAAGCAATTCCTCAACTGCGGCAATTTACAGTCAGGCATTTTTAAGGTAAACAAGCACCAATTTAGTTTGGGTCAGAAAGCCACTTTTATAATTCAGTTTCAGTTGCACAAAATATATGAATATTTAATAACAATGGTTGCAGTTGTCTCCATAACTGAAGTTTTGAAGTATATGCTGATTTGCCAGCTACTGGAGGATGATGAAATATTTATCTGAATATAAACTTCAGCAGAAAATTATTCTTTTGGGAAAAATTTAAGGGAAATTCTTCCTTAAATTTGTGTGAACTTTCAAACTTGTATGAAATGCTAGAATAAAAATAAAATCTTTCAGTTGAAAACTGCGAGGGGGAGGGTTTGAAAGAGAGTTATGGGCATTGTTCATACCTAGAGGTGATTTTTACAGTGTTTTCTGCTCCTTTCTGCTCTGTGTCAGATTCCACTGACACAATCTTTTGGCTGTGTTCAGTATATGACTGGTTGAAATCTTCCATGAAGACTTCCATTGCATTAAAATATTGAGTAGAAAAACTACTGGCTAGGAATAGAAATTCTTCGCAGAAAGCTAAGAAAATATGATTTTGAGATCCTAAAGATGACATGAAGAATTCCTAAAGAACTTAAGCTTATATGACATACTCCAAAGTTGCTGCTGCTTAGCTAGGGGGAGCTAATACTCAGAGACTGTCCTGAGATGAGTGTGTAAAATGGTTGGAGGTATCGGCTCTGAAAGGTCCGGGTTGTATTCAGGAGTGGCAAGCTGTATGGCAGCTGTGAAGAGCGTTGTGATAAAAGATGGGCTGACCATTGAAAGCAGCAATACTTAAAAATCAGATTGTTAAGAGTCTGGGAACTGGAATGCAGTGAACCAGGGCCATGGATGCAGGTGACGTATCCAGGTATTATAATATAATACTGGGAAGGACAGTGGCACTCCTTTATGGGGAAAGGTCATTGACTGTGCAAATATAACATAGGATTGCACATAAGTATTATTTCTCTGTTTTAATAAAGTCATTCTTAGCTGGTGAAGTCTAGAAGTATAATTTTTATTTAAAACTGGAATACTGAAGATACATCAGTTAAAAAGCTCCAAGAAATAATGTGGGAAAACTCTTCCTTGTGTCTTGTTGATTCGAATCATAGGATGTTGGGGGTTGGAAGGGACCTCTGGAGATCATCTTGTCCAACCCCCCTGCCAGAGCAGCTCCACATAGAACAGGTTGCACAGGATGGGGTCCAAGTGGGTTTGGAATGTCTCCAGAGTCGGAGATTCCACCACCTCTCTGGGCAGCCTGTTCCAGTGCTCTGCCACCCTCAAAGGAAAGAAGTTCCTCCTCATGTTCAGATGGAACTTCTTATGTTCAACTTTGTACCCATCCTGTCACTGTACCTCTTGTCCTGTCACTGGGCACCACTGGAAAAAGACTGGCCCCCTCCTCCTGGCACCCTCCCTTGAAGTATTTGTAAGCATTGATGAGAACCCCCTCAGTCTTCTCTTCTCCAGACGAAAAAGACCCAACTCCGTCAGCCTTTCCTCGTAAGAAAGATGCTCCAGCCCCCTAGTCATCTTTGGAAGCCTTTGCTGTACCGTCTCCAGCAGTTCCCTGTCCTTCTTAAACTGGGGAGCCCAGAACTGGACACAGAACTCTAGATGTGGCCTCACCAGGGCAGAGGAAAGGGGGAGGATGACCTCCCTCCACCTGCTTGCTACACTCCTCTTGATGCACCCCAGGATGCCATTGGCCTTCTTGGCCACAAGGGCACATTGCTGGCTCATGGTCATCCTGTTGTCCACCAGGACTCCCAGGTCCCTCTCTGCAGAGCTGTTTTCCAGCAGGTCAGCCCCCAACCTGTACTGGTACATGGTCTTAGTCACTGAGAAAATCAGTGTTTGTGCCCGGATTGTATATGTTTTCTTGTATGCCAGTTTGAAAGCTTCATGCCTAAGAATTTTAGAATTACATAAAATTTTTGTTATGGAATTTGTGAGACACATGATATGCTAGGCATCCTGAGGAGTGGATACAGGAAATCCTAACAGCATCACAGCTTGATGGGGTCGAATAATGAGAGTAAGACTGGGCTTGTCGTGCAGCTTAGGGGCAGGAGGGGGAAGAAGAGTAACACCCCTTATTGTACCAGCTAAGGAAAAGGGAGGGTCAGAATTTCCTAGTGTATGAATTCTTAGGTGTAAATAGCAAATGATAGATTAGTTACACTGATTAATTAACTAAAGCATTTAATTTAATTGAAGCCGATTTTTGTTATGTCATGGCAGACAAGGCATGAGGAAGCTGACACTTCACCTTGACTGTGTCCTTAAACACTCTATTTACAGTGCTACAACAAATGAAATAAAATGAGGTTTGTGTTTGAATGGCAACTGCACAAAATAAACAACAGTAGGCTCTTTTTATGTCCTGAAAGGTCTTGGTGTCATTGTCTCACTCTCACCCGTTCCTAACTAAATAAAAGAGGAAAAAACATCAACCTTCAAGCAATGAAAAATAAACCAAATAACAAAATAAACCAGATGGCCTCACAAGACCTGTGCTATTCTGTATGTTTTACATTCTTCAATTCTACAATTCTTCCCTTAGGAAGCTGAGCTGGGAATGCATTGCTTGGGATGCATCGTACTGAGTATCTTGCATCACCCATGTGTTGCTTGTCAGATGTTATAAAGATCCCGTTAAGTGAAGAATCTTTAAGAAAAACATTTTGTGTTGCAGGTAAACACCTTGGAATTATGTTGGTAAAAGCTCCACTTCTACTATTCTTTAGTTAATAAATTATGACAAAAGTAATGTCATATTACAGCATTGTTTTCTGTCTTCAGGTTTTTTTTAATGGTGCCAGCAGTTGTCTTGTTAATTAGCTGAAATATGATTGTCAAGGCTTTGCAGAGCATGTTAACTTTTCTGTATGTCATAGGACAGGGAAGATGTTTTTCTGAAGTCTGTTCAAACCTTGGTCTGAAGTCTGTAGCAAAGAGTGGATGAAAGCCAATGTCACTTCAGTCT
>VZSF01010563.1:155311-199339 GCA_013398295.1 Chionis minor | reverse complement strand
ATTGAGGAGAGATGCATTTTGGTTACAAGGGTAGTTTGGTCTGCTGTACTATTTTTCACAGAACTCCAAAATTAAAAATTACCTCCAGGGAGTAATTTTTTATTTTATTTTAGCAAATATTAGATAGCCCATTTCCATCTTATCGAACTTATTGTCACTCTAAACTGGCACCTCGTTTGTTATTCTCCGAGCATTCTAAAGTTACAGAAATAATACTACAGAGAATACAAATGGCTACACGTTTCATGAATACTTTCCAGGATATAAATTTGTAGTCATGGAAGAATTTACAGATACATCATTGTTTGTTTTTAAGTCAAAGAAATATACTCTTACATTTCATGCGTAAAATTGTATGCACTGCTCTACTGCGAACACATCAATTAATAATAGCAGGAAAAATTTTGTGGTTCTTTGAGCTTTTTCAGGCAAAATTCTTACAGGTGATCAAGAACTGCCTAAAAACAGTTGAAATATATTTATCTTTATGAGTTGTTGGATTTAATTTTGTTGGTTAAGTATCACCTTTGAGTTCACAGTGCGTCTTTGAACATGCTAAGCAAAAACGGTGGGAAATCTGAATCATAAAGCATCAAAGCTTAGTTTGGCAATTACAATCTTCAGTCTTTTATGTACCTCCTCTAACAGATGTAGTAAGCTGACAAAGAAAGCTCGCTTGAGCACTCTGTCTCAGTCCAGAACTGTTCAACATTCATCTTACATTTTGGAAATGTCCCATGAGCACCTCGTATCTGTGAATGACATGACACCTTCGGGAAGGGAGAAAGAGATGATCAAGAATTTAAAAGGCAAAATGGGAATTGCAGCCTCCCAGGGAGTCTGTTCCCAGCCTGGTTGCGGTGCGAGGTTTGCCCCAACCAGGAGCCCGGGGATTGGGTCCCATGTACTTAACTTTTTATTATTCTTAAAATCAATAAGTAGATACTGACTACTCTTAAAGTGAATATCAAGATTAATTGACCCAAGTGGTAAGTATTGATCCAGGAATGGCCAATCGATCATCAAGGGATGATAAATCTCGAATTTTATAGGAACACAAAGCCATGGCAGGAGCAACCCTGGGTTTGCAGTGGTGGATGATCATGTAGGAAACTCCTGGGGTAGGATGCACTGCCAGCACCAAGGATCTTGCCAGGAGAGCTGCATTTGTAGAGCTAAAAGTACCTAAATTCTCCTTTTCTTCCCCCAGAAGTTCTGCCAAAGTCTAGCACTTTTTTCCCTCTTGAGTGCAACTCGGGTGAAGTTTGTCACAAATGCCAGGAAAAATCGGTGCCTAGTTATTTCAGAGAGCAGCAGAAGAGGGCTCTAGGTTGAGCCTTCCTCCAGCATGAACTGACTTGGGCAGAAATATCTGGGGATCTGTTAGGATAACAACATCCAGAAATGCACCTGATATTTTGGGGCACTAGAACTTTTTTAACCAGCACTTTAAGGAGATCTGGAGTGAAAAAACACTGCGCATCTGGGAGTGAATACCAACTTCTGTGGGGCAGAAGGCAGCAGATCTGGACAAACTTTTAATAAAATAATATATGTAACAGTAGCAGGTAATACGGTTTATTAATATTGTTCCAGACTGTGGTATTACTGATCTCTTGGAGTTGCAAACACCGGAAATCAGTTGGTTCCTTGTCTGATTAATTTTGACCAAACACAACCCAGAAGGTATGGTGGGTTTTTTTCTTGTGAACTTAGCAAAGAATTTTTGAAAAAACAGAACTAATAGAAAATGTTTGTCTTGATGTTATACCAGAGGGGTTTTCAAGTCAGAGGGGAGTTAGTAGTCTAAAGTCACAGTCCCGGATGGTGTCCAGCCAAGGTCTGAACAGAGCCCCTGCCCCAGCAAGGTTACAGCCCAAAGCGTGGAGAGATATGGGAAAAGGCTGCTACCTGCAAGCAATCCTATCCCCTGCCTGCCCAGGTCCACACAAAACCTAACAGACCCCAACATTTGGGGCTTCAGGCACTGTATTGAGGAGATTTCCTAACCATCTAGAGAAAATTCCTTAAAAGATTTCCTCACTTTTTCCCCAGCAGTGTATCTGTGCCTCTTTAGCCACATTCCCATTCCTGTTACAGCTGTGCTACCCCTCCTGAGCATCCACATCCGTGATGTTTCTCCAAAGGGAAAACCACCAGAGAACTGCCAAACAGTATCTAGACCTCTGGGATATGAAATATTTGTATTTTAATTGCATCCTTTGTTCTTATTTCTAATAAAGGATGATATTATGAGGCCTGAGGGCCATATTCCTCTTTCTAGGGATTGTTACTATGCGATGATAAGAAAAATGCTATGTGATGTGGAATACATGTTCAACAAAAATGTCCTTCAATGTGAGGAAATATCCTATCCGACTTCATAACCTTAGATGGAGGGGAGTGCAGCTGAGAGATCTTCCCTTAAGCACTGCTTCCTACCTTGCGTTTACTCCTCAGTCTTATTTTCTATAGACTCCCCTGAAAGGCACTTAGAGGCAAGGAAGAGAAGAGAATTTTCAAAGAAGTGTGCAGGAGGCACGGGTACGAAACCAATTATTTATTAATAGGTTTCGTCCACTTACCTTGTGTGCATCATTTGGGACATTTACCCTGTAGGTAGTGAAGAGCAATCAGGTGAGAAATTTGGGTTTGCATCTTGCCAGAAGGGCTCGACAACTTCATGCTGAACTTTTAGCACCCTGTCTTTGTCCTTGCAACACAAGAGCGTATTTGATTTAGACAAAATGCCTAACAAAAGATTTTTTTGTTTTGTGGCATTTATACTCTCCAATGTGTATATAAACATATATATTACTGATTTATAAATATATACATGTGTGTATATATATATAATGTATGAAGTGGCCTTGCTTTTGCACTGAAATAAGGACATCTAACCAATAAGAATTTGAGAGCAGTGAGAATTCTTTTTTTTTTCAAAAAAGAGGAAGAATAATCAAACAAATGCAGCTAAGAAAAGGAAAATGACACTTTCAGTAGATCCTAAACATCATTTGCACCTGTAGTGACTCAATTATTTGTCATTAATGCACAGATTTACTAGTGTCGGTTGAACCACAACTGTTGGAAGACTGTTTGGGCATGAGCTATAATCCTCAGGATGCTACTAAGGAAGAAGTTTCTTAATATTTCTTGCATTAAGAGTACGAGGCAGCAGTGTCCTCGTTTCATGCAAGGCAAACCACTGGTTAAAAGACTTGTTGGGAATCAGGCAATGAGTCAGTTGGCAGGACTGGAAAAAGTTCCCTCATGGTGCACCGTTATTCAATCCTATTTTGATTATCTGACTTCCTTGGCATGCTGACTTGAGTGACAAAACACCTGAGGATGTTGAAGTTTCTCAGACTCATTCATTATAATACAGTAGAATTTGTACAAGAAAATTCTCTAGTGGTGTTTACATTTCTTGCTCAGCGTAGCTTTGATTTCCATGGGCCATTGGGGTAAAGCGGCGTGATCGCTCCAGTGGGAACTGCTGTAAGCAAACATTGACCAAGAACTCAGTTCACAAACTTATGTGTACAGTGCTGAGTATATCATAGATCAGAGGTGACCAGGAAAATAAGATTCTTAATTACCTGACAAGGAAAGGAGATAACGAAATAGAGCTGGATACAAATTTCCCCTCATGGACCTTACCAATTCCCGTTCTTCCTATACAATTTCGACATTTAGTGGCAAGTAAATCACAATATTTGAGCTTCAGTCAATAGTGTCAGTTCCTCAAAATAAAAAGAGGCTTTGTTTTCTGGTTGCCCATCAGATTGCAACCAATCTTTCAAACACAAACGCCAGATGCAGGCACAAAAAATCTACTGACAGCAGCAGGATAATGAAGATGACGGAGTGTATGATTGTGCCAAGGGGCTCTTGTCTCAGCATTTAAAAGAGCGAAAACAAGCTGGGGAGCTGAGACCAGTGTTCACCCCTCATCTCTTCCCAAACCTGTACCTGTAATTTCCACACACAAAGGGTTCTTCGCCTGTGACTTGTATTATGTGTAAAATACCTAGTAATAACTGATAAAGCAAGAAGAATTAATTTAATAGTGCCAGATACCTGACTTACCTGGCAAGATTTCACTCCGTTGCCCTCAGGTAAATGTAGGTGTCGGACATGAAAAGCTGGCAGCAGGCACAGTGAGGAAGACAATTAGCAGCAGCAAGGAAGCGTCGCAGCCTGCCAGACTTTTATTGAGGCAGGTCATAAAATGCTTTTGTTCACATTTTCCAAGATTCATTGGCAGTCTTGTAATTGATGACAGAGCTAAGAGAGAAAGAATGTCTCTCAGGCACTGTGCAAGGCTCCCCATGCCATTGATAATGACCTACTTGCATTTACAAGAAATAAGTTCCAGCATCCTTTTATTGATACAGAACTGCCCACCATTGAGGAAGTCCAAACAGCTCGGCAGAAGCTAAAGATAAATAAAGCCATTAAAACCTACTCCATTTCTCCTGAGCTGCTAAAGTCTGTGGCCTCTTAATTGCTACAAAGCTATAGACGCTGTCCAAACTCATTTGAAAGAATAATCATACACTCAATAACCAGCACACTGGAATAGCAATAATAAAATACCGCAGAAAAGGAAAGATGACTAAGCAAAAAGGCATTGTTTAGTGTAATTCTATTTTTAATACCTGGCAACTTTTGCCTGGGCAATGCTCTGAAGATTTGTTATCAGAGTGATTCCCATGATAAAATTGTCCTAGAGACAGTGAATATTTTTGAGTGTGCATCCCCAACTTGATGTTTTTGTAGTGAGAAATCCTAGGGAGTTTGTTTAGCCTCAGCTGTGACTCCAGCAGAAGATTTGACTGAAGAAGGGCTTGGTAATTTACTTTTTTTTTATTCTGATTTGCTCTTTTTTTGCTTTTTCATCCTCCTGAAAAACAGTGGGACAGCTCCTCCACAGGGACAAGTTTACAAGGGAAGACCACGGATATCCTCTCTGTGGACACCACCACCATAAGGTCAGGCTGCATACATGCTCCAGGACCCCACTGCAAGATGCATTGCACATCCCCCCATTTTGAGACCCCCTAAAACAATGAGCAGGTTGCCCTTTGGACCTCCTGCTAATTGACTGGCTAATTTGGTCTTGCTCCTGCAGACTGACAATGTTCCCTTTCAGGGTCCCTTGCAAGTGCCTGGCAGCTCTGCAGATTCAGGCCCCTTGGTGGCAGAGGAAGACATCTAACCCCACTCCACCCAAATTCACACCAGCCTTTCAAAAGCCACCACAAGTGGGCCGATAGACTCTACTCTAGGTCTCTGAATCCAGTGGAGTCCCTGCGGATTTACACCAGCTGAAGACTTGGCCAATAAGCACTACTGCAGCGCTGGCATACGGCAACGATGGTGCAGAAAAGATCGTTTAAAGATACTATATTCTGTTGCATCTTCCAACCTGTTCCACAGAAAACTATCATGAATTTGCAGATCTCCCCATAAGTCACCATAAAAGCATGTCATTTTTCTCTGATCTTTAATTCCTTGAGTAGCTACTTCCTTAATTGTAGTTTATAGATAATTCCAGGTAGAGTAGGTGTCATTAAAACCTCATTTGTCACTCCATAGTGACTGCAGTAACACAGTGTCTCCTACTGTAACTAGGAGAAGGCTCCACAATAATTGCACATCCCCAGGCAGTGAACACCGAGAGTTTAATGGTGCCAACTGTAACGGCAGCAGAAGGAGAAAAGCCCAAAGTGCACAGTACAGAGCGTGCTAACACAACAAAAAATCCTCTGGCAGACAGCACCCAAGGGCAACAACCCCTTTCCCAGACCCCGGGCTGCAAATTTCATCGTGGGATTCATATCTAGAGTCACTATGGCACGAAAAGCACAGTCTGGTGGGATGCGCGTCTTCTGTCATTAGGGCTGGTTAGAGCCACAGGGCTCAGCTGAAGCTATGGAAAAGTGCAGGGTCTGGGTTGTCTCTTCCCGAAGGAGAAAGGAGGTTGCCAAAGAAGCTGCAGCCACCTGCAAGCTGGGGAAATGTCACTTAAAGCTTAGCTTTTGCAATAGAGAGCGCGCCGCTTAAGAAGTAACCGTCAGGATGGTAAATGCATTAAATCAAATTAACTCCACTGGAGTGAACGGAGTGTTAGAAGGAGAGAAGATAGTTTGTGTAGTTTATATTGTCTGCGAGAGAAAGCAGCGGAGCAGAGAAAACTTTCACACTGCCATTTATTAGAATTACACTCGGCACTTCCATCCCTTGCTTTAGAAACATTAACAGATCAGCAGCCCTGTTTTTATCTCACCAGTGGGGAAACAACAGCCCAGAGATTAAGTGACAATTTTAAGGTGAAGTAAATAGCTACAGCAAGCCCATGGGAGCCAGAGCTGAAGGAGGAAATGTAAGACACTTTGCATGGACATTGACCTGCTGGAGCAATGAAGGGGATACACAGCTTTGCAGTTGGCCTATTTAGATTAGGGAAGTGTATAAACACAACCACAACACTTAACTACAGAGCTTTGGAAGCACTGGTGGGGTCAGGCTCCAAGAGGAAGGTAGGCAAAGCAAGTTTGTTGCTCAACAGGATCTGAAATTTTCTCTTGCTCTTCATTTCCATAGAAAAAAAAGTGCAAAATGCAGAGGTCCCAGAAAACAATTTTCCAGGTGGTGTTGAGGGTTTTGAACATTTGCAGATGACCTGACATTGATGTAAATACAGGCAGAACTTTTCTTGACTTCTTCGTATGCTTTGATGCTGGCCATCCATTCTCACATGGATGTCTAGTAACGGGTCAGGTAGAATAAAGCAAAGGTGGCAGAGTCCTAAATGTCAGATGCACATGAAGGAGGAAGAGTTAGTATAACTAGCACATAACCAATGGGTAATTGTGGAATAGCTATATCCAGGTCCACAGCTGTCATCTTTATTCCATCCAAACTCTTGCTGGCTTTTAGTATCTTACTGTATCAGCCTAGCCCAGCCTGGTCCTTGGATCTATCTAATGGGGGCAAAAATTAACAAAATCCTTCCTCTGCTCATATCTTCTACATGCTGCCAACAACAGCCTCGGGGAGGAAGGCCAGATGGATCTTAGCGCCATCTCCTCTCTGGGGGATGCGCAGAGGACGGCTGCACGAAGAGTGCCCGCAGGTCGGTAATTCCTGCAGGGCAATGTGAGCTTTGCCCCTCTCGCACGGGGGAGCTGCCCTGGTTTCACAGCATCTGCGACTCCCCGCTCCCAGAGAGGCAGGAGGGCAGGAGCAGTCCCTTCATGTGAACGAGGAATAAAGATGGCAATTTGCATATAACAAAAGGCATTTTGAGTCAATGCCATATCCAATGGAAAGCGTGGTGGAAACAGCAGTGAAATTTATAAGTGGAAAAAGTCTTTAAGGCTTATTTGCCAAAAATGGTTATTTAGATATGAATTCATGCACAGCACTCTTGTGCAATGCTCTCCAAATGGCACTTTTAGATGCAACTACAGTATGCATAATAAATAAAAATAACAAAAGAGACCTGGAAAGCACTGAACTTGTGCCATTGCCAGGAATGTCATTGCTCGAATGCTGGTTTTAATCCTATTCTGGTTTTTATGAGTCTGAAAAAGTACCTCATTACATCACAAGGGACTACTAAACCTCATCAACTTACTCAAAATTCTTTTATGTGCCACAAAAGGAAAAACAAAAAAAAAACACAAGACAAAAAGTAACAGTTATGAACTCCCTGATGACAGACAGGCACACACCTGCCTTGTGTTTCCCCGTGGCCAATACTCATGTTTGCTTTGGAAACAGAATCCAGACAAATATGATGCTTCAGATATCGATTAAACAGAAAATAAGAATATGCCCAAAATGAAGTGCAACCAAGCAACTGTTTTGACATGGGGAGTGTGAGCATAAAACCACTGGAAAAGCTATGGAAAATATTTTGTCACTTTGGAAACAGTCAGAGGCAGTATCCCAACAGACCTCCCAAAGAAAAAGAGAGACCTCTGCCATCAGGTTGGTTTTTCAACCCTTTCCAAGGGCCAGGAAGACCTGGAAGATCATGCAGTTGCATCCTGCACACCTCAGGCTGCATAAACTGAAAGAACTGGGTTTCTGTCTAGATCATACTACTGGAAAGGCATCAGCCCTGGGCTGATGATGTTGGTACTACCTCAAGCACAGAAAAAGCTTGTAGTTGCCGAGGGCAGGAGACTAACAGGGATGGCAAAATCATGGCTGTCAGTAGGAGAGAACCAGTGGGTTTCAAAAAAAGTGCTGTTACAGAATATCAGCTTTGACAGGCAATACACTGTCATATGCCTGGAGATGGAGTGTGCTCCTCAACTGTGGGTGACCACGGTTCAACTGGCTGTGTGTGAGAATCACAGAACCACAGTATTACAGAATCACCGGGTTGGAAGGGGCCTCTGGAGATCATCTGGTCCAACCCCCCTGGCAGAACAGAGTCACCTTACAGCAGGTTGCACAGGATGGCGTCCAGGCGGGTTGGGAATGTCTCCAGAGTCAGAGACTCCACCACCTCTCTGGGCACCCACTTCCAGTGCTCTGCCACCCCCAAAGGAGAGAAGTTCCTCCTCGTGTTCAGATGGAACTTCCTACAGCCAAATTTGTGCCCATTCCCTCTTGTCCTGTCACTGGGCACCACTGGAAAAAGCCTGGCACCCTCTTCCTGGCACCCTCCCTTTAAGTATTTGTAAACATTGATGAGATCCCCATCAATCTTCTCTTCTCCAGACTAAAAAGGCCCAACTCCCTCAGCCTTTCCTCATGAGAAAGACGTTCCAGACCCCTGATCATTTTCATGGCCCTTCAGTGTTCCGTCTCCAGCAGTTCGTTGTCCTTCTTCAACTGGTGAGCCCAGAACTGGACCCAGTACTCCAAATGCGGCCTAGCCAGAAATGGGTGCTATTTGGGTGCAATTTATCCAACCTGCTTTTGGCACCTGTGCAAGGACAAAACAAATTTCTTGTCTCTCTCCATAGCCCAACAATGACACAAACCTGAGGCGTCCCCAAAATGTCAGGTGTCCCCAGGAAGAAGTTAACCCGGAAGATGCAGATGTTTAATAATGCTTAGCAATTTAAAGGTTTCTCATCTCTCTGCAGCTCACATAATTTGGTAATACTTACCCTCAGTAAGGTACTTCCCAAAGGTTTTCAGTCCCACTTATCCTGTTCTGCATTTCAGCATGATTCAAGTGAAGCCCAAACCTTGGGCAGGATATGTAGGGAACAGGATGACTGCATTTTATACCTCTGTCACGCCAAGGAGTTTATTGGAAAAGCACTGAAATCTCTTTCTCTTTTGCCCACACTAATAAAATAAACTTGGACCCAAGACTAGGTAAAAAATGTTTATAGCAGCAATTTTTAGGGTCTGATTTTGAAACAAGCAATTAACAGGAACTTCAGATGCTGAGCCCTCTTAACATCACCTTCAAGGAGGTGTCCAGCCAGATCCTCCCAAAATTTGGTCACTTCTGTGGGTCCTAGAGGGAAACTATTAAACGAGTTTTAAAAAAATATAGCCCAGTAAGTAATTACTCTTGGAGATGTGTGCTTGGTGATAGTATTTCTACAGATCTCAACAGTAAATTGCAAGATAACAGGAAAAATGATGGCCTTTTAATTTCTGATCTAATCAAACAGCTTTTATTTACATGATCTACTAGTTAACTCCGCCATATCGAAGCTGACAGACTGTCCAAGTTAGTTTAGTCCCTAATTACTGAAATGAAGCAAGCACCTCTGTTGAATGATGCATATTTTTTCCTGTCACCATAAAAGAGACGCCCCTCCTTGTGATTTAATCAGACCCATGTCCTTTCTGTAAATAACGTTTAATCATCTTAGCCAACCTCATTTTTATAATGGACCCTTTCACAGCAGCTCAGAAAGATATTAATCCACAATCACACACACACAAAAAAGCCTTCTTTCTCAAGATCAGAAGCTATTCGTATTCTTTTATTTACTAGGAATTAGTTTCAAGATCAGATTAAATGAGTGAGTCACAGAAGAGTTTGGGGATTTTTTCCAAAGCCCTTCCTTATGTCCAGCCAACAGCTGATCTGATGGACATGTATAGCATCACGGACTTTGTAACGTAACTGTGAATTAGCAGGGACCTACTAATCCTATGGTCAGGTGAGTTGGCCGTAGTTTCTTGCAGGATTATTAAGGAGTTATTAAGGGGGGGAAAATCATTAGGAAACATAGAAATGCTTATAAGCTCTTGTGTTACTCAGTAAAAACTTCAGTCATATACTTTCTCAAAAATATCTAGGTTTTGCTGTTGTATATCTTGACCCAAATGGAAAATCAAGAGTTATCTATATTTAAAGCCTTGCTCCTCTGCTCTGGTGGGGTTTCCTTCCGTACACCCAAAGGGACAGTGTTGATTTGGGCTAACAGAAATCATCCATTAGATGCTTTTTTTTTTTTTTTGGTTCAATCAGAAAAGCAACCTATACCTTTTAATAAGGATATTACATTGGCTTAGTGGTGGACAGATCTGTTTTTATTTTTGTTTACAAATTTTACACAAAGTAGTGTGGAGAGATACAAATATAATTGATTTTTTAAGACCTTGATCAATTCATATAAGCTCTTAGTATTATGAAACAAATAGAATAAGGATCAGCTAATGTTCTTTTATGGTTCTGAAACGTATCATGGGTGAAACTGCATTTAAATAATAAGAATTTCCTCTCAAAATACTACTATCAGGCTGTGGCTATACAGACAGAGTGAGATTGTTATTACATGAGCCATGTGGCACAACGCTATCTGGTTTCATCCACAGGGAGAAGAATAATCTTTGCTGTGACATATACATTCCAATAAAATGCATTTTTCTTTATGTGCTAACATGAAATGGAAAGCTGTAATGAAAAAAAAACACCAACATGAAAAGCCGTGAAGATCAGAGTGGGCATAGAAGCTATGTAAAGCTGATTTAAAAGATTAGGAGGGACAGAGAGCAAAAATGTTCCACAAATTCATGGGAACATTAACAACAAAACCTAGAGACGAAAGAGAGTAGCTCTGTGTCTCAATGTTTGAAATGTAATTCTAAGGTCGGGGACCTCCATAAGAGATTTTCCCTTGCAAGACGATTTTTCTGCATTTCCCTTTTACCAGGACATCCAGAGATGCCGTTTCCAGAGCAAAGGCAGATTAGAAGATGACTCAGACAAAAAATATACGTCAGGTAAATGTGAAATGCTCAGTGAGAAAACGAATGTCACACTCTGGAGGTTTCCTCTCAGGCCAGAAGTCCTTAGAGCAAGAAGACCAGGCTCTGGTTGCAGAAATGGTGCCTGAGAACCTTACAGGCATCCCTCCCCACCGCTGACCCACCAAATATCCCCTTCTGGAAAATCAGGTCACAAATCCAGAGTAAAAGCTAAAAAGGGAAATGGGAAGAGCCAAGTTATTAACTTCGTATATATTCAGAGCTTGAAATAATTTCCCCTTGACATTTTTAAAACGCCTATCCCAACTTGCATTTGGCTGCATTTCTTAGATCAATATGACTAAGGGAACAAATTTCAGAGCCTCTTGAGATCAGCACAGGTTTAACCACCCAATTCAAGACCTGCAAAGCCAATCCTCACTCTGGAGGTCCAGAACACCAACGCGACTGGTGTGTCCCACCAACTAGCTGGGTTACTGAACCCCCCATACACGCGCTGGGGCAGCACCAGCCATGCAAAAGCACATCTTTTACTCTAGTTGCCTATAAGAAACGAGAAACAGACTGCAAGTCCATAAAATATGCTGTGTATTGCCTTCTCTGGTGCCTTGGGGCTTCAAAGTGTTTCTCTAGGATTTGTATTTCTCTTCCACACTCCATGGTGGGATGTGAATACACATTATACAGCCAAGCCTTCTGCAAAATGAGTCAAAAAGAAGCAAAGGGATGTTCTTAAGAATGTCAGGAACAGGTAGAAGATACAAGGATGTAATACAGAGACTCCATGGCCCCCAGGTCTTCTCTTAAATTACTGGAATAGACTTAAACTCAAAATAAGTGTCTTTATTTAGCTGGTTCATATACCAGGGAATTGAACCCCGCATGAAATTTTGAATTTCCTCATTTCACTGCGAGTTTGTACCACTTAAGAGGGCAGCCCAAACTGGGTAGCTTCTTGCTTTGTACAGCTGTAAGCACATGTGCGAGTTTCATTCCTAGATCCAGATTTGGATTCTGAAGACACCATGACGTTGTCTTCGGTTAACAGCTCAAAAAGTGACTGAATGAAGAGAAGCAAGAGGCCCTCATATCCTCTGAATATACATTCCGGGGGGGACACCTCCATCAAACACGCTCAATTTGCAAATGAAGGCAAAACCTGTTCTCCCAGTTCCACTTTTCCAAGTACAGCTTGCTATCTGTATATGGTGCTGGGGACCTTTGTTCCCTGGCTGACAGCTACTCAGAAACCACATCAAAAAGGACGAAGCCTGACTAATGAAGTGCCTTCTGCACTGAGAAGGGTAGGAGAAGGAGTTTGATTCAACTGCAGTAGTTCCATTCTCAAAATAAGAGCCCCAAATCTCCTTTGCTGCCGTAATAGGCTTGTGATCATGCAAGGCTGCAGAGTTTCTTCCATGACATTTCTTTGCAGCAGTATTAGGGTTTATAATTTTTACTTGTTTCTCATCCCAAACAAGAGAGGGCACAGTCACCCATACATACCTGCAAACACGTGCACAGCTCCTGCAAACACGTTGCCTCCCCAGAAATCGCCCCTGTGTTGCTTTCTTGATCATACCACTCACAATAAGAGCTACAAAGCTTCCAAAAGTTGTGCTGACATAGCAATAATCTGGAAATATCCTTTTGGAGGTGCCTATTGATTGTCACTGTGGGTGGATTATATGAGGGATCTATCTTAATTACCAGGAACCATCTCGTTGGAATGGCCAGCAATGTAGCAAAAATGATGCACAAGGCGATCCATTACTCTCAGGGAAAGGTCAATCCAATAGGATGTATGTTTGCATTCAGGTCAAGTGATGGCTAGTCCATCACCACGCTCCATTCTCACTGCCCTGTCAGCTCTGTAATGGCTTCACCTCTCCTCCGTACCTCTCACCTCCCTCTCCCTGGTGCCAGACTGATAACACGAATTAGGGCAGCTGGAGGTAACAGGGCACATCTGTATTA
Organism: Chionis minor; assembly: GCA_013398295.1. NCBI lineage: Eukaryota > Metazoa > Chordata > Aves > Charadriiformes > Chionidae > Chionis > Chionis minor. The sequence continues at coordinate 186,154 of VZSF01010563.1, read as the reverse complement.
TCACAGATGATAAACAGTGTCAAAGACAATTACAGGAGCTGCAGAGAGAGGCGGGACCTTCCAAACCCACCCGTTGCTTTCTGTGTTGTGGGAGGAGAATACGTGGCCCACAACGAGAGCAGAAAAGGGGACATGGAAGGAGGAAGCGAGCTTTGCTGCCTCTTTCTCCATGAAGCACTTTCTCCCCTTTGGGAACATCTCTGGTCTGCTGGACATCCATCTCTGAAAAAGTCTCATGGGGCGGGCTTCAGTGGGAGGAACCTCACCCACGATTTGAAAATGAGCTGGATGTTGAGGGAGGCACAAATATATCCACAATGGTCATAATTAACTCTGGCACCACATGACAAAAATATATTAATGAGTGGCAGAGGTGTTTGCCAGAGGTTTGCTGCTCCAGAAGGTAATGTAGGACAGGAGCATGGGTAGGGAGCTATGAAGAGTGCTCCAGAGCACCATCTCCTTCTCCCTTTCTATTGGATACACAGGTGCCCCAGGAGGACTGGTCTCCTCCAGCTGGTCTCCTCCATCAGCGCCTTCATGAACAGAAGTGAACACCCACATGTCTGCTCTGGTCTCAGACGCGAAGGAAAGCTTTGTGCAACCACTGCACAATGTCCCGTGGTGGTGAGAATAGTTCAGCTGCAGCCAGCAATCCCACAGACCTACACAGACTTACAAATTAATTAAGCTTATTGTACATTAGATAAGCTTATAAATTGCCTGGGTTTGGGTGGCTTTTTCCACAGAAAAGGCCCATGCCTGTCACCAGATCTCACACCGATGGGTGCTTTTAAGTCCCCCCTAGCTAGAACCACAATGGATTTGTCTGGAGAGTAATGACCATACTTACCCTGGGGCTGCAAGACTATCAGCCACACCAGATCCAACCTGGAAAAACCAAAAACTATACATTCAGTCGTATGGAAACAGAATGAGGATTGATTAAATTTCCACATTTCTCAGGGCTAATATAATGTTTTAGGTGGGAGATGAAAAGCCAGCGAGGTGAGCTAACTGTTGCCCCCCTGCACAGCCACCTTTGCTTTCCTCCCTTGTTATGGGCACCAACCCAGGCACATCTTCAGAGTCACTCTTCCTTTTTTTTAGTCCCCCTTTCCCCAGCTGCCGTTGATATTTCATGAAAAAAAATTACTCAGTTCAAGGTGAAAAGGACTTTGCAAAACTGTTTCCTTCCCACCTCTGCTTCCCAACTCTTCCCATCACAGCCCTCCTGAACTTTTTGGTAACCAGAACAGAAACTCGTTCTAGGTAACTAGCGTGGGTGTGCTGCAACACTCTTAATGATGGCCTCATCTGGAATTGCTTTATTAATATTTATTAAGTGATCACTAGCTGCAGGTACATTCTTTAATAACTTATTTATAAAGCATGCTATAAAACACATTAAAAATACATTCTTTAACAGATAACACCATAACAAGATGCTGTAAAGCAAACTATAAAACGTAAATGACGGCTGTACCTGAACTGAAAACACGCGGGAGGTTTGGAAAAAGGGGGGGTGGAGAGGAAGGGGAGCTGTACCCAACATGCCTGAAAACTAGCAGTACCTTTTGGTGGAGCAGAGAATTCATTTGGATGAGCCTTAAAAGGATAAATACAGAGTGCTGGACCGTTTTGACCCAATGGTGATGGGCAAGCAGAGGGGAACATGCAGTTGCTGCAAAAATATTCCTCGGCAGAGTGGGAACGGAGTCCTGCTGCTACTTGTGGGTGGTGGTGTGTCCCTCCTGGATCCCTGCAAGCCCCCCAGCCCCAACCTGTCTCTCCCTGCACCTCTGCTCCCTTTGCTTCCCAGGCACCCCTTTGCCTTCTCTTCTTCCCTCTCTTCTTTAATCTCCTCCTCCTTCTCTTCCACTTCTCTCCCCCTTTTCCCTCTCTCTTGCCTTCCTGCACCTTTTTCCACCTTCTTTACAGGTTGTCAATGATATCATTAGAATATCATCAGAGTATCGAGGATTTAAATGCTTTTAAGCGTGGGATCCATGCCCTCAGCTCCCAGGGATCCTAGAGGAGCAGGATGGATAGAAGAGCCATCACTGCTTTTTCCAAATCCACTCATGAAGTAGGGTTGGTCCTCAGTGCTGCCATGCATCCGCAGTCCCCTCCATGCCTCCACACAGAGCCAAGGAAAACAGCACCGGCACTGTCACAGCTTTCCTCCTAATTAATTCATCTTTGATGTCCTCACTCTGGAGCAAGAAAATGATCTTCTTTTTTTTCACGCCTAGGAAAATCCAGCCCTCTGTCAGGTTAGGATTTCCATCTGAGCTGACTGCTGTGGTTCCCACCAGAGCAAAAAGGTAAAAAAAAGAGCAAGATCAGAATATACAACAGTCAGTCCACGGCAGCTGGAAGCAGGCAAATCCTGTCCACCACAAGCAGTCCTGGCTCCAGCCCTCTGCTCCTCCCTTTCATACCCTTCCAGGGACATCTGCTGCCCACTGCTTTGGTCTTACCAGGTACAGGATTTCTTATACTCCTGAATGTCCTACCAAGAGCGAGAAAAGTCGCAAAAAATCATTAGTAACCGCTTTCAATTGTTAATTAATTATTTTGGACAAGGTGAGAAGTTGACAAGAATGAAGACACCCATTTTTAGCTTGGCTTTGCAAAATATTTGTGAACAAGCTGATGTTTGTGTGTATATTCATAAAACAGTTGTGATTTTGGAGGTGTGTGCAAAGAGAAGTTGAAGAGATGGCAGGCGACCTGCCCAACCCCAGTTCAGCCCAGCTGTCCAGCCTTGAGAGGTCCTTGGGAGATCTAGAAGGTTAAAAATGGAGGCAGAAAATATCTGCTGAGAAATATAAAAAAGAAATAGAAAACAAAACACAACACATTCATGGAAAAGAAAAATTTGGTCCCAGACAGAACCTGGAGCTGACCTGACCAAGGTGTTATCTACTCCAAATTTTTTTTCTGCTATTTTCAACTGGGATCCCAAGGACTGTCCATTTTTTGTGAAATCAGCCCCAATTCAGGACTGCTCAGTCCCTTCATTTCCTCCTGTGGGAGTGCTGAAACCTCTCTCCCAGCCTTCTCCCCTTCCATCTCCCCCCTCCTCCCGTGGCAAGCTAAAATGGCAAGACTAATTTCATTTCTTTTCCTTTAGTTTGTCTATCTGTGACAACCCTTTTTATGCATTTAATTCATTCTCAATTTCTCATAATCAGGCGAAAGGTGTCCCCTAAGGTTAGGAGAGAGCTTGTCAAAAAGGCAGCGTAAATTTGCAGAGGTAATCACCAGTCTATCTCCTTTCCCCACCGCCCGTGGAACTATTAACTAATATCACTGTCTAATCTTTTTTGTACTTATTTATTTTGCAGCGAGAAACTAGTGTTATAAACACCCCTACTGTCAAAACTTGTCATCCTCATTACCTCAAGGCGGGCTCCATCTCAGTTATTCTAATTTCATAGTTTCTCGAATTTACAGCCGCTGGAAATTGAGTACAAAATCCATTATCATTTGTATATTTTAATTATGCAAATGAGGCAGCTCAGCTGCTCTGGCCGGGACCTGCAGGGATGCCTAACTTCAGTCTGGGTGATTACAATTTATCCAGTCGAGTCACTTTAATTGTAACAAGCTAATTACATTGTTCCATTTGGCTTTAACAAAAGAAAGGGAGACGGAAGACGCTTAATGGCAAAGGCCCGGCGTTACACCGCATCTCCCCGGCGAGCGCCATGGGGGCGAGGCGAGCTGCGGCCCCACACACCTGCGGAGGGCAGGGGAAGGTTTTTGGGGAGGTGGGTGTCCAGCCCTGGGAGGGATGGCAGGGGAAGCTGGACGTCAGCCCAGGAGAAACGCGGGAGGGGACGCTGGCTGCGCTTGGCCATCGCCAGCTTGGCCAAGAGAAATCCATCCCTGACAGCTTAGGGATGCCGAGGGGGAGAGCGGCACCCTATCCCTGCCTCCATCACCCCAACCATCCCCGAGCACCTTCCAGTAGGGAATTAACAGATATATGTCTCAGCCTCATTTAAGGACTGCTGGTAGAGTCCCTAGGTATCTTTATCTCCGTTGTAAGAAATATTATCTGCATTTATAGGCATTTCAAAAAAAGAAAGAAAAGAAAAGAAAAGAAAAGAAAAGAAAAGAAAAGAAAAGAAAAGAACCTTACCACCTCTAGCAGCCCAGATCAGCGATTACTTTCACAGACCCACAATAAATGCTCAGTGCCTAAATTAAATACCCAGGAGAGATGTAATATGGCTGCCCACACCTTCACAGAGGCTGTTAATAAATAATTACTTCTCTTGCACTGGCCATCTGAGGATCTCAAAACCTTTTGTAAGTATTAATGAATGAAGCCTCGGTGTGATAGAGCACAGACATATTCTCATCAGCTCTTTATAAATGGGGAATGAAGGTGCAGAGAGGCAAAGCACCTGTAGGGGTTTCAAGGGAAGAGTTGGATTTAGTCCAACCACATCATAGGCACTTGTTAGTCAGACACCTCCTGCTCCTCAGTTATACCCCGTGAGCCACAGGTTGAAGACCATCCTTTAGATCAGATCCCATCCCAAATCTGGACTGGTCTCCCAAGCAGGTTCCACAGTGTCCTGTGGTGACAGTGGGCATTGGTTTCCTCCATGCCTCCTTCCCTAGGAGTGCAAGGAGCTCAACAGCCCCTGAATATGGCGGGGGGATATCTCAGCCCAGGGCTTGTCTGGGGTCTTGTGTGAAGAAGGCATCATGAAGGGGTTGAGGGGAGAACCAAGTGTGGCTGAATGCCGATCCTTGCCGAGATGCTGGGGAAATCACTTGGTTTTCCACAGCCTGGTGTTAGCTGGATGGCCAAATCAGAGAAAACAAATTTGAGGACAGCAGCTCAGTCAATGGGCAAAAATCTGCGTGCATGTGGGATCTGAAGTTCATTTATGAAAAACAATCCTCGTTGGCCTCAAAAGCACCCCAAGCAGAGAGCCAGCACGAGACCTCAGTCCATGCCAGCAGAGACACTCCAACCTCGCAGCGTATCTGCTGTGCTACCCATGTGGCCTGGGTGATCTCCACGTCTTCCCTCCCAGTCCTCATGCCCCTGTGGATCAGGACTGCTGGCTCGAATGATGGGGACCACTGTGAGACCTCCAGCATCTCTGCTGAAACGTCTGCTTCTGATGTTAGCACCTACCTGCCCTTGGAAAAACACCTCCCCTCTTCAAAATCTCTGCCTCACAACTGTGGGATTAAATGGAGAAGAGAATAATCATTCCTGGCAGAGAAGAGATGAAAGAGCCATGCAGATCTCTTCCCTCTCTAGTTGCTAGGGATGTGAGTTATTATTGTTATTGTTATTTCCTTTGATACACAGCATTCAATTAATTTCCTTTGGCATACGTTTACAGCGCTCCAAGCAGCGTTCCAGGAGTTCTGGTTTTCCAGCACGTCCAGTTCGCCAGCATCCTTTGTGCCCGTTCTGCAACTTTGGAGGAGGCGAGGGGGAGAGGAGAGGAAAGGGGGGGTGATCCCTCCCAAAGAAACACTTGCCCTTGGCCATGTGCACAGATGCTGAGGAGATGGAAGCCTGGGCGCTGCTCACGCTATCCCCAGGTGAACGTTCCTGGGGTCCCGTTCAATAAAGCAGCAGTAACCACCATCTTGCTGCTTTCCCTTGTCGGCCACCAAGCCATGGCGGGGAAAGGAAATTGAACCCATTAAACACACACACAGATGCCTCTGTGCCGTTGCCCTGCTCAGGAGGGGAGGAAGAAGCCTCTATTAGTTTTTTTTTCCTATTGTGCCTTTACCAATGCAATCATTTAATCATTAAAAAGAGGAGGGTGGGTGGAGGAGGAGCATGATGAGGGGTGGCAGCAGCTACTGCAATATCCAGGCAGTGCGTCTCCAGGAGAGAAGCGCAGAAACAAGCTGTCGCTCTTGTAGAGCACTGGCTGCTGGTGATGGCCACGGTCACCATGGCATGTTTGTGCCTCCCTCCCGCTCCCCAACCTCCCTGCACCCAGGAGCTCGCTCCCTCCTCCAGTGTCCCGTATTTGGGGGTCCTGCAAGATCTCTGGGGACCTTCCTTAGGGTTCAGCAGGTCTTTCAAGTGGATCTTCTCTACAGCCTGGCTCTGCAGGAGCACCATCACCATGCCCTAGCCAGCTGATTTTGGTTAGGCAGCCTGGGCACCCAGGTGTTTTTCAGTATTACAGCTCTAGCGCTGATGGGCCGTGCTGTCACCACGTGGCTGTGGCTCCACAGTCACAGTAATCCCAGCAACAGGCGTAGAGAGGTGCGGTGGGGACCTGCTGATGGTCCTCCTGGCAGAAAGGGGCTAAGGAAGAGCTGCCATCCCTCGACGTGCGCCAGGGCTCCCGCAGTGGACTCCCACCATCACACAGGCTTGCGAAGCCCAGGTTGGCCAGGCTCTCTCAAGAGGTCAGGTTTCAGGAGACAATCCCGAATTGCTGTATCACACCCGGTGCTCTGAGCCTACCACCACAAAGGGGTAAGTGCCAGCCTGGTGCACAGGTAAGAGCACAAGAACAGGCGTTGCTGGATTGGACCAAAGGCCTTGCCCAGGGTCCTGTCTCAATATGTGGTCATAAAGACATGCCCAGAGAAAAGCAAAAGTACCTCCACCAAGCGCTCTCCTGCTCCCCAGTCGTTTCCTGGGCCAGACATAATTTTTCCGCTCTGCGTAGCACGCCGTGGAAATGTTCCTCTCATTTTTCAGTCCCCTATTGAGCCCTCGTAAAGCTTTAGCACCAGCTTATAATGCAACACAGAATCATAGAATCATAGAATCACTTGGGTTGGAAGAGACCTTCAAGATCATCGAGTCCAACCATAACCTACACTACCAAAAACACCACTAAACCATGTCCCTCAAGGGAACATACAGCTCCTCACACGTAGAAGACAACTAAGTGAACAGAAAGGCCAGAACATAGAAAGCATACAAGTCCAGGGAACCATGGGATGGTGTCAAACAATTAGCCATGTACCATTTGTAGCCTTGTATTATTTGTAACATACGCTTTCAATTCAAAGAGGGATGAGGCCTTTCCGACATTAAATCTTTAGCTCAGGCCACTTGAACAAGCCTGTGTTCAAAACACATGTAGGCGTAAGCATGAGGATAATACCGTACGTGCATTGTGTATTATGTACATGTATAGGTAATCGTATAGGGGACTTCTGTAAGTGCCAACCAGGTGCTGAGCTGGGTACCTATGGCACATCACAATGGAGAGCGAGCCTAAAGAACTATCCTGCCAGACACTGTCCATTCTTTGATCCAACAGCTGCGAGGGGAAAGCTGCAGGCATCTGCTCACCCTTACATGCACTTTGCCCCCTCCTTTCACTCTCCTAATTTTCTACAAAATCTTAAGGACTTTTGCCAACACAAACTAAAACACTCCAACTGAACGTACTACAGTGTTCAAAAACCTTTTAAAAAAGAGTAATTCTGACGTTCTTCTACCCTCTCCAAGCAGACAGGTAGAGCATCTTCATGTCACGTTGGATCTGGTGAGATAACAGGCACAACTGGTGCCAAATACATCGATGGACAGAGTTGTTGGTCATCTTAAAAACCTCACCATGCCACACTTTACGGATGACAGTCTGTATAGCTGTGTGCCTGTACGCTGCTCTCCAGCATCCAGATGAAGCACTACCCAAGCGTTTTACTGATACCTCCATCAGATGTTAACACAATAACCTCTCCTATGAGTTTTTAATGTTTGCTATTTCATACAGTGCTACCATTGACATAGGAGGTACATTTAGCTATATATCTCTAATGGTATAGGTATAAAATGCCTGGAGAAATAAATAATAATAAGGTCTTTTATAGCTTATTATACTGGCAGATCTCAGATTAATTGGAATTATATGCCTTATGCCTGCTCATCCTCAGAACAGAGATTAAAATGGGAAATGAGCATTTGTAGCTACGTAGATGAGAATACGAGGTGGGTTTCTTCTGACCGGCTAAAGTATTTGGGCATCGCTTTGTTTAGAACAACAAGGTCTGAACCAAGCCCTGTCCTTGAAGATGAGTGAGGCTGTTGGGATATACAGGCCATTCATTTTCCATTAGACAAGGCCATAAACACCTATGTGACTTCTGAAAATGAAAATCACCCAAATTGTGCAACGTTCAGTAGAGATGCTCCTAAGTCACAGAAACAGAGAAAGGTTTGGGTTGGAAGGGACCTGAAAGGTCATCCAGGTCCAACCCCCCTGCCCTGGGCAGGGACACCTCCCACTAGACCAGGTTGCTCCAAGCCCCGTCCAACCTGGCCTTGAACCTCCAGGGATGGGGCAGCCACAGCTTCTCTGGCCAACCCCGGCCAGGGTCTCACTACCCTCACAGGAGAGAATTGATTCCTAATATCTCATCTAAATCACCCCTCTTCCAGCTTAAAACCATTCCCCCTCATCCTATAGCTCCACTCCCTGATCCAGGGTCCCTCCCCAGCTTTCCTCAAGCCCCTTTAGGGACTAGAAGGGGCTCTAAGGTCTCTTCTCCAAGCTGAACACCCTCAACTCTGTCAGCCTGTCCGCACAGCAGAGGGGCTCCAGCCTTCAGATAATCTTCGTGGCCTCCTCTGGCCCTGCTCCAGCAGGTCCGTGTCCTTCTGCTGTTGGGACCCCCAGAGCTGGACATAGTATTCCAGGTGGGGCCTCCCCTGAGCAGAACAGAGGGGCAGAATCCCTTCCCTGGACCTGCTGCCCATGCTGTGGGGATGCAGCCCAGGGAGCGGGGGGATTTCTGGGATGCCAGCACACATTGCTCATGTTGAGTTTCTCATCCACCAACACCCCCAAGTCCCTCTCCTCAGGGCTGCTCTCCATCCATTCTCTGCCCAGACTGGATTTGTGCTGTGGATTGCCCCAGCCCACATGTAGGACCTTGCACTTGGCCTTGTTGAACTTCATGAGGTTTGCACTTTTGTCCTAAAATCCTTTAGGATAAAGTGATTTAAAAGCTTAAATCCTGCTACAGGCTAGTAGGAACTGTGCTTCTAAATCCGCTAGAGTGTGGTGATACAGGGATGTCCCAAAGTGGAGGATCAACTTTTGGCCTTGCCAGAAGTGCCACCATGAGGATGGTTGATGAAAGCCCACCAGCTTCTGCCATTGAGAGATTTGGGCTGGGTGGAAACAAGGGAGAACACAAGAGAAAGGTAGACAGGAGATGTTAAATGGAAGTGAGATGGCACAGATTTGGGTCCCAAGTGGAGATGAAAGAGTTCCTTTTAAGATCTAGTAGCAAAATAGCGCCATTGGAAGGCAACCAATAATATTGGCACACTCATGGTGAGTTTGAGTGACAGTTTCAGGCATAAGACCTAGCCCAAAATTTCAGGAAAAATACCAGCATTTTTCATTTTTCAAGTGGAATTAGAAGGCTTCCAATTTTTTTTTTCCAATTTTTGTTTCAGCTGCCTCATTTTCATTTAAAAATGCAAAGATGCAAAGCTGAAACAAAAATTTTATTTTGGTGAGAATATGGAAAAAAAGGGAAACATGCTTATTTGAGTAAAAGTAAGACAACACTTTATTCAGCTTTTCAGCAAATAAGATGTCCACTCAGCTGGTATCATTTCACAAGCACCATGTGTAGATTAAAGAGAGCAGAAATGTGGAATATATCTCCTGGCTCAGGCTTTTTTATTATTTTAGATAGTACAAGACAGTGATGCTAAAAAAGGCCTCTAGCTATGATTGCATAAAGCTTGTTAAAAACATCAGTGATGCTTGTATCACAAATTACCAATTTTCTCCTTCAAAATTTCTGCCACTTTCCATGCTTAAATTTTCATCTGTCATGAAATAAAGTGGTGGGAAAATAGTTTCCTGAACAATACTAACAAAAACAGTTCCCAGACTTTTGGGCTAATCCTTAAAATGTCACAATAACCAAGGCTCAAGACACGCCTCTCTGCTTTTTGTTTAGGTTTGGTAACAAGTTTGAGTCCTCCAGAATGGAAAGGGTACTTTGGGACAGCATTATTACAGCTATAATGAACTTCTATGCATGCCGTATTCGTTTTATTATGTAGCCTTACAGTAATCTATACTCATAAAATCTCAGGACTCTTCTCTCTAATGTCCTGCCTATTAATTGCTATTTGCATCAAAAATAAAATTGCTATGGTCAATAATCTACATTCCATCAACATTTTAAAAAAATAATAAAAAAAAACGGGTGCAGGAAAGTACTGAAAGCATGAAGAGAAACATTTTACTCTCAGAAATATTCTTCTGGCTAATTTAGCTCGTGCAGCTGAACCAAAGTACTGCAATAGCAACTCCACCTACCATATATTTTGCACTATGGTCAGGCTAATGTGCCTGAATATCAGCTTGATGGCTGATGTAAACAGAGCATCATCCATGAATTCCAGCAGGCACTGGTATGATTGTCGTGCAGACAACAGGCACTTCACGTAATTAAACAGCCAAGTAGGCAAACACAGACAAAAGAGCCATAAGTTGTCAACAGTCAGTTCGCAAGGCTATATATCACGGCCGATACATAGCACGCCTGATGCTGTTGCCATCAGCAAAAAAAAAAAAAATTAAGTTGGGTTTTTTTGCTGAAGGTTTGGAGGTAGGTGGAGAGGGAAGAGAGGCATTTAAACTTCTTCCTTGTTGTTGCTGATGATGATAACAAGGATAGATCATCGGTTATGAAATTGGCAGCCTTAGTCTTTCTTCCCTGGCCTCATTTTTATACCGCACCGTGGGATCTCCTCTCCAGGGGCTTGTACAGGATGGACTCGCAGGATTTCCACACACCAGTTGTGATGCCAGGAAGCACAGGGTTCCCCGAGGCTGAGCAATGGCAGTGTTGCCACCCACCCTCCTCTCCAAATTTTCTTCAGCTGCGGAAAACAGGACAGGATTGCACCAGCCCATTTTTATTTAAATTAATGCCATTCCTGGGGAAAAGGAAAAACCCTGTGGAGTGGCGTACAGGCAGCAGAAACTCCTTGCAGCAGGTCCAAGCCCGCCATACAATAGATGGAGGGATGTAAATAATTGAAGAGAATCATTTTGTAAGGCGCTGACCCCTGAGCATTGCACATCCGTCATGCCAATACTGTCTCTCTCCAGCCAAGCCCGCCCAGCCCTCCGCTTCGCGGTACGCACTGTTAATGACCTTTTATGAGAATTAACTGATACTAACGCATCAGCTACAGATCGACTGCATTTCTTAAAAGTTCATCTACTTGTTTGCCTGCACAGATCGGTTTTGTAAAAACAATCATCGTGATTTAAAACAGCTCGTTATGGAAATTGAGCTGCTGGGTAGCGTTTCCCGCCCTGTTCATGCAATGCGTTCAAAGATCATCAGAAAAAGGAGGGTGGGCTCCTGTTAAACTTGTAAAAAGAGCTAATTACAGCAAGTGTGTTGGCAGGTTCTGAGCTGAGGAGACTCAAAACCAGTGAGAAAGTCAGGGGTTTTTTTTTATTTTGGCTCAATTTGTTGCATGTGAGGTGATAGCTGAACCGAGAAGTGAACATACGGGGAGGTGGACGGGTGAGCAGAGGAGTCTCCTACTCCCTCCTGGGCACCCCATCCTCCAGCAGTAACATCTGGGATGGGCTGCAGGGTAGAAGCACAGAGCAAAAAGGTGCTCCCCGTCCCAAAGGGCACCCAGTCAATCCTGAAAATAAAACCATAAGGCCTAAAGACCTAAGTGAAAATAAAACAGAACAACCCCGCTCACACTCCAGCTTAGAAATTCAGATCACCGTAAATGGATGAGACATTTCCAGCATTTGTGTGTTCCCTGGTCATCCCAAAGGCTTTTGCCCTTCAAGATTTATTTACGCACAGGAATGTAAGTGACCAGGTTAGCAACAGCAACAGGGTAGTTATTTCTATTGCATGCTCCATGCCCGGGTCCCTTGGCTCTTTATAAGCATTAGCTAAATAGACATCACTACGTAATCGGGTTTGTACCGATTTTTCTGGTAGGGAAGCCAAGGCATTGATGGATAAGTAATTTATCCAAGATCACATTCATGTGGGCAGCAGAATGAGGGTTTCTGCTTTACAGCGAGAGGTCCCGGTGAGATGCAGAGGTCCACCAGGACAGTTTCTGCAGGGGGGCTGCAAAGGCATCCGAGTAAAAGCCACAGAGTCGTAACAGGGAAAGGGAAGCAAATAGCACAAAACCAAGAAAATTTGTGCTTTTGGGAGGGAAATCGTGCTAACATAATCTGTTCAAATACCTCCCTGCACTTCCCAGCCTCTGTCAGGCACTCGGGGAGAGGGAAGCCCAAGCTGCAAGAGCACCCATCCTTGCAGAGAGGTCGTCTTCTGTCAAAACCGGGGGACGCGGACACATATCCCGAGGAAAAGCTATGATCTCACACACCTGTCCAGGGAGGTTTAACCATGACAGCGGATTGACAGACAGAGTGGAAGACAAGCAGATAGATCCACCTAAAAGGCTTACCCTCTGATTTATGTTACATGCACTGAACAAATAACGTGTACATTTTAGAGGACAAAATTCTGATGTAAGAAACAGGCTGCCTTCACCGTGCCTATCAATATTAACCAAAATTGCTAGATTAGTAAGTACAAGGAGAACAAGAAGTCATTGAAGTTATTTGTCTCTCTCAGGAACTGGGGGTTTGGGATGGCTTCCCACTCTTAGCCTTTGCGGATCAGTCAGAGCCCCCTCTCGGAGAAGACCATAGAAGGGGAATTATCTGCATGTTTCTCCCGGGAGTTGAGATCTCACAAATCATCACAGTACAGCTCAGAGAAGGGTTCCCTGAATGGGCAATGACCAAACGGTGATCACCCATCCTGTGGATCTAAGGATAGACACCCGCTTTGGCAAAGAATCGGGAAAGACCATTGCCATGTGGTGTACATGGATTCCTGGAGTACACAGGGCAGTGGAGACATTTTTAAAGAAAAGCTTTTTATCAGACAACTGAGAGACAAACACTGGTTTTGCTTCTCGACATCCAACCATATACCTTGGTTCAGCCTTTAGGGAGGGGGATACAGCTGAGTATGTCAGCACAGGCAGGCTGGAAACTGAGGAAGAAGGCAGAAAAAAAAGGAAATTAGCACCTCTGAGATGTAAGAAAATGATGGTGAGCTTAATGCAGTTTAGAGGAAGGCACTGAAAAATCTCCATCCCGGATATAAAGTGGCAGAAAAATAAATTAGACCTTTAATTTTACAGTCTAAAAAGTGTTTTAACCTCAGTAAGGTGACAAAAGCTGAACAAAATTTGGAGGGAAGAATGGCTGCAGACGTAGTGTTGTGATCTTAAATATAACTTGGGGTTTCCAAAGATAGGCCGTGTCACTTGTGTTTAGCATATTGCTTTGATAAGAGACCTAACTTTTAGAAAAGGAAATGGAATAGGTGTCAATGATCTTTGCTTCAGAGAGGGATTAGCTGGATTAGTGAATCTGGAGAAACTGGGGCTTCAAAAGAAAATTGTAAGATGTTTACCTGTAGGGGAAATAAGAGTCTCTAGTAACAGAAGAAGTGCTGGACTAGGGGTAGTTTGTTAGTGGAGCTCCTCGGGGATGGTTTTTTTTCAGTAGCCATATTTAAAATGTCTGTGACTGACCTTGGCAGACATTTTCTAATGATGTTTTCTGAAAACGCAAAAGACATCGTTTTGGGGAGGACCGACACGCTCTGCAGGAGGAGCCAGGTGACCTTGAGAACTGGATTAACAGAAACAGAGTGGCAGTGGTGACAGGCAAGTTTAAAAAAAAAAAAAAAAAAAAAANAAAAAAAAAAAAAAAAAAAAAAACAGAAACTGGTGTCTTCTGGGAATGTCTGGGAAGAAAAACCTGAGTGCATTCACGACTGATACAGTCATGAAAAATGCAAATGAGGTCTACTACATAAGAAATTTCCAGAAAGTCCTGCAAGGGGCGTTCATAGCAGGCAGTCCTGCTGTGGTGAGCATTTCAATGTCCAACCTTCATTGTCTTCCACCCCAGCCACAGTCCCACCCAACACTGGGTGCCCAGACTCTCATGGTCACAGAGGGGATTTGCTGTGAGCAACACCCTGAAAAAAGGAGTATTCTGAGATAGTGAGTAGGGTAACTGTTCTCTTAGGAGAGAACCCAAATCACAAGACCATGATGGGGAAAAGGGGACAAGCTTCCGTGGTATTGTCCTGACAGGAAAACGCTAAGGCAGTGAATCCTGTGTATGAATATGTGGGAAACCACACCATATTCCCCTCTCCTGGCTCTTTGCAAACTCACAGAATTTTGAATTGCTCCCATTCTAATAAAAAATAAATAAATTTATTAAAGGAAGGAAAAAGACAAGAACATTTTAAACAGAGAGACAGCAAGTCTATGCTCTCTGAACCAGGACTGCAAACAGCCGCAGGACAGGATGCGCTCAGAAGCATCACGGAGATGAGGAATGTTTGCAAAACTTAAGTCTTTATCTGGCCTAGGCTTCAGATGTGTTGCCATTCAGGGAAAAGTCAGTGTGGCATTGGTGAAATCTTCTGTGTGGTTTGGGTTTCTTTCTGTTTAAGAAATGAACTTGGAAGGGTTAAGACAACGGAGGATCTCCCCAAAGGTCAGAGCTCTTAAATCATTCATCTGCTCGGCATTTCTCTGGGAAAGTAGCTGCTCTTCAGCAAACAGTATTCCCCCTTAATGGCAAATCTGGGCTTATACCAGCAGCCCTCCAAATTCGAAGCAATCATCAGGACAGCAGTGTGACCAAGCTGAACAAGATGGCTTACCCCATCCAAATCAAATCAGCACAATATTTTTTCCCACTTTCTTGACTTGGCCAAACACATATTCAGCTCGCAAAGCTCAGAAGGCACTGTCACTCAGAAGCAGAGTTTCAAATTTTCAGCATGCATCAAGGTAACTAAAGCCCTTTAGGTGGCAGAGGAACCTATTTCCACTGGTTTTGTCGCTTATCAGGCAGAACATGAGGGTCACACCAACCTACACCAACCTGTGTTCACTGGGCAGTTCTTCCATTGGATGGCACTTCACACAGTCAATTTTGTTTGGCCAAGGTGAGGATGGAGGCGTAAGGAGACAAATGCTTGAGCCATGAAAGAAAGAAAAAGCCAACACTGCAGTGTCAAAATGAGTAGATAAATTCTGAAGGATGCAGAACAGGAGTTTTTCAGATGAACAAGTGGAGATACCAAAGGACCAACTCAAAGGGAAAATTTCTGCCTAATTAGGAAGAGCCTTCAAGGACAGCTTGGAAAGTGATGGAGTCTGACGCAAGTTGCTTGTTCCAAGATAAGGGAGCTTGGCCCACTTTTTGTGCTAAAACCTGAGTTGGTGAGCAGTCCAGATTGATTCTGAAGTGAGCAGAAAGCCACAGACAGATTCGTGATGGCTGGAAATCTTTCAAGAGCCTTTTGTTTGCTTGAAGCTTCATCTGAGGCACAAAGCAATGCACATCATATTTCTCCTTTCTTTGTCTTTTTTTTTAATATAGGGAAAGTGTCTCCATTTGGGGCATGGCATAATGCAAAACATCTCTGATACACTGAACATCAGTGGCAAAGAGAGAAAAGTTTCCCCTAGTTCTGGCTATGTTTCATATGAAATGTTGCATACTAATCATAATTTATCATCATCTTCATATATTCTTATATAAGTAATACAAATCACCACAGTCAATTAATCAATCTGTAATTAGGAACTGACACGAACATTTACTACCATCAGGCATAATTTATATGATTACAGATGATTAAATAAAATGTAATTGAGTGAACAGGCAATTTGTTAAGCACATGTAAATTCAGCCATACCACCTCAGGCTGTGATCTTGTCAGATCTCAGTAGCTAAACAGGGTCAGGATGGGTCAGTGTCTCGATGAAGAAACCCCAGGGGAGAAACCCAGGTGCTGCAGGAAGGGGTGACGGTTAATAGGTAGCGCTCTCCTTGCTTAGATGGTGTTGGAAGCGTCATGTCTCTCACATGTTATTGGCGAGATGGACGTGAGCTATTAAAAGTGCTGCCTGAGCAGTTCTTGAGAGAGGCAGGAATTTGTCTCCTGGACTTGGGTTAATCTAATTTCGAGTAGAGGCACACATCTGGCCAGTCACTGGGAGGAGACAGTAAACAACGGCACCCTGACACTTGCTGCTCTTCAGCAGAGCCAGAAGACATGTCACTCCAGTGATTTAGTCTGCCTAACTCAGATACCTCCATCTTCATTACTTAGGGAAGGGGGAGTCCTCTTAAAATAAGCACGTAAATTCCTCTTCTGCCTAGTGGAGAGGGTCAGGCGCTCTCGAAAGCCAACCAAGGCAGAACCTGTCTGCCTAACTCAGGTGTTCAATCTCCTGCAAAGACCTCTATGTCCCTCCATTGACTAGATGGAGAAGCCAGTCACGTACATCAGGACAACTGCTTCATTGAAACATGGGCATTAATTGGATCTTGCTCCCAGATGTTTCCGCAGATCCTTGAGGGAGAACAAAGACTACAAGCCAGCCAAGGGCTGCCGGGCCCGAGAACGGGGAAATGAGGGTTTGTTCTCAGCGCTCCATCCAAAAACATCTGACATCAGTAGACCATCCCATGGGAACTGCTAAAATCAACACTGGGAAAGTGCTTTTCTTTTATTCTTTCATATTTTTATAGCATCAGGACCAAATCCAACTAAGTGAATGATTTCTTGAAAAGTTCAGCGTGTTTCCAAATTGGTTTTGGTCACACAGCCAGAGAAATGCAAGAGGTTTTCTTTAATTATCACACAAAAATAAACTTGAATTATTAGGAACAATTCCATTTTTGTAGTCTTAAACAAGAATATTTTTGCTTTCGCTGTTTTTAGTTTCTGCATGGCTTATGCCAAGACATCTCATTTAAAATAATTAAAACCATTTGTTTTAATACAGTGCAGGAGTTTGCACAGTGCTTTGCCTGTTTATTTTTTGTGCGTTTTCCTCAAGTTCAGTGTCACTCCTGGTGAGAACTGGACCAGACGTCTGACAAATCTGAATGAAATCACTCTGCTTTCGCTTCACAGAAAGCAAGCAGACAGGCCGACTGGAGCTAAAACAAAATGATCTTTGATTATTAAATGGATACTTATATAGATGGGTAACCAGATGTGTTTGGCAGTGGATGTGAAAAGCGTGGGGGTTACCTTAGGATTAGAGCAGAAAGTAACACAAGCTTTCTTCTCTGAAACAATTAGTGAAATCACTTTCTGGACATTAAGAGCCCTGCATGTGCAACATTATACATTGGGCCTGCACAACCAATTTGGGTCAGTATGATGTTTAAACTCTTAAGTGGTACCACTAATCTCCATTAATCTGACTTCAAAGATGAGACATAATGCTCAGTACAAGAGACTAAGAGTTGTTAATGCATGTTCCTCAGCTGGGGCGCTAATACACGACTCCTGCAGAAAGAACAGGATCTTCCAGGCGTGGGTGTGAGGGTTAAAAATAAACATCTATTTAGAGATCTTCCCAGAATTGCTCTGTTCTTTGAGTTCTTTCCACCCAGTTGCACCCTTTGCCACCACGGGTGCAAGGATGGCCATGAGGATGTCCTCTCACTTGGGTTATTGTGTTCACCCCCCAAAAAATACCAAAGATTGTCACTTCCTTTTGCAGCCTACGTGATGAACTGCTGACCTTATTTAATGGGAAGAATTTGGGCAGTGAGCCATGGATTTATCCCAAAGTACGTGGGATGGAGAAAACAAGGTTGGTCAACCAACATTTAATCTCTACCTCATGATTATCGGGCAGGAACAACCACTGAACCCCAAGAAATCATGCTGGTCTAAAGCACCTAAAGGAGAGGAAAATCTCTGGGGGTTGCTATCATGCTAGAAACACAGCTTTGAAATTTCTCCTCTTTTTGTTGCTCCAGTGCAATATGTAGTTTCACAATGGATCTCAGAAGTGAGAGTAAAGACCCACTGCTCTGACTGAGTAGGGTTACTCCATGTGCTCCTGATGTCCCCAGGAAAACGTTTGGTTTTACATTCCTGGGAGAAAAACAACATTTTTGTTAAAAATATCAAAAATTCATCTTTCTTTAATTCATTTGAAATAGTTTCAGTTCTCCTTGCATTTTTCCAGCATTTGGTACTGAAATATTTCCCAAAGTAGCTCATTGAGATTTATCAAAACCGGGGAGAAAGAGCCTGTTTTTATTATAAGAAAAATGACACCTTTCTCAATTAAAGTAACTTAGATTAAAAATTAATAGTTACATATGGTTTACCAAAAGGAAGAGCTATTTTTTCAACGTCAAACTTTCTGTCTGAATAATTTTAAGCAGCTTTACTTGAAGAGATACCTGGGAGGAAAGGTGCTAATTGTGTTGCCAAGCCAAAAGCCTTATTCTGTAAATGCTGTGAAATCTTTTCAATAGAGGTGTAATCACCTAAGTGTCAAGGTCTAAAACTCAAGCAAGAGCTAAACGGTACTTGTTCAGTGCCTTGCTGAGGCAGAGTTGTGTAAAACTCAGGGAAAATGTTGAAAAATATCAAACTCATGTTCTAATGTAAAAAAATCTCTGATTTCAAAACTTTAACTGGAGCGGTCTCCCCAGATCAAGTGCCAGGCAACCAGCACGGGCTCCCAGTCTGAGCCTGATCGTGGCTCTCCTCATACCAATGGCACCTTTGCCTTTGACTTTCTTCTGGATAGTGTCTCCTGTCCTCCTGGCTATTGTGCTCCTCATCTGAACACTGGCAGACTGTTAAGTAAGATTTCATAAAGTTGTTGAAATTCTCGCTTGTCCCCAAGAAGTCCACCACGGGAGAGAGGCACAGCGAAGAAGTTCCTACGATCCACAAATAAACAATCTTGTTATTCTCTGTCTTCCTCAGGGATTTCTATGTCTGCTGCTGAAATGGCTTCAGTGCTGCAAACTAATTATAAAATTATTTATTTAATAAAGGCGGGTAGGAAAGTTTCCAGTTATCCCTATGACAAAAGTCTCCTGCAGCTGTAGGATTTGTCTTATTCTGCAGCAAGGTAGGACCCATCTCATGTAGCTCAGGCTGTGCAGGATCAGTCCAGCGGGTGGGATTTGGCTCCACATGGGACTCCATCCAGCTGCCTCAACACAAATGTCCAGCTACATGAGAGGGGACCCTGGCCATTTCACCTGGCCTTAGCTCTTGCTCCAGAAGGATGCTGATCACTCACAAACCTCTCGTGATACCCAAGATGGTCCTGGACATCTCACATGGCAGTAGACATGTATGTTTTGGCAACCAGATCAACTGTTGGTACCACCTCAACCTCCGTCAGCTCTGCTGGGAGCTGTGATCCCAAAGGACATGCAGACATCTATGTGTCTCCAGCCACAAGAGCAGACACCCCTCTGTCTATGTGCATCATCTAGACACTGTGTATAGGCAATGGAGATAACACGCAAGTCAACCATGCTCACATTACCTACATCACCACAAAAAAAGTCCCTCAAAACAGAAGTAACCCAGAAAACTCAGGATTTCTTCAGTTGTCTAAAAGCCATGTGTAGTGCTAGATAGACACACTAGGATGGGAGGAGCATCCATGTGGGGTTGACGATCTGACATGGGTCACCAGGGTGGCTGACAGGTGGCACCCGGGAGGGGTTCAAATGACAACATTTGGCCCCTTGTTGAAGCCAGCCATCTAAATTTTAGGTGGTCCCATTAGAGGAGTCCCATCGTTAAATCAGTGGCAAAACCTCCATTGTCTTCAGCCCAGCCAGGACTTCACACCGTATCTAGTTCCTATTGGTTACGAAGAGAAAGTGAGCACATGTCTTGCTGAAGTAAGATCACGTGATCTTTCTTCCACACCTTCCCCATGGAATTTTGTTTTCCCCTTGAGTTTCCTATTGGGAATCTCATTTTTTGATCTATTCATGAAGAAGACAAATGTAGCCTCCCCAGCTGAGGGCAGGCTGCTTGCTTTTGACAAATGCTGTCACGTGACAGTGTGTCGAAGCATAAAAAAAGATGTTGGCTGAAGTTTTACATGGAGTTTTACAAGGTAGTAACATAGACTATAAGCTGGTGTGTTTAGGCGTCTGGGTGGGGAAACATATCAAAAATTCATGAGAGGTTTGTGTAAGAAAGGCAGTTCACTGGTGTTTCATATTTGTTACCCCTTTTTTTTTTTTTCCCAATGAAATTATCCTAAGGAAATTTTTTTTTTTTGGAGCTAAAGAGAAAGCACGTGCTCAGCAAGTGAGTTCAGCCGCAGATTTCAGGGTCCTTAAGTACTCGTTGACACAAGAGGCGATGACAGCTCTGCAGGAACCTTTATGGGTCTCTCAGGGTTGTTGGTTTTTTAAGCCTGTGTATTATGGATTTCCACAACAGGTGTTAACAGCTCAAGGCATCTTAATGCCTATTGGATTAAATAATGCACATTTTTAAAATTGCATGAAGTCTCTCCCACTGGGGAAATGCTATCCTTTTCCGCCTTTACTTTTTAAATGAAAATAAAGCATGTATTACAAAAATTACCAAAGAAATGGCTAAAATCTATCCCCAAAGCAACACAGAAGCCGGGCTGAAATTCTGCATTTAGCTGACTGCTTTACCCAACTCCTGAGGCTCCTGGGGCAGATCAGAGCAGAGGGAAAACAGGTATGTCCATGTACACGGCCAGGAAAGGTCAGGAGGGGTAATAGAGAATGGGACGTTGGGACAAAAGCACTGGTTAAACTGGTTAAAGGGTCTTTCATGCTCTTGCACCAATTCAGCCAGTGTACACCAGCTGAAAGTCTGAGCCAGAGCTTCACTGGGAAGAAAACATGAGTGAATGAACCCGTTACTAGGAGTAGCATCTCCTGGAGGGTCCATCCAGCTCCAGAGGGAAACAGCCACAGGACACGACGCATCCCACCTGGGCATGACTGTCTCCAGGTGATCCTCCAAGGACTGTGGAGCCCCCATTCAGGCAGAGATGTCCACACTGGTGGCCACGTGTCATCCATCAGGCCTGGGGGCACGTGGCCAGTGCAGCAGAGCAGAAGGTCTGGATTTGGCCATGCTCAGTACAGGCAAGAGCAGAGCTCAGCCCTGAACCTCCTCTCCTGGGAGTTAAGGCTCTCCTTGGACGCCTGTTTTTGGGAGCTTTTCTGCAAATAGCAAAGGGTTGCTTTGTTCAAAGTTTGGCTGTCATTTAGGCATTAATCACGGCTCTAAAAGCGTTTATTAATGCCCCGTTGATAGCTAACGGTGAAGCACTGCTGCCCTCCCCTCCCCGTTTGCGATATGCAAACAGTGGTGATTAAGCACCAGATTAAACATCTTCATGAATATTTAAAAGGCTGGTTTTGAAAGTTTCCTGTCCTTTTACACTAATAGCCCCATTAAAACCTGTTTACAAGCCAGTCATGAGAGTAACTGTGTGCACTTAAAACACGAGAGAGTTCCCCTAGAGGAATGCTTTAACCACGTGAGAATGGCAGCTGATCAATAGGGATCTTAAAGTAAGACTGTCTGCCTAAACCCAATGGAAACAACCCTTACAATATAGATATAAAGAGCTGGCAAGAGCCCAACTGGTTAATTAGGGAGGCAGAACGGTAATAATAACAACAATAATACTTGCTTGAAGGTCCAGCTGTCCCGGTTCTGGGTGTCTGGCTGCCACGGGACTTCTCAGAAGCTGCCTTAAAGATGTGAACAGCGGCCGGGGAAAGTTTTAAATAAACTTAATAGCTTGGTGTTTCCTGGATCTTCTTGTGTTTCACACATCAGTCCCTGACTGTGCATAGCCAGAGCCTACAATGGGGATGCAGACACCATACAATAGCTGTTAATAATTCATGCAATCTACATGTTATGTACAAGTACGGCAGGATACACACAAGTCTTATGTATATAGGGTGTATATCTATAATTGAAGACGTGGGTATACTCATCCAGTGCTGTAAACCCAAAATTTAAATTTATATTACCGCATATTTATGGCGCTGAACCCTCTTACATGGACATTCCTCTTGGACTGCCCTGCATTGCTCACCATACGTTGCATGGCAATCCCTTCATTGCTTTGTTCTGAGTTACGGGGCCATGAAGCAGTGGGGCAACTTTGTAAAGGTGTTCGAGTTCAGCACAGGAGGTTGGTGCTTAAATACCGTGAAAAACCTGGGCTTTTCTGTTTGTTCTGGTGCTGCCACGAACACTGGAAAGAAATCTATTGACAGCAGTGGGCTTTGGATTAGGCTCCTGCTGTGTTATTAAGTGAATTATTAATTATTAATAATAACATAACAGAAATCACATGTTGCCTTATTCAACCATTCAATTTTGCGTTATGTGGGGGTTTTTGAAAATACAGTCGCCGAGTTTAAATACAAGTGTGGATTGATTGTTCAGTCTCCTTACTCATTGCCAAGGAGAGAGTATGCTTACATATGGGTGTCCAGTTTTAAATGAATATTGATTGACTGAAATTCATGCCGTCTGCTTCAGTTTAACTGTTTGGCAAAACTAGAGATGTCAATAAAACTGGATTGAATTTTGAACAGTATTAAAACTTTCTGGAGCCAAGGTAATCATGATGGAAAAAAAAAGTAATAAACGGCTGGAGACCTTGCAAGCATGGGGCTTTTCCTACTGCTGTGAAGCCCTCTGGGGTCAGGGGTGTTTAGACCCAACGTTAAAAGACCAGTAGAGCTGCTAATGGTCTTTCTGTCCCTTTGGCTGCAGCAGACACAAATAGGCAAAGTAGATGCTGTAACTCATATCTTCCTAAAACTTGGCCAAAATAATGTCTTTATAATGTTTCTTCAAGTTTGGGAAAGCGTCGCCCCTTCAAGTGAGAGGAGGTGGGCTGCATCTCCATGAGATCTTCTCTGAGGTTGCCCCCATGAGACTGGCACTGGTCCATCCTGGCTCCCCAAGGGGGGACACATATCTAAGTTACATGCAGGAGAAGTGGCACTTGGCAGAGTGGGGAGCAGAGAGTGTGGGGAGAGCAGGGCAGTCTCACCATGCAGTATTTTGGGTTTAATTCCTGGGATGGGAATTCATGGGGTAAGAGCACACTGCATTGTCCAGCTATCTGCATCCTCACTTCATGCCAGTGCCCCGGCAACTTTTCTGCTTATTTATGGTCCTTTTTATTTCCTTACCCACTTGCTAGTGCACTTAGTTTGGCTGAAGTGCCGTGGAATTAAGGCACTGATGCCCCCAAATTGTTATCCTATTTCTAAGTGGCTCCATTGAGGGTTTGTTCTACGGATGAATCTGTATCCCCCAAATTTAGCCATGTGAAGGTCAGGCTGCCTGGTCCAGCAGCTGTCCAGACACCAGAGGTGCCTCCTCCTGCCCTACAATGATGAATTAACAGCGCTCAGGTTTGCTCTGGGAAGAACTTGAGCAATTAATATGAAGATCGATAAATCCACTTGCATGGCTTACACAGGACTGTGCATAACAGCTGGTAGCAAAGCCAAGAGCTGAACAGGACTGCCTTGCAGGTTTAGTGTGTGCCTCAACCCTGGCCAAGGGCTTCAACCATCCACCCCAGTCTTGGGTTGGAACTGTGAAAAGAGACAACTCCAAAGTAATCCAGACATGTCAGGGTCAAAGGAGGATGCTCTGCCAGACAAAAAGCAGCAGGACTTAGAGGCACCTCTTCAAAAACCCCTCTTACATCTTCTCTGCAGTGGCTTTTTTCCTGGGAATTGGACCGTGACTTAAGAAAATAACACCAGGAAAGCCAGTCCATACTGCCTTTGTATTTCTACGGCTGCAGAGCTGTCAAAACTAGTATCTGTGTTTATTACCTACCAATTAATTAACAATCATGAATGAAAGCAGATGGGAAACACTTTAATTTCTGGGCCAAACTAATCTGTAATGGTACTCTTTTTTGAAATTGTTTTCTAATTTGAAATGGTACTCTTTTGAAATTAGCTATGTGTTTGCTTGATTTCTGCACATCGTCTTACTGCTGGAATTGCTGTCAAATAAAAGGCCTTATTTAAGGTACGTAGTTTAGGGACTTAACTTGCTCATACAGATACGTTAGGGACAAATCCTTGTCATGTTTTCCTGCCATCAAAAGCAGCTGAAGATGTTTTTGAGCCCCTTCTCTGCATTTCTCCGCTGTGATAAGGAACACTTCTCTCGTGGAGGTAGAAAATTTTGTCCACCCTTGAGCATTTCACTGTTAGCGGTTGGAAAGTGACCCTGCAGACAGATGCGTTATCAGAGATGAAGGGAAGCTAAACCATGGTGGAGGAGCTGGAGTAGGAAGCAGAGAGTGAGGAAAGAGAAGATGGGAATTAAACTGATTCTGTCACTGGTGAAAACTCACTACTCCTCAAAATTGCTATTACACCGCTGAAGTCATGGGTTCTGGAAATACCTGAATTATAGTTATTGGGATGGCAGCAACAAAAGAACTGGCAAGGTGGAAGTAAAGGTGATTAGGCACACTGATGGCAAGGTGGAAGCCATCAGCTCACCTAGGTGAGTGGTCCTAACCACAGGTGGGACCTTAAGGAAGAGCTGTGGGGCTGAGAGAGTCTTGGACCTGGCGGCACAGTAGCTGTTTCGGGGGGAGTACTGAGGGACAGAGGTGGTTCTGAGAAAGGGTTGAAGTCCCTGGGCTCCAAGATATGGCATATGAGTTTTTGGAGAAGAAAGTCGGATGCAAGAGGACAGAGGTCGGAGGTGACAGGCATCCCCGCCACACATTCACCCAGGCAATTTTAACCAGGACCATAATTTGGGAGTACTGGACTTGAGAATCATTGCAGCTCCTACTCCATCACATCCCCCAGTTTGCTTCTTGAAAGACCTCACCTCTAGCTGCTGGTTAGAGGGCTGCGAGGCAGGAGCTGTCCTGGATCTGTAGCACATGTATGGGGAAATCCTTGAAAATAAATCTGAATTGATAGAGAGGAGAGGGGGAAAAAACTTCCTCCTGCCATTTGCGTACTTACCTACTGAAAGCCAACCCTGTTGGCTTTTCTCTTATGGTTTGAAGAGAAGTTATTGCTGCTGGTAAGTAGAAAAATGTGAGATATTTTTGTTTGTACTCCGTATTAACACAGGTAAGTAGATGGTCTCAGCCCTGGGCAGCAGGGAGTGAAACTTTGTTCTTTTTCCTGGCAATCAACATAAGACGTAGGAGCATCATGTCTGATTTATTATGAGCAAAGTTCTTCTCACTCCAGGCTCCTCAAAAAAAAAGATTAATTTTGAGAATATAGGAAGGGCTAAATATAGGGATGTCACACCAAATGAGCTCAAAGCCACACACTGATTCCTGGGGGACCAGAAACAGGATCTGCCTGAGAGTGATACCGGGTGGACATGGTAGGATGGTACCTCTAATATTGATAGTGATCATAAATGAAACAGCAGCAGGAAGTGGGATAGTAAGAGTGATAGTGGTGATACCAAAATGCTGTGTGGTAATAACTGCATACAGGAATGCCATGACTTTAAAGAAATCTTCATTTGTATGAATTCAGCAATTCCAAGTGCTTTGAGAGAAACATTTTTTGTGATATTGAATGCAAACCAGTGGCTGGATGAACTAAATGAAGTCTCTGTGTCATCCAAAGGGCAGGGCAGATACGTGCTTGAATTATCATGTGGTATAAAAATTACATCTGTCAAATTGTTCCAAATACAATTAAAACATGTCTTATCACTGATAGGATATTCCTGAACTGCCTGAAGTAGAGGGGCAGGCTGGCATGAGACAAAGCTCTTTTCTTTTAACCAAAAATTCAAGATGAGTTGGGCAAGTTTTATAGCAGGTATAGGTGCCGTTAAATGTGCTGCCTCCTGCTTTGAAAATCTTCTGTGTCCATTATAAAGATTGACTCTGATGGGTAGGTGCTAGGTGCCTAAACTTGACAAACAAGTTGGTAGGAACATTTTCCTTCAAATGTTTCCAAATCTGTGGAAGGATCAGATCAGTAGGTGGATTGAACTTATGGGCACAACTCTGAAATTGGATTGTTCCAAAGGTAAGTGCATAGGACCTACTGCCACAGCTGAGTTAATGGTAGAGACCGGAGGTAGTTATTATTGACTTGCTTTCAGTGTCACAGGGTCTTTTCGCTGGTTTTTTGACTAGTAAGTAGCTGATTTTATGAAATGATCTGTGCTCAGCACACTATAGGTGTGTCCAGTGACATCCTGGGGTGCATCAAGAGGAGTGTGGCCAGCAGGTGGAGGGAGGTCACCCTCCATCCTCCCCCTCTACTCTGCCCTGGGGAGGGGCATCTGGAGTCCTGAGTCCAGTTCTGGGCTCCCCGGTTCAAGAAGGACAGGGAACTGCTGGAGAGGGGACAGCAAAGGCCTTACAAATATGATGAGGGGGCTGGAGCATCTTTCTTATGAGGAAAGGCTGAGGGAGTTGGGTCTGTTTAGTCTGGAGAAGAGAAGGCTGAGGGGGGATCTCATCAATGCTTACAAATACTTAAAGGGAGGGTGCCAGGAGGAGGGGGCCAGGCTTTTTTCAGTGGTGCCCAGTGACAGGACAAGAGGGAACGGGCACAAACTTGACCATAGGAAGTTCCATCTGAACATGAGGAGGAACTTCTTTCTTTTGAGGGTGGCAGAGCACTGGCAGAGGCTGCCCAGAGAGGTGGTGGAGTCTCCAACTTTGGAGACATTCCCAACCCACCTGCACACCATCCTGTGCAACCTGCTGTAGGTGGACCTGCTCTGGCAGGGGGGTTGGACTAGATGATCTCGAGAGGTCCCTTACAACCCCTGACATTCTGTAAATCTGTGATGTGACCAGGAAGTGTCACACTGTTGGACATCGACAGTGTAGACATCTGAAATGAGGTGAGGCATCCCGCTCTGCAGCTGGGACACTGCAAAGTCAGTTCCACAAACGTCCTCAGCCCATGACCCAGAAACTCTTGGTCGCCTGCTGGAGGCACATGGCTTCCAAACCATCCTGAGACCTGTCGTTGAACTGCCCTTGACACTGCACATGGTGATAATTTCTCCACTGAAGAGGATGGATGGATGGATGGATGGATGGATGGATGGATGGATGGATGGATGGATGGATGGATGGATGGAAGGAAGGAAGGAATGAGTGGCACCCACTGGGTTCCATGATTCTTTCTTTAATGTAGATCTTCTCACTATGACATATGCATTTTTAAACCAATCCATAATATTCCCTAGAATGGCTTTTAGAAATAAAAAATACCATTCCTTTCAATGCACGTTGGACCAGACTCTGTATTAATTAAGCCAGTAGCTTACAGTTGGCTCCTGCAAACCACTGGGACCACAGCACCATGATGGCCAGTCCAAAGCTGTCCACAGGCTAATAATTAGCACCTCTTTCACAATGTCTTTGTGGTGCATGAAATTAAAATTTGGATGACAAGGAGGAAAGACTGCCAGCGGTCCACTGTCCCAGTGCGGCTGGAAGCGTCTGAACCAAATCATGGAGTTGCTATGCGGTTTCTAAGTTCCTGGGAATCTTTTATTTTATGTAGCTTTTCAACGATGCTTTTAGCTATGATTGACCTTTTATTATTATTATTATTATTATTTTCAACTGCACTATGAAGAAGCGAGAGTGAAAGCTAAGATAGGGGAGAGTTTTCAACTCAGCTACATTTTACAAAATCTCTCTGAGGTGCTGGCAGATGAGTGTTATTCCCTAAATACATTCACATGCACACACCCTTTCCAGGTGCATAAATTGAGGCTTGAAGTTGTATTTTTCCAACTTAGGCTGAGAAATCCCAATCCAAAATAGATTGATTTTCAGAAATGCCCAGTCTGGACAGATGGGCAGCAAACCAGATTACTCACAGGGCACTCTTATTTGAGAGCTTATCTTTAAAATGTTGGTCTGTAAATGGCTCTCTATAAGGAGACGCATTAATTCATTGAACCAAAGAGTAAAATTCCAGGACTCCGGATGTCCTCTGGCATCATACCACTATACGTTAGCCCCCAGATATGGTTATTTGAGGAATTATTTCAGTGATTCAGTTATTTCAATAATTCTGTTACTTCAGATCAAAACAGAGGACTCCAGGCTTGAAAAATCAGCAGATTCCCTCACCGCAACTTGATCCAGTGCCCAAAACTGTTGCCATTTTCTTGGTCTATTGGCTCCTGGTGTCACAGCTGAAGGGTTTTAGCCCAAATATGTGCTTGGAGCATACTGGTCTGACCTAAGGAATCTGACCTCAGAAGTCCCAAAAGCCACTCATGATGTTGGTTAAGAATAGCAATGTAGGGATCTTGAACCCACGAGTCCTACAGCCACTGATTTCAGAAGGAAAAAAGAATTCCCTCTATCTCTAAAAGCCCAGGTGCCTGGTGTAGTTACCTCGCATGCTGAAATAGAAATTAAATTGCTTGAGATGGCTTTTTAGGAGAGAATTGTGACCTTCCCATAGCTGCTCCAGTCCCTCTCCTTAATTGACTAGGTACCGTCAAAAGGAGAGGACCAGTATTGCGATAATATTGCAACATCACTTGAAAATCACACCTACAGCCGCTATAAAATCAGTGAAACGTCCTCAGGCAGAAGAAGGGGTTTCGTTCGTCGGACAACAGCCTTGCTTTTGTAAATTTGTCCTAGACTACTGGGCCCTGAGCTGATGGGAATTTTGGGTTTGTCATCCTGTTTCCACTTTGACAGTGCAGTGTTAACCTGCCTCCCAACCAGCTGATCCCGCTGTTTCTTTAGCTCCCGGTTTCACTTGAACTTGGATGGGAGTCGCAGGTGCACAGAGGAGAGCCTTTAATGGATTAAACAAATAGAGCAAAGACACGTATAGAGTATACATCCGTAGCGTGCATGTCTATGCGTCTGCATACACGCGTACACATATTTAAACACGTGGAGGTACAAGCTGAGAGGAAACAGTAAAACACCCCGGTAAATTATTGGGAAAGGTTCCCTTTATAAAGTCGAGCTTCGTGCAGCAGCACAATGTATATATCCTTTCTTTCTGCATCATTTCTGTGCCGTGGCCAAAGATTATTAGAGGATACATTTCTGTTCTAAATTACATCTGGGTAAATCCAGAGGAACTCCCCTGAGCCACATTTACCTCTAAGATTTTGCCTACATGGGGACACTCAGGAAAATAACCCAAATTAGCTGAAGGTGAGAATTTAAAAGTGGATTAATTAAACTGCGTGAAACCCCTGTGAAGGTTGTTCTTATTCAGAATTCAGGTGGTCTTCATTCAATTTAATTTAATTCACTTTGGAAATTAATTCAGATTAATTGTCCTAACAGTTTTTATGTACCTATTCTAGACTAACACTGGGGTAATAAAATGAAGCGTAGCCCACTGGCTTCAAGATGATTTGCAGATTTATACCGGGAGGCTCTGGAGAGAGATTGTCCCCTGTGTGTCCAGAAGCCAGTGCTTTCCTAGTCAAAACAAAGAAGTGGGGGACGCTTCTGGAAATAGACAAGCGACATTCTTTTAGCTTCTGGGGCAATCTTTTAGATCTGGTGATAAAAAGGAGGTCACACTGACAACACAGCAACAAGTTAAATACCACTGGTTTTGAGCCCTGAGTAGGCAGCCCAAGACTTGCCTTCCCTCAGGGCCTGATCCTGCATTTATGATATTCGGGTTTTTTTTCTTTTTTTTGGTGGGGGGAGAATCCTTTGACATCAAGAGGAACAATATCCCAATCTCCTCATTCCAGACAATCTGATTTTGCAAGCCTGAAGCCAAATGAAAATCAAGACTATGGTAGAGAAGGGCCTGCGATTTGGGGGAAAAAAAAAAAAAAAAGAGAGAAAAAAAAAAAAAAAAAAAAACCCCGCAAAAAAAAAAAGAATATGGGAGAGAAGGGCCTGGGATTTGGGGGAAAAAAAAAAAAAAAAGAGAGAAAAAAAAAAAAGAACTAAAAACTGCTTCAAAGAGATAACTGCTCAAAATCTGCTCCCCAAAGAAGGAGACTCTTATTAAGCGTTTCTTCTTGAGCTATCTGCCTAAAGGCTTCTTCAGAAGGGATTTAGCCGTTTATAACTCAGACCTGGAGTTTGAAGCCCCCCTTTTAGCTCGGTGGTCCTGTCCCTGCCTCCTGCCAGCGAGTTGGGGCTAAGCCTGGGTTTGGGGGACAGCAGGGGTGACATCCTCTGCCAGGGCGTCCCCCTGCCAGGCTGGGGATGCTGCAAGAACGCCGAGAGGAGCCCAGGCAAACAGGGAGGCAAGAAAAATCAGGGCTTCTGAATCTGCCTGGGGTCAGCCAAACACTGCTGTGGTCAAAAATAAAACCCACCCAAAATTCTTTTTTTAAAGGCTTTTGGCAGTTTTCTGTGTCTTTCTCTGAAGGACCCGGCATAGAGAAGAGAGAGGTGTCAGACTGAACCAGCTCTTGCCTGCTAAATCCTTCTTGTATATTCAGATTTTAAATGTCAAATATACCTTAAAAGAAAAAAAAAACCAAAAAAAAAACCAAAAACCAAAAAAAAACCAAAAAACACAACACAAAAAAAACCCCACAACCTAAAAAACCTTACAATGGGTCTAAAACAATAAATGGAACCTCCAGCATGCTGGAGCTGTGATAAAACAGTAATTATGCTCATAATGTAAATAATAAAAAAACCAGTGCTAGTGGGATGAAATTTGGGGAGGGTGGGGGGGTTCTCCAGCCCAGACCCCCACAAAGGCCACCCGTCAGGCATCGCGATTTAGAGTAAAAATGCTTTAATCCTTACTGGGGCACCCGCTGCAGCGGGAAACCTGACATCTCCGCTCCGCCGCTGCCACCCCGGGGCTTGGGGACAGGTCGGCGGTCACCACAGGGGACATCGAGGGTCGTCGCTCCTCAGGAGCTCCGGGACAAAGCCAAGGGGAATTCCGGGACACCCCC
>VZSF01010563.1:103474-144445 GCA_013398295.1 Chionis minor | reverse complement strand
GGCCGGGACCGCCCCGCCGCCGGTGCTTTCCCCCGCCCGCCCGCGGAGGAGAAGCCCGGGGAGGCTCAGGCCCCGCCGCAGCCGCTTCCCGGCGCCCCCCGGGCGGGCAGCGGCGGCGGCGGCAGCAGCCCGGCTCACCGTCCGGCGCTGGAGGAGCAGCCCTCCTACAAAGATGTAAATGGCCCCTTCAGCTCCTCTGCCGCGGCTACCGACACCTCCGGGGGTGGGGCGGGTATGGGGACATGGACGGCCACCGCCATGTCAGGCCCTGGGTTCTCCTTGCCACCATGTTGGGCACCATGTCCGCCGCCAGCAGGGCAGGCCACAGCTGGGCCTGGTGGGCCGCAGCTGGACGTGGACCACGCCATCTTCCTTCCTTCCTCCCCAAATCAGGCTGTCCCCAGTGCCCAGGGGGACGAGGATGCCCTCCCCAGGCTTGCCGGGCCCTGTGGTCAGGAGCTTCCATGGCGGTGCCGCTTTACAACATGGCGGCTGAAGGCCAGCCCCGGCGGCCAACACAGATAACTGTGGCAGATTTATTCGGTGGGTGCCGGGGTGGAGGTGTGCAGCCATCGGCGGTGTTTGTGGGCATCGCTAGAAGGTCTGGCCTCCTCATCCCAGGTGGGAGGAAAGACTCCAGGCCCCATCTTGGGAGGGGGTGCCCTCACGCGCGCGGGACGTTGCCAGCAAGTTTCCAATGGGACGTGTGCTCCTTCGTCAAGGTGGCTGTGGAGGACGCCATGGTGGGATTCCCCACCCTGTTGTGCCTGTGGGCGCACTTTTTGTGCCTGTGGGCGCACTTTTTGGGCCTGCGGGCGCGCTTTTTGTGCCCGCTATTGAACCACCCAAAACTGCTTGTCTGCTCCTGGTCGGTTTTCCATACTGATCTCGTGCGTTTCCCTCCTTTCTGTTTTCCCAGAATCCGAAGGGCAAGGAGAGTAACCCAGTCATCCTGCCCGCGAAAGAGGACGCCTTCTCAGGTGAGTACAGGCGTGGATCTGCCCCCTCGCCGCAAAGTGTGGGGAGTTCACAGTTCTGCGGGCGGCGTGGGCTTGTTCTCCATCGCTCGGTTTAAACAAAAATAAATCACTTCCGTGATTTCAATTAAAAAAATCCATTAAACATTCTAATAGTCTCTCTGTGGTGGTAATTTAGCATTATATTCATTCGCATCCAAAATGCGGCTCCGTGCATGCTGGATATACAAATATATATTTACTTTTTTTCTGTATTCTGATACTCATTTTGGTTTGCTGTTTCTCACTGGTAAAAGTGTTTTAAGCACCGCGTTTTGTTTGGATTTCAGATAAGAACAAGGAGCATAATTTTTTCATCACAGATTCGGAGCCTTCAGGAGGAGACTTCTGGAGAGATATAGCAGGTAGGCTCGGGAGAATGTAGAGGATAAAGAGACAGAGACTTAAATTCATAATCAAATGTCTGAATATTTAATACAAGGGTAAAGATAAAAACAATTCCAAGCAAATATAACTGAGAAAAATGCAAATAAGTGGAAAGCAGTGACATTAATAGGAATAAGATTATTAATTGCTGGGCATATTTCAGCAGAAATTTCAGAAATGTATCAGGTTACACAATGAAACAGGCTGGAAAAGCATAAAATGACAATAATTGAAATGTTCTCTTTGAAACCTTCCATTAAAAAGGATCACAGCTTATTGCTTTTAATATCTGTCAGAAAGACATTAAAGGTGTTTTATGACATCTATGCCAACATTTATATTATCTCCATGATAATGATCTCTACACAAAATGTATAATACATTTACAAAAATTACATTATACAAATTAAATGAAACCACCTTTTACTGATTGCTAAATGTCTCCAAGGGGTTTGGGAAAGACGTGATTAGAAGTTTTGATACTAAGTTGTCTATTGCAGTGTCTTAAGGAGAGGGTTTTGTTTCTTGGGAAAAAGGAATCTAATTTTCCATTTATGTAATGCAAACTGCCTTGGCTTTGACTATTCACGGTTAATTGACTGTCAAACGAGGTTGTTATCCTCAGGCAATGTCTGCAAATTTGCCTGTCAAATGAGACAGAGAGAGCAAGCGGGGAGAGAGAGAGTTGTACAAGGAGTGGAAATGAAGAAATGGGATCTTACAGAAATCTTATATAATAGCAGAGAACAATTGAAAGATCGCAAACGTTTGGAAATGTGCCCCATTGCAAAGGGTATTTTTAGACATACTTAATAATAAAACCTGCTTTAGCAATGGTATACGAGGAAGAAAGACAGCAGCATTTTAGATTTTTGTAAATTTTGTGGTTGAGGCATTGAGGTTGTGGACGGATGGATAGCACCTAATTATCTTCTGTACTTTCAAATAATTACCACTGAGAGCACAGCAGTGATAACTAACCAGAAGTAAACCTTAAGAACCTGAGAATTTTTAGGAATGCAGTAGTGCATTGTCAGAGTCCTGCATCGTGGCCAATTTATTTTGGAAAAAATACGTATTTTTTGTCTTTTAGAAAATGATTCTCCCCGTGCTCATTTTCAACGTAAATTATGGCGATACTTTGCTTTTTACTTGGATATTGTAGCTCCCCTCTCTCTCTAAAACTCCAAATGTTTTATATTCATTGACACTGTAAGTCCTTCACGGTAAATTTAAATGTAAATTTTAGTTTTCAAAGATGTCTACTACCCTGCATGTTTTGACTCTATGGAGAGCCTTAAATATATTAAGTAAACTGAGAGCAGCAAGGTCTCGGTACTGGATCTGAGATGGACTGACTGTAAGGAAAAGCCAAATGTTTAAAGGCTCGTTTCTGGAGATTATTTCTGTGCGCTCTCTGAGCAAGAGCAGTCCCGTTATCTTCAGAAGGATTCGTATCGGTACGTCTGTGTAGGATTGGGCCTTAATCTTGCCCAGAATTAGTGGGTTATATTCGCGGTGCTTTTGTGTTTGGGTGTCAAACCATTTTGCAGAATATTCTGCCTCTCCAGTTTCTTTAATATACTTAATACATTTATGAGTTACTTAAAGCTGCGCCTTCTTAATAAGATTAAGAAAGTTTATATGATCCTGGAAATTCCTCTCCATGTGAGGTGGACTTGTATTTATCAACTAAACCTAGTAAAGAGAGTCTGAAAACAAAAGCAGTATTTTCGGTGCCAGAGACGATCATTTTTAAGTGTGTATGTTTGCTTCTTATTCTCAGTGTGTCAGTGAACTCAAAAATTCATAATAAGCAGAGCTCTTTCCAAGGCTGAAATAGATACGGGCTTGAAGATCCCGTAGCTGTTCGTCCTGCATAGCCGGTAAAATGTCGGTAAAAATCCCCCCTTCCTTGTCTGCCAGGCAGTGCTCGGAAAGAGCTCGAAATTATTCAGAATCCCACAGCAGCTTTGAAAGATAAGTGTGACTAACTTACATAACCGGTCCATTTTTCTGGGGGAAGCTGTGGTTTGCCATCCTGACCCTCCTTCAGCAGCTGGCGTTGAAGGGTGGAAGAGCCATGTGTGTCTGGCACACCACAGCGTCGCAAGGCTGCCTTGCAAATACTGCCTGTCGATCTCTTAAAGAGGAGTTGAGTTCTGTAAGCTGTTGCCCAACCAATCTGATTTTTTTATCTGATTTAATAAGAAAGGGAAGCTCTAAAATCGGGTGTTAACAACCTCTAGAAGTCCTTTCAAATCTTGTTACAATTTCCCCACTTCTGGGGGTTTCTTTGATTTGTAAAAGATGGTTTGGCAGGTGTTTCCGGAAAATTAAAGCTAGAAGCAGTGAGCCAGATTCTTCTTTCATTTATTCTTGAGTATATATCCAGAATAACTCTGCAAATATTGCTGCAATTACAGTAGATTTACAGTAAGCTCGTAGAGGGTTGAATATAGCCCGGTGTTTATTACATATAGCAGACTGGACGGTATTACAGCTTTTACCTGGGATAAGTGATAAAGTATTAGATGTATTAGATCCGTAAGTTAAATGACATAAAGTTGTATTACAGAAGGCGTTTGCAAAAAACCAAAGAAGTTAAAACTTGAAATGGGGGAAGATGAGGCCAAGTTTCACATGTGGGATCCAGCACTGCGTATTACTAGATAAGATTGATTGTAAATACATGGATCTGCACCACAGTCAAAACTGCAAACGGACTGTAGGACTGGGTCCTTATTTACTCTTATTTACTCCTCTTTGCTCTTCTGCTATTCCTGAGGAGCTCGGGAGCTCTCTTTGAATTGTTAAAAGTCTCACAATATTAGGTATATTGTTGGTTTTTAAAGCCCCATCTTCTGGAAACTGGTGAGAATCTCACCTTCCATTTAAAACAAACCAAGAATTAGACATTTTCTATCCCTCGTGCTTTTAGATTAAAGTTACGAAATACTTCCCAGCTATATCCACAAGGTTCAGACCAAAACGCAGTTGACTTGTTGCCTCTCTAAAACATTTCATATTTTTAAATCGGTCACAGTTTTTGAACGTTCAGTTCGAAATCCTCAAAGTGTTTTTTCCTCTATCTGTTAGTACTTGAACACGGGTGTTTTTTAATTGGATGTTCATGTTTTAAATTTTAAATGGAGGTTACAAATGAGGCTTTATCTGTGCAAAAAGAAGAACTAGTTTGTTTTGAAGTTAAACCACGTTTAGGGCAAATTAACATTTGAAGCGCCAGATTTTAGAAGACGTGTATCTGCCCTGGTACAGGAAAGCGCTTAAAAGATGCTTATTGAATTTCGTAAAATAGGCATATTTTCCCAAGTCCTGATTATCCTATTGATTATTTCCCCCAAAAGCGGCATGAGTATGCACCATACGTAAATATTTTCAGTGAGGGTAGGATTTCTTCAGGACATACACAAGAACCATGCGTGTCTTAAAGCGAGTAATTACTTGCAAATACAGATGGAGCCGTTGGAGCTCTGAAAGTCTGCCGGTCCACATCTGCCTATATTTTTTAAATGGAGAGACATATATATATGTATATTTATAGCCAGAAGATACCGACATCTTCACCGCTATGGTCTTCGTGTCTGCAGACAGCGCTCTCTGCAGCTAAAAATACCGGCGGACGTTTAAGTTAGGGTAGACCATGGATGCTGCAGGCGTCAGAGTGGTAAAGCTCACACCTGGTAGGAGTGAGCTGCAGTGTGTGCTCTGCCATGTTTAAGTATCGCCCAGGAATAATAGGGCCGACGGCGGAGACACAGGCGGGTGGGTGATTTCGGGTGATGTGGTGAGGCTCTGCAGTTGGGGTGAGAATTGGGGAGTACGAGTTGGGGACAAGGCACGGGGTTGAGCGTTTGGAGAGCTGAGTTACATTCCTGGTCCGTTGGAGCTCTGCGCTGGGCAAATCTGTTGTCCATTGATGTAGCTGAGTTGTTTGGGCCAGGGTGGAAATTTTTAGCCGTTGTTTGAAGAGAAGCTTTGAGAGCTTTCTGAGGAAGGATTTGAGGAGATGGCTCGAGGTGGCACAGCATGAGGGGTTACCCTGGCTTTCTCTGGTTTGGCTTTGTGCAACGAGGGCAATGTGCGTTTATTTTGGGGAGAATAAATTTAGAAATGTTTCTGTTCGTTTCTTTTATTAAAAATTCAAATCTTAACTACTTCAGTGGGGGTAGAGCTAATAAAATGCTGGCATTGTAAGAGCTGAGGTTGTGTCAAAGAACAAATTGCGACCTCTGGTTTTCAGAGTACTGCTAAATTTGAGTCGTGTCTACTCGTGGACGTAATTTCTGCTTTCCTCCGTGGGTGGATGTTCACGTTCCAGGTTAAGAACGCCATTTGTGCAAAATACAACCTGTCTGCCTTTATTCCAGGTTAACAATCTTTGCGCACCTGAGCTAATCGGGAAGAACAGAGGTACCAAAAGCTTTAGCTGAGACACTGCAAACTGGCTATGAATGCTTCATCCCCTTTCCCCCCTAGCTAATAGACAGTTGAGGTATAGTTTGATTTTTCTAGATAAACTGAAATGGGCATGTCTGTGAGAAACCCTCCGTACCGGGGGGCCGTGCAGCTTGCAGTGCTGCTGCTCCAAGTTTGTGTGTAGACAAGGCCCAAGAGAGTTATGGTGGAGCTATTAGAAGGGGAAGTGATTTTTTCTTAGACTGATTAAAATTCTTTGGGCTTTCTGTTTGTTTGTTTTTAAACACCTATTTAGCTTTTAATTAACATTTAAGAGAAAGGAAGCTGGTTAAATATTCAATACCTCCTCCCTTTCAATTAAGGTAGAACAGTACACAACGCATGATGAGGCCT
Source organism: Chionis minor (assembly GCA_013398295.1). Taxonomy (NCBI): domain Eukaryota; kingdom Metazoa; phylum Chordata; class Aves; order Charadriiformes; family Chionidae; genus Chionis; species Chionis minor. Next base: position 138,209 of record VZSF01010563.1, on the reverse strand, counting down.
CTGGGAAGTATGGAAAAACGGAAAAGAGCAGACTCCTGATTATCCTTTTCAGGGGGACTGAAAAGGTGAAACCCATCTGATTATTGTTACTGTTAACAATAATAATGTTGAGGCTTTTTTTGAACATCAGAAAGCAGTTTAAAAATGCAGTTACTCTTTAAAACCGTATAGGCTGGGTTTTGCCTTTGCTTTTCCCATCTTGTTCTTTACTTATTTTGGGGACAGGGATGAGGGATATTCTAACAAGCCTTTTTGGTAGCTTAGTAGGGAGGCTGCAGATGCCGGAGAAGTTATTCTTCATGCTACATGCCCTTATTTTCTTTTTGATGCAGTTCTTTCAGTCCCAGGGAGTCGGCAGCCTCAAACCGTACAGCCCTGAAAGCTCAACCGAGCAAGTGGGAGAGCGCTATGTTGCCGCTGTGCTCTGCTAGGATCTACTCGCTGCCCCTTTTTCTTCCTCCTCCTTGAAAAATCTGGTTACCTTCTGTTTGCGAGTCTGTTATTCCTCAAAATTGCACATAAAACATTCAGAAAAGAAAGCCTCAATGGAAGAAATTGATTGGAAAAATACAGTAGTATTTATAATTCGGTAAATACCCATCCTAAACCTAAATTCCTTCTTTTTGATTTTATGTACTCTAATTTATTTAACAAAATAATTCTTTAGGAATCCTGTTTGAAACAGAATTATGTTAATTAAAAAACAAACCCTTTTACATTATGGAAACACCTCAAACCACTGCCCAAAAGGTGATGTATTTTTAGGCTTGTTATTTCTTTTACTGTGGTGAGACGGCTTACCTGTAGAAAATACTTTGTTTACATCAAATATCGTACAGAAATGATTTTTTTTTTTAATCATTGTGTTACGTAAACAGTTTTTTGAAATGGAATTGCTGGCACCAGACACGAGTTGTGTAAATGTATATGCTTGAATGAGTGATTGCTTATTTTTTTAAAAAGAACGAAGAGCTACCAGATGCTAAAATGCACAGCTATTGGATGTGTTTCATATACTAGGACTTCAAGGTTTACTGGATATAAGAACACATTGATTTTCAAAACCAGAAAGAAATGTTTTGCAAAAAGATTTCTGAGTGCATATAAAACAAGACTTTCCAATTCAACTTTAAAATGAGCTTGAATTAAGCTTTAAAATGAGCTTATTACGATGACCTCTTACCAAATGCATGGTGACAGTATGAGTTTTTTAAGTCGCTGCTGTCTTGTCTGTTGTGTAGTGACCTATTCAGTGCTATGGCTTTTTATTTTCAAAAAAAAAACCAAAAAAAACCCCACCCCAAGGTATTTCCTCCATGATTCTTTCTTCCAAATACCTAAACACATGAGTAGCTTTCTATGTATGTATGTCTTGTAATTACTCATCAGTGGAGTTAATGATGTGTATTCACTGGCTGGACTAAAGCAAGAATTAGTCCAGTTAGTTCAATAATTGGTTATTTACCAAATATTTTCTTAATTATTGAGAGTCCATTTCTACTTGAGGTATAAATAATGGAAAATCTCCCATTAATTTCAGCTAAAGTGGAATTTTTTCTTTTAAATTTTTTTTTTCATGGCTTTTTCTTTCAAAACCCTGTTCATAGAGATTGAGGAAAAGTTCAGTTGCAGAGGATAATGAAAATAACATCTTCTGTCAGAAGGTTCATATTTAAGTTGAACTGTCAGCCAGGTGAACTTCACATCTTGTGAAGATTTATTTTATTTGTAAAGGAAAAAGGCTGAAAGAAGTAGCATGTATATATCTGGAGACTGAAAAATTATGTTATCTGGAAAATTCTTTACTACTGTATGATTAAAAGTTCTATGAGCAACCTAAGGCAGAAGTCTCTGAATTGGTTGACCTCGGAGGTGTATCCTTGAGATGCAAATATCCCTAATGTCAATTTTATCTCAGCTGGATATAAATTATATCCAGTTACAACCCGTCCGTGCCAAAGAGCTCTAGAAGATGGTAAAGTTAAAGAGCTGATGAAAGCAAAGAGGCTGGTGCAAAAAGGATTTTGCCTGCGGATTTGGGAACAGGGTCCTGCCCAGCTAGGTAGCATGGGCTTCCTGTTGTGAAGAGCAGAGATGGGACTGCAGAGAAGGCTCTACCCTATGGGTAGGTACTTCACTAGATTAAAGCAGATAAAAGTCCTGCAAACGTTTGTGCTACGCACGCAGAGATTTGTAGGTAAACCTCAATCTTACTCTTTCTGGGGGTTTTTTGTGGTTTTTTTTTTTTGTTCGTTTTTCCTTTTTACTCTAGATTCTCTGAAGCAGTTGCGTAGTCAGGGTAATACTGATGAAATGCAGTATCAGTAAACCAATAACTTTTTTCTTTTTTTAAGGCGAACACACACAAGAAACCAATTCACCTCATTCACTGAAGAAGGATGTAGAAAACATGGGGAAAGGTAAAATAAATAAGGGCCTCTCACGTTATAAAACTGCTCTTTGTTTTAATAGAATATGAGGATAATAGGGGGCACTTTTGTTCTGCACCATATTTTAAGCTTGTCAAGTAACATGAATAATATATGGACCTTTGGGTGGATATAATTGAGATTAATGCATATATATCAATCAATACATGACACTGTAATATAATACTTTAAAATAATATATTACATTGATTTATATTCATGGCTTTCTGCACAAAATCTATTGCAACACTTTTTTTTTTTTTTATAACTGCTAAAATATTTCTTCTTATAGTAATGAATTGCTCTGCAACTGTTCTTTCAAGAATTATTTATACAGATTAGCAAAACCGCTTTTCTTTTCTCTTTGTTAGAGGAACTCCAGAAGGTTTTGTTTGAACAGATCGACTTACGGAGGAGACTAGAACAGGAATTCCAGGTGTTGAAAGGAAATGCGTCTTTCCCAGTTTTCAGTAAGACACGTATCTGTGGTTTTGGTGCTATTTGTGGGAGGGCGGACGGGTGGTTGTTGTCAGACTGTTAAAAGGGGAGAGGTGTGTTCTCAGTTGTGTTGCCAGGATCTTTGACTTAGTTCTGCTGAGGCTGATGGCGCTTCTGCTGTGGCTTTTCAGGCTGCCCGAGCAAGTATTTTGTAGGGAAAACAGGAAGCTGGATGGATATTTTGGTGGATATTTTACTGGTTTTGATAACATTGAATAGTGAGTAGACAGAAAAAGATCTGGGGCTTTCTGCGGTACAGCGATGGTGGTGATCTTAACCGGCTTCTTGGAGGTTTTTGAAGGCAGCCTGCTTCATAGTCATCTTTAGGTGGTTCTAGCTGTTGCTGAAGAAATTGATTCGGCCTGTGTTTAAGGAGTAGAAGGACCTGTTTGGATTCTTCCTCTTGAGATGGACTAATTGAGACGGCCCTTTCACTGCAGCTGACGAGCAGGGTGCTACCCAGGGGTGATGGGAATGTGCCGGGCATGGGTTAAATAAAAGAAATCAAAATGGACAGTGGGTAGGATTTTCATGAAGCTGTCAGAGAGTTGAACTGCATGCACAAGGATATGGAGAAAGACCTTTTGATTTTGAGGCCTTTTGAATTACAGTGGCAGCAACAGGGGAAAGTGTGCTTCTGGGAGAAATCCCGTATAGACCGGGACAAGGTGGAAGACACAGAAAGGGCGCTCTAATGTGCAGTGAATGTCATGTCACAGAGCTGGAGTGATGAGGGCATCTCCACTCCTTGCTGCCCATCTGTAATGTAGCACCACACAGGGATCACCACTGTCATGCGGGCTTCCCCGTGCGTGGCTGTCCCGGCTCTGCCACTGCCTGCCCAGACTGTCCCCCCAGTTCAGGAATAAATGAAAAGGAAAAACCGTGTTTACACCCGCCTTTTGGTTCTTCAGGAAGTGCGAAGGAGGTCTGATGGCACGGCCATTCGATATTTTCCTAACGTTGATGATGTGAGGCTTTTTTTTAAACTCTGCTTTTTAAAACTCACAAGCTTCGTCCTTGATTTCCTGTGAGACTGTGTGTGCATGCAGCACTGCAGAGTTACCTGACTCGCAGTAAGCCAAGACAGATACCTTAAAATCTTCCCAGACTAATTGTCAGGCTCTTCTCTCATTCGCTAACTCCTCTTAACTCCTGCGTGACTGAAATAGTTGACCAGCACTCAATGGAAGATGCCCTCGTGCTGGTTTATTGTAGTTTCTTGAAGAGTTCAGAAACTCTGTTTTGTTAGTCCTCCTAGTTCTTTCATTAAAAACTCCAGGGACAAAACCCAGTGTTTCCTGTATGCCTGAACTAAGTCAATCAACCAAAACCCGCTGCTGCAAGCTGAGGAATATTGCACCTCCCTGGATTGCAGGCAAAGGTGGGAACACAGACAGCATTTTCCTGTTATTTAAAGAAAATAAGTTTGGGTTTTTTCCCCGCCTTTCTGTAGCATCTTACAGGGTAAGTTCAGGGAAGCAAGAAAGCGTGAGGACTCTGGGAATGACTCCATCTTTAGCCCAAATACTGAAAGATGTAGACAGCTTCATAAATAAAGGAGAAGAGCTGCCTGAGGTGATACAGATATTAATGAAAGGAGGATAACCTCATCCTTCAGTATAAATTCAGTCATTACTTTGGGTTTGGGAGTGAGGTAATTTTCAAATAATTTGTGTAGATCAAAACACTGATGTGTGGTATTGGTGAAGTGGCATCTTGGAGTTTTGCCATTCAGGTCACTCATTTATCCTTTTGTTCTTCTGCAGTAAAATTAATGCTCTGTCATTGCCGTGTAAATAAACACTGCAATTAAACCACATGAAATACAATTCAAATAAAAGAAAAGAACATACACGGCCGACCAAGGAAGTGGCAACTACGTATGCCGGCTTGAAAAATAGGTGGTTTCAATGTACCGCAAAGTAGTGGTCAATTTTCTTCAGGATTAAAATAGAAAACACATAATGTGCTATAAACAATATATACAAGTGACCGTAAAGCCTATTTACAGATTTAGATTTACCAAAAAACCACCCCTCCTCCGCATATAATAATACAAGAAGAAGGGTCTTTGTGAAGACAGTAAGTGTAAAATCCAAGATAAGTGTGGTTTGTCCTCTAGAGCAGTGTGCGCTCTTGCTGGCAGACAGGGCTGCTGCCTTAGGTCAGGTATTGGGAAACCTGGCAAAACAAGTATTTTTTAAGTTACTAACGGCCTGTGGTGGTATTGGATAGAGAGGAGCTCGGGAAGGATCCAGCTAAAGGAAGGTGAAGGTAAAATGATACTGATGGATTTATCACGGCTTGGAGACACCTGAGGGTGTAGGAGGGAGCGAAGAGCAGGCAGGTAACAGGCTTTATATCTCAGTCTGGCTCAGCAGTACTGGGCTGAGTGGCTGTGGGGACTGGATCTCTGTCCCATCCTTAAAGCTGCTGAGTTCAGGAACACCCTGCTGGGATAATTCTCACTCCCATGGGTGGGCATGGTTCTCCCTGTGCTCTGCACAGTGGGTGAGGGAGGAGGCTTTGGCTTTTAAGTCTGCTCACCTGTTTTTAAAAAGGAGGAAATTCATCCCTGTTTCGGCAGGGGGCCAATGTGTGATACATGGAAGGTAATGCTGTGTCTCTCTAGAAAAAAAAGCTCCTGTCGGGTTACCTGGAGTTGGCTTGAAAGTCACCTTTTTCGGGGGGTCTTGCATTTGGAACTGAGCACATTTGGGATGTTACACCTCAAATGGCGTCAAACCACCATCCCCACAGCAGTGCTATGCAGTGCTGTGTGTAACTGGTATTTGGTTTCTATGTTCTTGTGGAAATGACTGTTAAAGTGAGAACTGATTTTATTTGCAAACTCATTTAGCAGCGCTGTGCTGCGCGCTTCCCTGGGGCTTCTTGTACCTACCTGCCTGTGATACTGTATAAAACAGCAGACCTTGTCTTCAGCTGTTTGCACCTTTATTTTTTTATATTGCTGTTGTACTTGAAAACTGCAGATGAGGTTCTCCTTTGCCTATAAGATCTCTCAACGCAAAGATAGCTTGAAGAAAACAAAAAAAAAGATCAGATCACTTCAAGAAAATCAAAGAATTTGCTGTCCTGATAGAAATACGGGCACATATGCGTGGTGACAGCGTGTTCTCCCAGAACCCTCTGCTGGTTTGTACCTTCGTTGTTGGCTGGCACATATTTTGTCCAGCTGCATTTAACAACATGGTAATAAAACACCAGAGACGTAGTCTGAATAGTTGAAGTATTTAATTTTGTGTTAAGAAAACTATTTAAATATTCATATCTTTTCTCTTGGGTATTGCTCATGGCTTTGTCTGTAAGCATACAGACACAGATAAACGCTGCCGGAAAAACACTGTCCTTACCATTAACGTCCCATTTCCACCGTGAGCTTGGACGTTTGCAGGGCAGGACTGGGTGAGATCTCTGAGCTTTGTTCTGAGACTTGATGCGCCTGTGGAGAGGCAGTTGAGAGGAAAGTGCTGAGAAGAGGAGGAAAATTTCTCCGTACAGCCAACTCGGAGTGAAACTGTAGGATCTCAGTAGTAGCTAGTGCAGATCTATCAGCCTTTAGTAACCAGGACAGGAGTGGTCATTTTTTTATACTGCACGGCTTTTTGGGGGCTAGGAAGAGAGGAATTGCAAACCTGCTTTATTTTTGTCATCTTCTTCTTCTGGTCCAGTTGGAATAGAGGAAATAGGCTGAAAACTTCTGTGGGCATTTACTTGAAGTCTGAAGAAATTTCTGAAGATAATGTTATCGTAGTGTTTTCTGTGTGGCTGTGCTGGATCCTGATGGTTTCAGCCCGACATATTTTCTCAGTCTTTCTTTGTTTCATTGCTATTTTCTTGTTGTCCTGAAGTGCCTCCTTACCTTTTAAACAACAACTTTTGCTCATCACTCAGAGAGGGCAAAATTCCTGTGTGAAAAGGGAGGACAGAGCTTTATGCCCACACTCGATGGGGACACGTCCCCTTGCCCCCCAGGCGAGGTACATCCTTTCTCTCCACAGTATTGTGTCACGGCTGCTCACTGCCTTCCTGCTCCTGCTTTTGGGGTTGAGACGTCGTGGCGTGACTGCGCAGCTGGTTTGGGAATGGGTGAGCTCCCAGTGGTGCAGCAGCACACGGACTATTGATAGGAGCTGCTTGTTCCCACCTGAGCTCAGATCTTTCCATTGCAATTCAGGTGTTTCTGTGACTCCCATTACTGTGCTATCGAAGTATCCCACAGTCATTTAATCCATTAATCCTCCCAACGCACTTGGCAGATGAAGCAGCGCTATTATTCCCGCTTTAGTGGTGATGAAAAGAGGTATGGAGAGACACCCGCCTGGAGTCCAGTAGAGCAGGTATTGAACCAGGCTTCCCAAGTCCTGGGCTAGTGTCCCAGCAACCACCATGACTATTTCACTTTTAATAGTTCATTTTTTCTTTTAATTGGCTAGTTTTAAATAAACCACTGTAGCTGCCTTGGCCTTTTAGTGCCCATCTCCAAGTTCTGGGTATGGATGTGCTCTGTGCTGTTTTCTGTTGGTGTTCGTCTTGCTGCTCCCATGGTCCAGGACAGGTCGCCTGGATCAATATGATGTTGGATGGAATGGGTTTTCTTTCCTCTTCCATGTAATAGTCCTTCAGCGCACCCAGATCTCCATCACGCAACTCGCCAAGTTATTTGCTTCTTGGCAATAGTTTTGTTTGTATTATTCTGTCTTTTTCCCAAGCTCCAACAGCAATGTTATGGAATACAGACCAGCAGTTAATCTTCTACCAAATGAAGTTTTGTCTGAAATGGTTACTGAGGAGGAAAATAAGGGAAGGAGGAGCTACTGGAGCGGGAAGGCTGGCCTGTGCTATAATTCGGCTTTCTAGGATCTGTCTTTCAAAGACTTTTCCCCTTCTGAGTTCCACATCACTGTTTCTGGAGCTTTAGCCTGAGTTTTGTTCAAAGCCGTCAGCATTATGTTACAAACTACAAATCAAACCCTGCATCCTTGAACGCTTTCTGTTCTCACATATTGGACATCCCTGTTGGCGGCAACAGATTTATGCCAAAGCAAAGAGGAGCAGTTTTTGCTTTTCTCTTCAGTGTTGGTAGAAGTTTGACTAATGACTGCAGAGCCTGGCCCGCTGAGAAATCACTGTGAGAATGAATGCTAGTGACAGAAACTTAGCAGCCTGCATTTGCTAATTGGGGAAGTAGCTGAATCTGATTTTTCCACAGTTTTTCTGTTGTCTACAGTGTCTCCTAGAAGAATAAATTTTTGTTAGGCATGCCTTTTAATTGGGTGGAGGGCTTTGTAGCGCTTCACGATCCCTCAGTAGTGATTGGGTTTGATTTAATTTGATTTATATGAATTCTGCTGTGTGGTCTGTGTTTTAATTACTGCATCTATTTCCCTTCCCCCCACCCCCCCGCCCCACCTTATAGATAATTTTCAAGATCAGATGAAGAGGGAACTGGCATACAGAGAAGAAATGGTACAGCAGCTACAAATTGTAAGTTTGCCTTTTCTGCTAAAAATGTTACGAACTGCCGCTTTATGTTCTTTAAATGCACTCCTGAAACTTTTCCTTTGTGAGCCATGCAGATGCACTATTACCAGACTCGTATTACCTTATTCTTAGCAAGACGTAAGCATGCCATTCTCAGCTGGTTTAGAGTCTAATTACCTGGAGATTTACTTTCATACAGTAACCAGATGGGTCTTCATGTTTCAACTGAACGAAATGTGTTGACTTGTCGCTGAGAGGTGCCTCTTCAGAGAGAAACATGAGGGCTGAACCAGTAAGCCTTCGGTAGTTAAATGTTTCTACCTTGCACGAGTTGCCAAGGAGTGCGTTGCAGCCCTCGGTAGGGAATTGGTGTGAGGCCAGCGTCTCACTGGCAAACACACCTTAGGATGTGTCTCTCTCAAATTTCAACTACTAGAAGAAACGCTTGACTCAGCAGTAGAGGATCGAGTTGCCAAAACACGGTTCTGTGCGGGCACACATTGCTGTTAGGTCTCTTGCTTGTTATTTTAAAATCAAGAGGGATTTTGCGTGTGTGTGTGTGTTACTGTAACTCTAGATCATTGCATGCAACTGTGCTGTTTTGAAAACTTAACATATTTCATCCAGTACAAGCAAGGGGGGGAGCACGTGAAGCCGTTTCTTACTCGGGTACTGCTTAGTGTGGTTTTAAGAGCAGGGCATCCTAATGAGTGGGAGGCTGTTGGCTAATGCTTGTTTTGCTAGTGCTTTTTCTGTGATCAGTCTGACGTTATTCAACAAGGGGGTTTTGAGGCCGGCTTGCCAAATATCCCTACTTACCTGAATCAGCCCTGTGTTCGAGCATCTAAATTTTCCTTGTGTTCGTGACAGACCCTGGTGCGGAGAAGGCATTGTCCAGCCTTCTGGGGCTGTCATTTTCTAATTGATGGGTTAGGACATAAAAATAAAGCTGAAGGCCAGGATTGTCAAACTTGCTCACCTATGTTTAGAGGCATTTAGGAGTGGCCTTATTTTTAGAACTGCCGAATGTTCCTGCTCCCTGTTCCTGCTGACTTTAGAGATTTCAAAGAGAGATGGAGGGTGCTTGAAGGAGGTTGTTTATGGAGGAAATTCGAGTCCAGAACATCTTTGGAGATATTTTGCTGCCTGTCTCCATTCTTTCATGCATCCAGGTGTTACTGTATTCCCCTTCGTCTCCTGATGCCAGGCAAGGAGTTTGGCTTGATCTGTGAATTGCGTTGTCACAGAAGGTGGTAATTGGGCTGGCATCCTGGAAAGTACTTCCCCTGCTGCTTGGACTCCAGGCAGGTGACCTGTCTGATTCCTGCTGTGAAGCATGTTTAGGCACGAAGTTTGTGAGCCCACTTCAGCCTTTATCTCTTGTGTCATCTGAACTTGGAGCTGACTCGCTCTTCCTCCCAGGGTGAGAATGGATCGTCTCTGCCATTCGCTTTGTGGCCCGGTTGTGAAATTGTTCTGAAACTGGTTATCCCAGACCTCCAGCAAGCTGGCTGTGGTGTTTTTTCTGATTTACAAGAAGTGGAGAAATCACAAGGTTCAGTGTAGTGCTTTTTGTCAGGCAGGAGAAGAAATACAATCGTGTAATTCACACCGTTTTCACTTACTGATGCATGCTACGGAAAGACTAATAGTCATTTAATCATTAAACAGAGCTGCCTGAAGGTACTTACAGAGACTAGTTTCAACATTTAATGTACTGCACCAACAATTCGGGACCTCTTCACTCACTGTGGCTGCCTGAGTGTAATTATTAGTAATAGAAATGTTGTCAATCATCAGGAAGCCTTTATGCTCACACTTGGGCGTCCCTCCCAGTATTGGTGGGGTAGATTGTGTATCAGTGGGACTGATAAAAGGATGTTTCCTTATGAGGGACTTAACTGCAAATATCAAGTGTGTTCTGTGGAATGAAGCTGGGTGCAGAAACCTGTGTCTGTGTTTTGGTTGATAACTGAAACAAAGTCAGCACTTTTGCTGAGATAATCCTTGCCGTTACTTTAATTCATACATGTGAATATATTTTGTGTTGTTATATTTAGAATTAAGATCAATGAGCTGAACATGCTAACGATAGAACTCCTTTGGCCTTCTTGACTTTTGGCGTGGATGAATTAAATCTTTTGGTGCAGAATACACAAAAAGCATGGTTGCTTTTGATTTTTGTTTGTTTGTTCGGGTTTTGATTTTTTGTTTTTAACAGGGGTAGGTTGTTTTGGTTTGTATGTACTGCAGACACCCTACTATTGATTTAACAGAGCTGCCCACACCAGACATTCTTGTTGACATAGAGGTGCAAAGAGAAAAGGAGAGTGCTTAATGCATACTTAGATTTTAATTTTACTTACAGCTTTATAGGTGTGTACCTTTGTAGGATTAAGCTCAAAATTTGCTGGTATAACTAGCCCCAGAATTCAGCTTAAGTGCGTTTTTTATTTTACAAACAATATAAATGCACAGAATCGGTTTCTTTTGGCTTTTCTCACCGCTGAAGGAATAACAACTTCAATTAGTCCTTTCTAAATACTGGTGCGTGATGATTAAGGCATCTCTTGTAACAGTGGGTACCAGAGCAGGGTTTTGCCCTAACGATGGTTTCACTGACCCTGAACTGGAATTCTTCAAGCTGCTTAACTGAGTAGTCAGACTTTCAATTAAACTGCCTTGGCACGTTTGGTGGGGAGGGGTCCAGCTCGGGCTGGGGGCGCACGGCCGCTGGCGTGGGCTGCGGGTGCCCTCTGCCGCCCCCCGGCCGCCACTGCACCGGCGGGGAGCGGGGCTCAATGTCTTCATTAACAGCCTCGCGTAAAGCAGTGTTTAATCAATGGGCTTTTAGTTTAATGCTTTGTCCGCTCCGGACTATTAAAAAGTTATTTTATGGCTTCCCGAAAGCCTGAAAGGCTCAGATCATTGGGAAAACGGGGGGCGGGTCCTGCGCTGTTAAATCCTCTGCGATGGATGTTGGCTTCTTTGGACATAACCTGGCTCAGTGGATAGCTGGAGCAATGGGACGCTGCGTGGCCATCAGCAGTTTCTGTTGAGAAGGGAATTGGAGTGTCTGGAGCAGCTACCGGGAAGTATCGCAACCTGTTTGTGCCAAGCTCTCGGCCACCTGATCGCCGTATTTAATGAGAAAATGGATCACTGAATGCATTTTTCCCTTCTTCCTCCTTCAAAGTGCTGTCTCCCAGACTGGCTAAGTACAGTGTGTGTTCTTGGAGGTCATGTAAAATATGGATATTATATATATGGATTCAGGCATGGATCATCTGACTTCTCTTATTAAGCTGTACAGAAAGGGCCACTGAGAAGAAATCTCTGCCCCAGCAGGCTGTGGTTAGATTCTAACACAACACATGTGGTACGGCCTCAGAAGAGGTCACCTGCCTTTAGAGTTGTCGGTTTCTGTTCATTTTGACCAGAATTCATCTGTCAGGACAGCTCAGCCGGTCTGACAAAGTCGAGTCAACTGCTGGAGACTCCGTATCTGTCTGGTATTATCTTCCGAGCACCTGCGCTAGTGGATCAAATTTAAAAAGCGTGAACTTTCTTCCTAGCTGCCTGGTGGGAGAAGAAGATGGGAAGCAGCATTCCCAGCATGATGATTTTTATCCTTTGATGTCTTTGTGAACCCCTTTAAAACATTGCCACAGAGAAGTAGAGCACCACAAGGCAAATGTAAGCATCTGGAAACAGGGTAGCTGTTCTTAATTTCCTTTCAGGGGTCCCTTAGGAGTAGTTTGCAGGTTCCCAGGAACTGCTGACCACAGCTGTAACCTGTCCTTCAGGAAAAACTAAGGTGATGTTCGTCACCCTGCTGTTGTGGTTTAGATAACTAAGATCAGGTAGTGATCAACCCCGCTAATTTTACACAGGGGTGAAAAGCAGCAGGTCTTTGAAACATGTTAGAAATGTGAATTACTCAGTCAGTCCCTTGTCTTTTCAGCTCAAGTGGAAAGCGTTGTTTGGTTTTGTTTGGTTGGGTTTTTTTAAACTTATTTATACTCGCATGAAATGACTTCTCACTAGCCTAACTTTGGGCTGATCATAATGTTCAGAGCTCAGAACTGGATCCAGCTGAAGCTCCTCTGATGTTCAGTGACCTTCTACTCTCAGTGCTGCTTTTAATCAACTCTGTTCTTCAGAGGCAGGCAATAAAATAAATCGGGAACTATCTTCCTGCAAAATTTATTTCTGTCTCTGCATTGTCTTTCACCCTTATCTTTAAAGATTCACAAGGAGTGTTTAAAAGAAGAAAAAATCTACCATGTGGTAATGTTGGTAGATCTTCAGAGGTATGAGATCATGTTCCTCTGGGTCCTACTATAATTAAGAAAAGCACCAGTAGGTTTAATTCCTATTTTAGGTTGTGTATGGAAAGTAGGTGCTTCGTACAACTGATGTATTCACTATACAAACAAGGAGTATCCACATTTTTGTGTGTAGAGACCTTGGTCACTGTGTGCCTGTCACAGCGTATTCAAAAAGTGGAAGTAAGAAGTACCAATGCTTTACTGGGATTTCTGTTTTGGGCCTCTGCTTAAAGTGGTCCAGTGAGATTGATCGACCTTGATGAGAATGTTAGAGGCAAACGTTGGTTCAGCGGAACGGCTCTTGGATTTCTGGAGTTGCATCTTGTGCTGAAGTGCCTGTCCACTGACACCCAGATAGTAACAGGTAAAAGAGCGTTTCTGTTCGCTGTGGTTTGCAACACATGCAGGGCAGATGCCATTACCTTGTTGTCCCCCCACCCTCGACTGGACAGATGTTTATATTTCTTCTCATCAATTTCTTCTTCTGTACTTTAGCAGTTGGGATGATTCTGCAGGTCTGTTTCTACACGTTCTGTTATCTTCATTTGATTTTTGGTGGAGTTCTTCTCCAGATTCAGTGGTCCAAGTCGGGAATGTGTCCTTTGGATGCCGAAGGTAGCATACACATCCCTGACTGTGTACAGAAAAGTGAGCTCACAAGTACTGTTTTCAGCAGAATTTTTTTTGCCACTGTCTGCTTTTTTAAGACAAGTGAGGGAAATTCATATCTTGACAATGCATTTGGGTATGCCTTGGCTTGGTAGGATGAAGCTGTGCCTCTGTCTCCAGAAAATTCAAATGTTAAAGAAAAGTAATGCCTTGTAGAGTTGTTGTTAAGAACTGATGTAAAAGCTTCATTTCCTTTAGAATCTGCAGAAATTCTTATCAAAAATGGATATGTGTGTACCAGAGACCCACAAGCCAGCCTCTGCTATTGCCTGTGGGCAGAATCCTTTTTCTGTGGTATTAGTGTGCTCCAGTACTTAAAAATACATAGAGGGGAGACTGCACACTCCGTGTTGCCGTGCGTCCGGTGCTGCCCTGAGCACGTGCCACGACCCACCCGCGTCGTCGCTGAGCGCAGCCCACGCAGCGATAAATGCTTTCACAGGGCAACAGTGGAGACTTGCCCTCCAGGGCAAGCCCGTGGCGTTTCCATTCCTCCTCCAGCTGTCAAAGGCTCAGCACTTGTTTTTTCTTCTCCATCGTACCAGAAGCACTGTGTGCGTGCAGAGACTGTGGTTTTCCAGCAGCAGTTCAGCTGCGCATCTGCCTCCTTCCCTGCCTAAGTACGCGTTGCATTTGGAAATGCTGTCTTGGCTGGGCGAGGTTCGGACCCAGGTCTGAAGAGCATTCTCTGGAAATGAGAACTGTTTAACTAAATTCCTGTAGACAATAGTGCTTTAGGGTAGTGAAGGTTCCCTCTTCAAGCAGTAACAATCAGGGTGATGTATCATTGTCTGTCCCACCTAGAGATGGGATACAAAGGTGAAATCTCCGGAAGAGGATGGTGTACGGAAGCTTCTTTGATGTCCGAGTGTAGCAAGGATCAGATATCCGCTTTAGAAATGAATCCCCAATCCCATCCACTTATCTGCGCTTTGGTTTGTGTTGTGGAGCAGACTCAGAGCTTGCAAACTGAATTCCTTCTGGATGAAGCAAAGAAGGACTTGCTTCAGGAATGCACGCAGGAGTGTGCTCTTGCTCTTAACAGGTGATCAGTACCCAGGACCAAAGTAGAGCTAGCCTGAAGAAAAAGAAAAAAAAAGAAGAGAAATGCAGTGTGGACACTGGATCTTTCTCCTGCACACTACAGATCTGCTCCCGTTGCGATGTTATTTCCTATTAACGTGGACTTAGTCAGGTCAAACAGATTGCTTGCTCCTTAAAACTGAACTCTCTGCATGTTGTTACTGCTGGCAGGGCTGTCCCCTCTCTGATAAGGGCCACGCTGATCCTATCTTCATCGCAGCAGTCATCATGGGTGCACAAAAGAGGACTGTATTGTCATGAAGAGCCCTAAATACTGTTCCACCACAGCACTGGAGCTATCAAATGCTCTTCCAGCAACAAAAGTAGAAGCTGACATTTAACTCGTGAAGAAAGTAGTCATTTCCCCATTGAACACCCACCTTTCCCAGTTTCATTTATTACCAGGAGAATGGATTGACCAACACACGTTGAAAAGACACTGGTGTGCCAAATACAGCAGAGAAGTGGATTAAGAACAGTTAATTTCTGACAGAATGTACCCCGTTGTATTATCTAGGTCAGTACGGCTTGGGAGATGTCCTATATAATTGGCGGCCACGCAAACCGGTGTTGCCTGTTGGCCGTTGCGAGTGGGAGAGGGGAAGAAGGCAGTTGGTGAAGCATCACGGATCTCAGCTGAAATGCTGAAATAAGCTGAAATACTTATTCAGGCAGTTTGTTTGTGGCTCCCTTTTGAATCTAAAGCATGCACAGGGATGATCAGGTGAACGGTTTCTTTGCGTACTTCTCTCTGCTGCAGTTGGGAGAGGAGTTTTCCAGCCTTTGCAAACACTGTGCCCTGGAAAGCAGATCTGATCCATGCCTTGGTGCAGAGGAGAGCTCTGTTTTTTGGGGGGATCTGGCAGCAAGTTTCCTGATAACTTTCAGCTTCTGTGAAGGGTAGGGGGTTTTGAGAGTGGTCAGACCAAACACCTGGGTCCTGGGTCTTTTCAGGTCATGAGTGGTTTGATCCTTTCAGTCCACGTGCGTGTTATTTCCTTATTTCCAGGGCTGTGGAGTCAGGGAAGCGGCATGTTCCCATGGAAGGCTTCTGCTTTCATTCAGCCAGACGGCTCATCTTTACAGACACTGCTGCTTCCTGGTGCTGCTGCTTTCAATCAGATTGACCTCCTTTCCCGACAGATGAAAGGGTTAGCTCCTGAGCTGCAGATGCCCCTTTCGTTCCTCTCATCCTGAGCCTTCCCTGCTCTTTTCCTTAATAAGGAAGGCAGGGATGGAGAGAGATGACACTGCGGATACTGCACATTACACCAGTCCAGAAACAACTCGTACAAACGTCCTCACATGCTGTGGGCATAATGGCATCTAAACCAAAACAGGGATGCAAAAGGATGCACGTTAGGTGACGTTAGTCAGTGGATATGGATGTAAATTCGCATGCTTCTACTATGTGTGTGGCACAGGAGACTTGAACTCGCTGCATTTGCCCATCCCTTCCTTTTGCTGTGTGTGTGGCTTAAGGCCTTGCTCCTGACTTCAGCCCAGCCTATCTGTCAGCTTGCAGTAACGTACCTGACATCATTTGTGAGTATGTTCTGGAGCGCGAGAGGCAGAAGCAGGTCACCTCAGCCTGCAGCAGCACCTGGGAGCGTATGGACATTGGTTTTTCTGATCCCAACCTGAACTCCTCCAATGGTCTTTCCAAAAGGCACCATCGAATAGCGACTTTGTAGTCACTTGGATTCCCAGCTACGGAGAAATCTCAGAGCAATTTAGTTTTGTCGAATGCTAAAGAATTAAAAAGAGCAGCCTGTACTATATTCCCAGTAGCCAGTGAGCACATCATCCCACTTCGTTTCTAAATATAACTATGTTCCCTAATATGCCTGTGTTCTCTGTTTTTCTTTAATTATTTGTTCCACTTCATTGGCTTCCCTCAGATTGGTGCAAGTCAGAGATAGCTATTAGGAACTTCCTAATTATGGCGATATAAATATAAGAAGCCTTGTACTCCCAGCCTGCTGTATTTCGGCTGTGCAGAGATGTTTGTTGCCTGCTGTGTTACAAACAGCTGATTTTTGTCATCTCAAAGGTAGCAGAATGGGTGGTGGCTTTATTTTGGCCAGCAGCTGATCTAAACAAAACATTGGAAAACGGCTTGTACCTTGGATTTTATAATCTATATGTTGTTTTAACTTGGGCCATTTTTATTTTATTTCTGCTTCAACTTTCTTGCAGTTTTGTAAAGAGTTCAATGCTTTAATGTAAGGCACTGTTTCCTAAAATGATACAGGGAGGCAAACAAAAGCTTTCATTTGCGGGGATTCCAGCTTGGATGTTTCGTTAGCCGGGCCTTGGCTTAAAGCAGTGGCTTTGTTTTTGTGTCATTGCAGATTCCCTATGCAGCAAGCTTGATCAGGAAAGAAAAGCTTGGCGCGCACCTCAGCAAAAGCTAAAGGTGAGCTTGTGAAAGAAGAGACTTTATTCTGCCTGACCTGTCTGTCATGTTTTTCTCTGCAGCCATTGCAAGAATTAAGAGACTCTTCCTGTTGCGTGATGTTAACTGATTCTGGTCTAAAAGCTGTGCCTGCAGAGGTCGCGTGCTGCGGCCTAAAGCTGGTAACGGACACGTCACACGAATTACGAGGCTTCCCTGGGGTAGAGCGTAGCGTTGAGAGTTGACCCTCGGGTGAATCCAGGCCTGAGCGTGTGCTTCTGGTGCTGGAAAGTGTCAGCGAGGTCACGTACCTTCAGCGGAAGGAGGGAGGTACCTTGGCATTCCCAGTGCAGTAAAAATTCGGTAGGGATGGGCTTTTCTGCCCATACTGGGTTGTCTTCAGCTCCAGGAAATAGCGGTATGTTTTGGGAGCTTTACAGAACTACACCAATGCTGTTTTCTGTAGGTCTGTCTCCTGTAAGTGCCCATGTGCACGGTCTTCCTATACCCAACACTGCATTTTTTAGAAGTGTTTTTTTAGAAGTGTTCAGTTAGAAGAAACACCGTCTCCATCATCAGTGGCCTGGGAGATTGCAGTTTCGGGTGCTAAAGCCTTAATAGTTAAATGATATTCTCTTTTTTTTTTTCTTTTATCGTGGTAAAACAAGATGATTAAGGCCTGGAGACAGAGAGGCAAAAAGCCAGTAGCCTTGCTCTTGTGTTGTGCCACAGAATCTGGTTTGTGGATTCACTGAAAAAAATCCCTGAGGTGGAGTAGACGGATTAGAAAAAAAAGAGGTGTTCATACATAGAGACCTCGGTAATGCGCAAAGTAGAGGTATTCAAGAGAAAGTCTGGGGCATCTGAGAGGGGTTTAATACAGATCATGGAGGTTTGCCTGAACAAGGGAAGAAGCAGATACTTAAAAATAAAAACATTAAGTAGAGTAACAAGATAACCAGTATCTGCAGCCTCAAGCTCTGCCTAGTGAGATAAGGAGATTAATCTCAACATCAAGTTGGTCTGTTTTGCCCTCTTGTGTGTACTTTCTTGCTGACGTTTTCCAGTTGAGTCTACATTAATCTGAGCGCTGATTGAAAATAAATTCAGCGCTATTCATATCCCAAATAAAACAGCATGCCTCCCCAGATGAGAAGCGGCGGGTCCGGCGCTGAGCGCCTTGTCCAAAGCACTGATCTCCGATGAAAGTCTGCCTGAGGATGGCAGCATCAGATGAACGGCTCCGTTGGTTCCCAGCATCGGGTTTTCATCAGCTGACAAGCCCTGCTAGGAAGGTGCCGGCGTCGCAGCTACGACCGTTGTCTGCGTATTTGCTGAGCCTGTGAAGGATGGATGCTTTCCTCACGCTGTTTTTGTTTCCAGTGGCATACCATCCCTGCAGACAACAGGGATTTCTCTTAAGTAGGCCCTAGTGCTTTTGAAAGATTAGTTGTTACTTAACTGCTAAGCTAAATCAGTCAAGCAGAGAATCGCAACTATATTGTTGGGAAGCAATTTCAGATTCTCAGTGTGCCGAGCAGAAAAGAGTTGCCTGGAGAAGAAACGTGCGTGCACATACATACCCACGCAGTGCACCAAGGGGGTAAAGACCCTGCGCGCTGCGGAGCAACCGCGCGATTAACGCGCTGCCTTTCTCGGCATCCTTTGCTACCCTTGTTGGGCTTTGTGTTCCTTTCCGCAGCAGGTCTGGGTGTGTTTAGTTACACTTCAGTCAGTTACAATCTGCGCTTCATCTTTTTATGTGCGTATTTCCACACCACTCTCCAGTTACTAACTAGCAAAGTCTCAGAGGATGTTTCTGCAGCAGGTGACTTGTGTGTATCCCTTTTGTAATTCAATGAGTAAAGAAATCTCAAATTTGGGCCTAGTGTTGGTGATGTTTTCTTTCTTTTTTTCTTTTTTTTTTTTTTCATTCCTAGAAGCACAGGATCTTTTGCAGCTGTTACTTTGTGAGTTATAACCCACCGGCTCAGAAACCTGACTTCGATAAGGACTGAGAAAACGGAAGGGCTTGGGGATTTAAAGAATAAACAAAACTATTCGGGTTCCTCTGAACCCAAGGACAAGTGACCTCAAAGCATCATGGACAACCATGTAAAATAGAATGTAGCAGCCATTTATTAGTAAAAACAAAACCACAACAATGAAAAAAATCAAAAAATGCCTGTCCTGGATCTTTTTTGGTGGTACCAAAGTTTAAGTCTTTGTGTTTTTAGAAGGACTACTGAACTTGATAGAGAAAATGCTTTTGATGAATCGTACAGATAAGCTGTGAAAGGAACTGCCGATCCTTTCAACGCCACAAACACTGACAACATCTGCCAGTTCATCTTTTGCTTTGGAATAGTGATTGTTTTCTGGAAAGAAATGCATCTCGTACCAGATGGGCCAGAACCACGTTTGGATGGACGGGTGGACGGATGGATGGATGGATGGAGCAGCGTTAGCCATACACAGTGCTTTTTAAAAGCAGACTGGAAATTCTCACACCCCTCTCCCTAGGTCCCTTCTTCCTCTGGTATTTTGCCTGCTGTATGAATTAAGATTGTACTCCTCTGGAAATATTTTACAATTTAATATTGAGTGTAATTAAGAATATAATCACTGTTATCAAAAGAAGGTATTTAACTCTGTTGTAGTTTCTTTATCATTCATGTGGATAAAAAGTCTATAATAAAAAAAAAAAGAAAACTATGAGATAATAGTTGGGCTTCCCTGTAATTTAATGCTGTGCTTATTCCACTAAAGAAAAGAACCATGAAATTTATTGCCAAGAATATCTTCTTAGGAGTATTTTAATTTACAAATAATGCGTTGGAGTATTTCATGGCAGAAATCCTCTGCCTGTGGGTTATTTAGAAATGTTTAGAACTAGATTTGGTGGAATTTCAGCAAGTGCCTTTTGGGTTCACAGCAATAAAGGGAGACTATGCCGAAGTCAGTTGACTTTGGAAGACCGTGGCCGTAGTCTTTTCCTGATGATGTGCAACACGCCGATTGCCAGGGCTTTCCTGCGTGGAATTGTTCTTTGTGCAAACGGGCTCGGTCCCAAGCACAGAGTCATCCCTGAGCACGCGGCTGTGTAGAAGATCATCCACACCAGCACAGCACCGCCAGCGTCTGAAAGCAATTTCAGCCCCTCCTGGCATTGGGATGTGTTGCAGGGTTGCTTTCAATATCCCCTTCGTTCCCAGAAAATCCCCGGGAGATTAAATCAGCTGGCTTTACAGTTCCTTGGTGCAGCCTCGCAGCTCTGGAAGGCAGGGGAGGAAGGGCAGAGCCTGTTTTCCTGCCCTCTCTAGTTTGTTCCTGTAGGAGCAGGTGAGCTGACAAGACCCGAATACAAGATTCACTGAGCTGGCAGTATTGTGGCTTTTGTAGCGTGGAAAAAAAGCAATGGAAGTGCCGGAAAAGCTGGACCAGGTCAGACCAAAAGTCAATCTGTGCCAGTACCCTGTTCCCAATAGTAGATGAAGTCAGATACTTTGTAAAAGCACGCAGGCAGCTAGAGATATGTTCCCAGAAATTTGTTTTTATCATCTAATGATTTTCGGGTCACGGCTTTTCTGATCTAGACACGATGTCTTGTTTTTAATAATCCACAATGGATTTTTCCTTCCATGAACTCATCCAGTGACTTTTTAAAAACGAGGCGCACTTTTTATCAGCCTAAAGCATCCTATGGCAATGAGCTCCACGGCTTAAATACAGGTTGTGAGGACGCCAGCTTCTGATGTTTGGAGCTGCCTCCTTTCATGCCCTGGGCTTCTTGTGCTGCATGAGATCAGTTGCCAGTTGACTATCAGCTGCCTGTCCACCTTCTCCATGCCAGTCCTGATTTCATAGGCATCTATCGAGCCTTTTC
Source organism: Chionis minor (assembly GCA_013398295.1). NCBI lineage: Eukaryota > Metazoa > Chordata > Aves > Charadriiformes > Chionidae > Chionis > Chionis minor. Next base: position 117,407 of record VZSF01010563.1, on the reverse strand, counting down.
GGCTCGTCTTTGTTTCCAGGTTGAAAAACTGTAGTCATCCCTCCCAACAGAAGCGGTCCCATAGCTTTGTAGCCTTCTTGTACGCTTTCCTGATCAGCTGGATCCTTTTTGAGATGGAGAATGAGCTGCGTAGAGTATTCAGGATAGCACAGAGATGATGGTCCAGAGTGACGTGGTATTTTCTGCGATGAGTGAACTCAAGTGCAGCGTGATGGTAAAACGTCTTGCCGCTTTAGAGTAAAAATTTTGCCCAGACGTAAAGTAATCCCGTTGCTCAGTAACAAATTACTGCTCTGATGGCTTGTGAGTGCCAGAGCTCCTGGATGTGGTCAGCCGTGCAGAGTAACCCGTTGTCCCTCACTCTTGGAGAACCAGCCCAGGAGAAGACACGAAGGATCTACAGCAGATTTATGTTTTCTGCTCCCTGCTCCCACAGTGTTTGGGCTGTTGTGTGCCCCACTGACTTTCCACAGCAAGTAAGTAACGTGTCCGTGTGTTGTTGAAAGTTATGAAACTGTGTATTAAACGTATAGTTCACAGGAATTAAAGGAAATGCCACTCGTATGTTTCAAATTGAACATTCAAACTTGCCAGCATCCAACTTGTGCTTGGTTGGTTGTGCACAACTCCCCAGCCGGGGAATGGAAACGCCACTTCTCTGGCTTGTAGCTGCTCTACAGACCGCAGCTGCCAACGCTAAGGTGGAACATATGGCTCAGAATTAAGCATGAATGAAGTGTTTTGAATTAAAAAATCATCCCTCATGCTGATAAAGCTCAAGAACGTGATCCTAGAAAACAAACGCAGAGCAGCCACCGCCTAAACAAATCTGCTTCGGTAAACATCTGTGGAAGCTTCTTATCGCAGGTTGCTTTTTGTTTGCTTTCCTCTTGTGCCAAGGCTTGTACACGTTAAAAGTGATGAGGCTCCCATTAAACACTTGGGTTTCGCAGACAACCCTCAACATTTCCTCCAGCTGGCATCATAAAGGAAAAAAAAAAAATAAAAAGGATGCTGGAGGATTTGGAGGATTTACCCAGTAGTTGATACGGTTGTCTGTGCAGTATGTACACCCTACAGCCGCGTCCATCCTAACGTTCCCCTGGATTTGAACTCACCTGTGCAGCTGAATCATTGCAGTGGCCCTGGCAGGGTTGCGTTTGAGCCCAGCGCTGTCCCGGGGAGCAGTTCCCGGCATGGATGGCGCGCCAGCCCGGACCCGCAGCCTTTCCCTGGGGCAGTTCGGAGCTGAAAGGTACGGGCTTTGCCGTGTGGGTGCGGCTCTCTGGTGCCACACGGGAGTGATCCCAGCCACAGTTAATTTACTGGTATAGGACAGCCTGTATTGTCGCTGTGCTTAATATAAAATTAATGCCATGTTAATGCGGAAGATAAATGTTCGGCTTCTCTTACGTACGACGTGCGGCTTGTCAACACCTTTAAGAAACTTGCGTAGCTGACCAAATATTACTTCTACAGCTGTTAGCACGAGAGAGGCAAAAGGTAATAGCTGCATTACGAATCTTAGTTTCAGCCACTCCGTCATCAAAATCCCCTGAGAACAGCAAAAAACACAGCACAGGCTACACACTGAGCTGCGATTTGAGTTTTCCTGGGTGCTTGAATGAACAATAAATAGATTTTTAAAGCTCATTAGCTATTGACAATCCGTTTTTCCCCGCTACAGAGCTGGGTTGCCATGATCTGCCCACAACATCTCCAAACTGAGCACTGTCCTTCAGATGTGGTGGTGCTTCTCCAGATCTTAGGACTTACCTCATTTGCTTCTGAGATACTTCAGCGCAGTTATTTGTGTTGGTGAAGAAGTGCACCAAGCAAAAGCAGGAAGGTATGTGCTTTCCCTTACTCGAGAGCATGGGAACAGGCCGCCTTTTGGGACTATACTTCAGGTGCCTTCAAAGCATCTTCCTCAAAGACCTTTGTTGCCTTTTGTTGACTTTGTTCTGAAATGGCAGGTGAAATCCCGTGAGTCATGAACAAGTTATTTGAAGCAGACAGCATATCTCAGCATTGACTGCTCTTGAGATCGATCATACTGATAAATAAATACCTTGATTATTATAAAAAGTTATCTCCGCATGAATAGGGCTAATTAACAGAGGTGTTACAGTGAAGATTTGGAAGTTTTTTCTTTGAACTGGGCATAACAAGGAGGATAAGGCCTTGCTAATGAATAGTAAATAAAATTTCTGCACATTTTTTGTACTATTGATCAACTATCAACTGTTCCTTTGACTTTTATCTTATGTGAGGGATTACAGTTCAGGTTTCCTTAAAATTTATTCTTCATTTTTCATCATTTTAATGTAAGACTTCAAGGCAGTTGTGCCAAAGGTTTTGTTTACATTTTGCAGTGCAGGAAAAATAGCACTCTGTCGTCAAACCTGTATTTTTTAGGCTAAGTCAACAAGGAATTAACAAAACCAAAGCCTAGTCCTTGCTCTGACCCTCTTGAATTACCACTTTTACCCCACTGGCTTTCAGAGCAGAATCGCTCTGCCAAGCAAAACTGTTGGGAAAGCTCTTGTAGGACATCTCATTATTTTCCTATCATCTCCTCTAGCTTTCTTTCCTCTAAGGGGTTTGTCCATGGACTTTATGCCCAGATGAGCATGGCAGGGGAGCTGGAACTAGAGGATCTTTAAGGTCCCGTCCAACCCAAACCATTCTGTGATTCTAAATGTATTTTGACACAATTTTACTCAACTGGCTTAGATTATTTGGTAAGTTTCTGAGAAGCCTTTTTTTTTTTTTTTTTTTCACTATAGTAAGATTATCCTTGATAATTACACTGGTATAAACCAAATCTCCAAAGTACTAATTTATTCACTAATGAATCCCAGAGCAGCTAAATAACATACCAGCCGTACTGAGAAGCTCAGGCCCTGCATATGGCTCGGATCCTCGTGCCCTGTGGCGTGTGTCCCTGCGGCCACGTCCACACTTGGCTGGTTGCCCTGCTCTCACTGGGTTTGTTTTATCTGTGCTGGCAGTTTGCAGTGGTGGACTGCACCCAATCCGCATGAGATAAGATGTTCTCGCAGGAAAGAGCTGCCTCCTGCACTGCAACTTCCCACTCTGGCATCTCAAGCTTTTCCCCGAATCTGAGTTTGGAGTCGGGCGGATACAGGGATAAAAAAGAAAAAAAAATTACTGAGACATTCCAGATACCCTTTAGGAATATTCAAAGCATCCCTGTGCTTTTTCCTTAATGTCTCTGAAAGTTCAATGAAAGTGAATTGCCATTCACAAGAGATGTTTGCAGAGAAGAACGTGTTCCAGACGCTCCCGTCATGTCTTCACACACTGGGCGTGATGGAGGGCTTTAAGTATCACTTGGGAGACGTTTGGTGGCTTGCAAGAGTGACGTCTGCCCTGTATGCAGCATCTTTTCCCCACAGGGCACAGTCTGAGTGCCAGAGATGTCAGCAAAGAGACTGACATTGACTTTGTTGAGCTTTGGGTCAGATTCAGAATCACAAGTGGGTTAGGTTTCAGGTTGAGCTTTCTGTTTCAAAAGCCCCAATCTGCACTCCCTTGTCAGGAAGTCTTTGGTGGCACGTACGTAGAAATGTATTTTAACACCATGCTTACTCTGGCTCAAAGCTAAATTAAAAGGCCAATGATGCCCTGGAGCAGGCAGAGAAGGTACTTACATACTGAGTATCCTCCTCTATGGATGGTACAGAATGGATAATTGGTTTGTGGTTTAACGAAAAACATGTCTGTATACACCTGCAGGCCTGCTCTCTGCTCTTCACCTCTCCGTAAAATCTATTTAACATAGTTCATTCACCATTTTCTTACACCATAGAGGAAAAGTCATAGCTGTGGTCATTATCTAAATATGCTCGGTGATTCGGACTGTGGACATCTGAAACCCTGCCAAACAATCTCCAGGGGATTTGGAGACGTGCTTTGGTCCGGTTTGATACTAGCAGTGAGGCAAGAGCAGCTGAAATTGTTTTGTAGTTATTTATCTAGGCAAAGCAGAAAAGTGCGTCAATCTATTGTTAGTTTTGAAATACCTGCCCATCTGGAGTATATTTATGTATTTTGTGTGAACGTATTAACAGCAAAGGAGTCTCCACCCTAGAGCACCACTCCTTCTCTGATCACAAAGCACAGGTAATGGCATTTTTTCACCAGATAACTCGGCGCAGTTGCCAGCTCAACTCCAGTCTGGCAGTAAGGACTAGGGGCTTTTGCAGAGCAAAACAAGGTCCAGATCTGCGGAGATGTGACTTCCTTAACGGAGGCGTGGGAAGAGGTGGGTGCTGCAGAAGGAGATGGATGATAGCGCCTGCCTGTGCTGCAGTGAAGAACAGCCAAGCCAGGCTGCAAGAAACACCAAAATGAAGCACGTTTGAAGCCCAACCCTAAACTGCTGTCACCAATCAACAGCTGAACAACAGCTCATTAAATTCCTACCTCCTTCCTTTCGGTGTGAAGAGCCAGGTGGGTCAGCGTAACATCCAGAAAGCAAGGACAGGGCTTAGACCTACCGTGGTCCCGTTATCACCCCTTGGCCAGGAGCCATCTCAGCTGGTGGCGTTCCCTTGCCCGGGGAGCTCCCGAACCACGGAGCTGGCTGCCTCCTCCCCCAGGTCTGCTGGAGGAGAGCCGAGGGCATGTTTCTGCAGTAACTCCTGAACGTGGACCACAGAGGCAGCTTTGCTGGAGGACTTGGCGCCATCGCAGCACACCAGAAGGGGTCCCGTGCCCGACGGAAGCCTGGCAGGCTTCTAGGCAGAGTCCAGCTGTGTCTTCCTGCTCAACCAGAAAGATTGTGAAAGAAATTGCTTAACAAAAGGATGTAAAGCCTCACCTTGATCCACCTCCACACTTTATTGATTAGCTATAAATGGAAGAGATTACTCTGCCGTAATAAAAACCACAGAGAGAAGAAAGCAATCAACAGAGGCAAATGAAGTGAGCAATTAGTCTGAAACCCTTCAGACCAGCATTACTTTCACACAAGGTCTTAGCAGCGTGATGCTGATGGAAGGACCTCCAGCAGTCACAAGGTAACGCAGAAATTTGTAATCTTAGTCTGCTCTAGGTTTAAATTACCACGTCTTACTTTCCTAACTTTTTTTTCAAGCTGAAGGGCGAGGCTGATGCTCTCTTTAGGGCATGTCACCAACGTGGCAAAAAGAGATTTTATCATGAGGGGCTGGAGGACTCTGTAGTAAGCAAGCGATCTTCTGTTTTCAGTAACAGCTCACGCCAGCTCTCTTCGCACCAGGGGAAATTTCACATGAGATCTCGGAACAGCTGCTGGGACAATTCAGATTATTCACAGACACATGCTCTAACGGATAAGAGGCGAAGCCTGGACAGTCTACTTAGTTACAAAATTATGCTGATTTTACTATCCAGGCTTTTCAAAAGCCTGGTTGTTGTAGATCCTTCTGATTTGTGTCGATGGGGGGGGTAATGGTATGAGCGATAGGACAAGGGGTGATGGTTTTAAACTAAAAAACGGGAGTTTCAGACTAGATCTAAGGAAGAAATGTTTTACACTGAGGGTGGTGAGACCCTGGCCCAGGTTGCCCAGAGAGGTGGTGGATGCCCCATCCCTGGAAACATTCCAGATCAGGTTGGACAGGGCTCTGAGTAACCTGGTCTAGTTGAAGATGTCCCTGCTTATGGCAGGGAGTTGGACTAGGTGGGCTTTAAATGTCCCTTCCAACCCAAACCATGCTGTGATTCTATCATATACAGTATTTCAGTTTGTGCAGCGTCTCAGAGCTGGTATAATTTCTCATGTAAATGTGAGTATGGGTCTGGCTTGGCTTTTTACCTATAGGGTTGTATTTTCTTCAGCCACTCGCTTTTTTTCTCATGCAACCTGTGGAACACAGTTTTTTCCCAATAATTCCATTTTAAATCAAGCTTATTGATGCAAAGAGAGTAGAATTTAAAGTGCTACATCTAAGGCTTTGATACCTGAGAACATAGTGGCAGACAATTTATTCTTGTGTTTATTAACTGGATGTCGTCAGGCCATATCCTGTGACTCCACATTTCATTTTTATTCTGGAAAAGGAGCTACAGTAGAATAAAATAATGATCAGAAATCTGCATATCGCACAAGGAAGCTGGAAATATTTGTGTGTGTGCACACGTGTGGCAGTATATAGTACAAGGTGACACCTGAATTTGACTTGAGCACTTGTTTTTTATCCATTATACTTCCCAGTAATTAGCCGTGTCACAGTTTTAAGCTTCTACAAGAGGAATATGATCATGGTGAAGGCATAAAACCACGAGGCAGGTCTCCCTGAAATTCCCAGCCGTTTCACAGACTCTTTGACTGATGTAAGACAAATTGTTAGCCCCAGCCTCCCCGTCTTGACAGGAGGTTGGTGACCCATCCCTGCCTCACGCATTTGCTGTGAAGAGAGCCTCACCCCATATTTTGAGAAACTTGGTGCTTGGATGAGGGTTTTTGTAACAAACAATATTGCTGTGGTAAAGTAATGTTGTTATTTGCCACAAAGCAAGAAATTGTATTTTGGGCAGCCATCATTTTTCCATCTAGCTGTTGATCGTTCCTACGTACTTTCTTAGGTGATGGGTGAGATTTTTTACAGGAGTTAAGCACTGCACTTCTGGAGGTAATGAAAGAAAAGGTATAACTGGGGCTTGGGAAGTTTGGGCTCGGTTAAAGTCTCCCTCTGTGTCCTGGGGCACACTGGCTGGGATTAGATAAGAGCGTGCGCCGGAGTGTGATGCCAACGTGCTTCTCCATGCCAAGATTAGATGCTGTGGACAACCATGAAGTCAAACTCGAGGCAGCTGGGGAATCTTACTGTCTTAAGATAAACATCCAGGTTTTTGATGTCAGATTAAATTCTGCATTTTGGATCTGTCCCATCTTGCTTTGATTCCCGGTCTGCAAAATGGTGATAGCAGAATCTGTCTCACAAGGAAGTTGTAAAGATAAGTCACCTCATAGATGGTGAAATATTCAGACATCATAAATGGATCTAAAATAAATGTGCTACTTATGAACATTGAACTGCGATCTGAATGTCTGTTGGCTTTCTTTTTCAGGATGGTCCGTGCTAGCGAAGAAGATTTCCACAACACGGTGGCTTCCAAGGAAGAAGGTATTTTACTCTCCTGTTTGTTTTCATTAGCATTTTAAATCAGTTTTGCAGCGTTCATTGGTATGGTGACATTGCTGAGAGGTGCCAGGGGACAGCAGTGTTACCAAGTGTGTAAGATTTGCAGATACAGGGTGTTGAAGGGGCTCAGAAGGAATGAATGAACCAGCCGTGTTGGTTCTGTTGGGGTTTTAGAGAGGGAAGAACGGTGGCAATAAAAGGAGCTGCTCGCAGGAGAGAGGAGTAGAAGACTTGGAGGCAGGGGTAGATAGGAGATGTAAGCCAAATCGCACTCCTTTAACTTCGGAATTAAATCCAAGAGCAAAAAAAGATGGAAGCAGATTGAAAAGGGTGGAAGTGGACAGAAAGTGCTGGCTAGAGGGGCAGTAAGATTCACGATCCTGCTGTGGCTTTACTGTGAATAGGTGGATAATAAGTGGAGTAACTTTGTGGTCTAGCAATGCAGGGCAGACTTTTTCACCCCGAGATCCGTAGGGCTGGATTTCAGTCTCAGCCCTGCAAAGCTGTTTTGCTTTGGACTTTGGTAGATAAAGGCCTGTGAGTTAATTATCTGAGCTGTGATATTTTTGAAGAAAAAGTAGTTCCTGGGAATACCCTTCTAACACGGAGCTAGTCACCCCCCTCCATCCATAGTTTGCAGCAGAAGGACTGTCAGTATTTGCAGCCTGTGGCAACAGGGGGTCATTTCACAAAAGATTGCATTTCTTAAAGCTCTTTGTTGGCAAAACTCACCTGTGATTTCCTTGCTCTCTTCAAGGTTCACCACCGTCTACTTACGAGATTGTCATGGTGTCTCTGAGTGGAAGCCTCTTGCTGTTGGTTGCCATCAGCGTAGCAATAAGTGTTCTCCGGAGGTGAGTGTTAGGGCAGTAGGAGAGGACCTGGGGTTGCCGAGGAAATGTGGGCAGTGATGAGTTCCTGACGGAGGGTGATCAGGGAGCCCATGGGTGATCAGGGAGCCCATGGGAAGAGCCGGCCAAATCCCAGTGCTTCTTGGGGTCCTCCCAGGCTCCTTCTCCATCATCCTACAGCAGGGTGCAATAAAAGAGGTGGAGAATTGTAGGGTGGGTGGTTGGGTGATACTAATTTAGGGCAATGACACTTGAGTTTTGTTTTATATCTGGTCCAAATTCTTCTCCCCATCGCCATATTTTATATACATATATATATTGAAATTTATTGAGGAAAATCAAAAGACCCAAGTACCTAATATCTCACTGCTACCAACATCTTCATTTTTTGCAAGAACAACCTGAAGTCACATGAAGAGGAACTTCCCTTGAGATGTTTATTCCTATGATGAGGAAGTAAACAATATGTTTTGAGAAATCCCTTCAAACAAAAATTTTGTTCAGCTTTAGCATAGAATTATAGAATCATAGAATCACTTGGGTTGGAAGAGACCTTCAAGATCATCTAGTCCAACCATGTGTGAATGCATCTAGCGAAATGGAGGAAGGTAACGGGGTCATAAGACATGTTTTACGCTAAAAGGCAGAAGATTAGGGGAAGAGGAAAAGGTCACCTCCATAATTAATTAAATCAGCTCTATCCCAGCTATCAGTTCTGTACTGCCATTAGGAATGTCCTGTTATTAATTGGATTCGGTTCAAAACACAGCTGCTCTTCACGCCTATCTGACACCTAATGATCTGGTTTGCTCCATTTCTGTTGTGCCAGGCGCTGCACATCGAATTACTCCTCCAAAGATCTCACTACGTCTGTGGTAGTGGAAAATATTACAGTGACAAACAGTAGCTCTGGTAAGATTTCCACGGCGGATCTGACTGGCCCGGTGTGTATCAGTTACATTTCTGACAAGCGAGCTGTATCCCCAGAGTTTGCCATCTCTGAAGAGACAATTTCCATTTTTGAGTTACCGTTGTTCTCCTTTGCTGTCTCGATCACACCCCCCGACTGGCCGCCAGAGCAGTGATGGCCCACAGCTTTTCTTCCGCCACGAGCTTTCTTCTGGAGAGAGCATGGGGTGAAGGACTCGGGGGCGTATGCTGGCGAGCTGATGGACTGATGGGATGCGCTCCATTTTCTCCACCATAGCTTTGGACTGTGAACTCGTACCACGCCAGTATTAGAAAATGCAGGAAAATTGGAATTTTTTTGTGGAAGTGGAGAAAAAGCGTAGCTATATGTACCTTATCTCTGTGCTGTGTTTTGTTAAAAATTAACCGTAGAGACATACATCTTTCCATATTATCTCTTTCTGTGGGATGGATCATGGGAAAAAAATGCAGGGGGGGATTTCTGGTAATTTTCACAAAGATTTCCCAGCCACTCTGACTCACACAAGAATCCCACATGTTATTCTTAGACCTAACCTTTTGCACGTGGTTTCCTGCAAGCTGTGCCACTCCGTGGCTGTGCTAGTGTCATTCAACAGATTGCAAGCTCTGAAGTCGCCGGGTTTGTGATTTATTTATGAATTTTGTCTGCCCGCTTTTACAGCCTGAAGGAAGATACTGTCTGTTAATCTTTAAACTGCGCGCTGCAACCGATGACCTCTGCCTCGGGCATGACGTCAGCTTGCTAAGGAACAAGCCTGGCTCTTCTGCCCATTCAGGTGGCAGTTCCAGGGGACAGATTAGTCTGAGATCTGGCAGGGAGAGGGAGAGGTGCCAGCCTAGTCCAACTTCCTGCCCTTTGCCAGCTGCTGCTAGGAACCCCTCAGGAGCGGCAGGGTATATAATTTTCCATTTATCTTACCAACTTCCTTGGCCTGCCTCCTGTATGATCCCCATACAAACAGATGGAAGATGAAAAGAAGCAGGAGGAAAGCCCTTGGACCAGCGGGCATTCCTCCAAAAGGGGTCTGGCATAGTCCGTTCCTTCTTTGTGCTCACACGTTGCAGAGCACTGAAGGTATCTGCAGGATCATTAAGGCACTTAACAGCCACCAGCAGGTTGGAAGGGCAGTTGGCATCCAGGACCGTGCCTTAGCTAATTGCTTTAACGAACCTGGGTGGAAGTAGTGCTCTCAGGACTCACGTTTTCAAACAGGAGACACTAGATCCACCAAATGTATGAGCAGGAAGGCTAAAGCCTGTGAATTTCCCCCCCTTCCAGGCTTCCACGGGGCCACCCGTTCACTGGGGAAGGTGTTGATGGAGGGTCTGGCCCCAGCGGGACGCACTGTGACACCGACACGCTCGGGTAAGCTCCCGCACGTGACACGTAGCAAAATGGAGACGTAGGGCAGGCACAGAAAGATGAGGCTGTCCCGCGCAGATCCACGCAGGCATTAGGCAATGTGGAGACCTGAGTGAAAATCTGTGTGCTGCGCTGCAAAGGCAGTCAGACTTTGGTCATTGTTACACCACCTCCATATTTGTCCCAAAAGGGCAGTTTGAGTAACGTTTCTGTGAGCAGAGACAGAAGCCAGACGAGATTCTGAGGCTGAGGGGACGTCGGCCATCCCTGGCGGAGGCTCAGCCACAACAGGTTCCTTTGACGTTAGCAATATTCCCATTGAAAATATTCCTACTGACACCATTTTCCATGGTCTGATGGAAACACGTTTGCAAATCCACAGTGGCAAACACCCAACTCCTTGCCTGTAAGAGCCTGTGTCGCTTTGGTCTCCCTCTTTCCGTATCTCTAGTGAGTGGCTCCTGCCTGTCCACCACCCGTAACGCCAGCCCCAGGCACCTCTTTGCTCTCCTTGATACTTCTGCTCGCTCTTCTTGCTGAACCAGAGATAAAATTCCTCCCCCTTGTCAAAATTCATGGAGCTGTTTCCTCATCCTCCTCTAAATTCCTCCTTAAGACCCACTGCTGCCTCAACACCTGCAAATCCCAACCCTCTGTCAGCAGCAAGGCAAGGCTAAGCAGAGACTTCCAGTTCTCTGACAAAATCGGTTTTCTTGCTGCCCTGTTCCCTGTGTTGGGCTGCTTTCGATAGCCACAGTCTTCCAGCTGAGACATGGACTGCAAAATCCCTACGCCTGCCTGAAAAATATCTTTATGGTACCGAGCGTAAGGAGCTTTGGTTGTGGGCTGGTGTATTCCAGCACGAATGCAACGCAGGCTGTGACTGCGGTGAAGATGACAATAATCACAGTACAATATAATGTAACATAATGTAATCCTGTACTAATTGATAATAACAAGATGAAGAGCAGCGTGTGTGTGTGTGCGCACACCCAAGACAACAAATGACATTTTAAAGGCTGTTACGGTTACAGAGCCAAGCACGATAAACTTGGGAAATGGCGTCAATAAATTCAGGTGTAAAATCAGAATTTTGCATTTGTTTTTCCTTTGTTCTTCAATCTGCTTTTGTGTATGAAGCCACAGTAATGTCCTCTCACGGTACAATTCTTAGGAAAGCTGGCAGGCTTTTCCCTTTCCAAATAAGCAAGGGCAGAGATGGTGCTGCGCAGCACATTTAGAACCGCGAACAAAACAAAGGTCTTTTCTGCACATAGCTGTTGAAAGGTAGGAACCAGATACTTAGTCTCTCAACTGTACAAAATCTTAACGTGTTCCCAGCTTTGTTGGTTAAAACAAACAACTGGACGTTGAGCCAGCTGAATGTCCAATTTGTGCTTACAAGAGAGGTGTTAACATCTGTAGGCTGCATCATTAACCTTCGCGGCAGTTGGGCAGTGCAGTAGGTGTGATGACTGAAGGATGACAAAGGCTTTAGTTTGTCTGCAAAATGTAGCTATGGGATTTATTTAGAGCACATAAATGAGCCGCAGAACCTACATTTTTCCCTGTACATGGAATTTTTCAGTTAATGGAGTAACTCCTCGTAGAGGTTGGTACATGGTAGGCAGGTGTAAGGACTTGATTCAATACCCTGTTCCACGTAGCACAAAGGTTCGTGCGTGGAGATTGACTGTCCATTCGTTGCCCCATTAAGGTAAAACCGCCACACAGCAAGCTGTCTTCTGGACTCTGAGAGTGAATATTTAAAGTTTGTTTTCAGCTCATAAGGTATTGCCAGGGCCACCGGCAAATATCTAAAGGAGGAAATTGTCAAAGCCAGTTCAGAAAATAAACTTGGGAGCTGGTGGCAAGTGAGCTGAGGGATGCAGGGACTGAAGTCATGAGGAGAGTTCCTTTGGCATGGTACTTGCTCACCAGGAATAAGCTAACGTCACCCTGCAAACCTGCATGCGACAGGCCTGAGTCTCGTTAACTGCAGAGGACAATTAGAGCCACGGAGCTGCGCTCCGCCTGTCAATGCTGAGCACTAAACCGAGATGAAAAAATACCAAGGTCTCCGCAATACCTCACTGGCCTGAAGTTTAATCCTTTGACATCCATAAGGTGGTTTAAAACTCTCCTTTATGGTGATTGACTGCTCTCTGCAGATGACACCAGAGGAATTTACTGCAGCGAAACGTAACACCTTAATGAAGAAAAAAATACTGCATTCCATACAATGCAAGCGACTTTGGTTTTCCCTTCGACCACGTAACACGATGATTCAGAGGTAAGACTCGTGTGGTTGTTAAGTTGCCATGATGGATGGATTTTACAAAGGGGAAAATCATGTCAAGTTTATGTAAGCTTGAAAGCAGCTGTTCCTTGGAAATACATCTTAATTATGGGTAAAAATACTAAGCCATGACTTGTGTATTTATTTTTGAAACCTCATTACTTTTTTCAGTGCCATAATTCGAAACATTAGCTCTTCACCAAGGTTAGTATTTATTTATAGGTTGGATACCGTAAGGAGGTAGCCCAGGAAATGCTACTTGATGATGGTGGTTATCAGACATGCCTGTTAGTGACCCCTCTTACTTCTCTGTATTTAATTATAGAATTACTGCCATAATGCCCTAAGTTATGTCTGAGAACAAAAGGCAGTTCCATTTGTGAGACCATTATCTGCCAGCACTCACAGCTTCTGAAAAAATAGTAATAACCTTTGGGATTAAATCTTTTCAGCCCAATATTGACTTTCTGTGTGTGTGTGTGCGCGCGCGCGCATGCGCTTGTGTGTGTAGTTTGGTAAAAATAAAGATCAGCCTTTTTTATTATTCATACAGACCTGGAAAAACACAGTTTGAATGATTAAAAAGAGCTTTTTGCAAAATTTCGGAGGCCTCTGGGTAACTAGAAGTGGCTCCATTTTAAAACGTTAAACTGGTGGTTTTGAGGAGGTTTGTAGTTATACCCAGTTTCAAAATGTAGATGAGAAATAAAGAATTCACGTTGGAATTCCTGAGCTTGCCAGTGTGTGCTCACGTGTGCCACTACACCCGAGTCGTGCCGCTGACCGCTGACATACGTGAAGCCAAGCGTACACAGAAGCGTGTGCAGAACCAGAGCCAATATTTGGAAACCTTTTGAGCTTTCATATAATAAAAAAACCACGTCAGCATGTGCTTAAATGATACTTTTTCCACTGGAAGTGCACTAGATGTTTTACTCGCTTCCCTGAATTAAGGCGATACTCCTTTTCGAGACTGAAATGGCAAATTTTTTCGACCACGCGATGCAACTCCGATGAACACGTTTGATTTTTGTCCTCTATTCTATCGCCCTTAGTTAATACTAGCGATTTGGGGAGGAAGTTACGGCAGAATATGCTCTGATGAGGGGGTGCTTTCTCCTGCTTCCAGCTGTTAAAATGTAACGTAAATTAATGGTAATGATTATTTAGACGCGTAACACTATGTCGTCGACTGCACTAAAGCACGTATCTATTTTAAATATATTTTTTTAAAAAGCGGTTTTTTTGCATATAAAGCGATTTATGCTTTTGACGGCGCTCGGCGGGACGGAGGGGGCGGGGCTTCGGGGGA